>OZ022418.1:6418113-6840613 GCA_963989365.1 Rhimphoctona megacephalus | reverse complement strand
TTGAATATTATAAATGAAAAATTAAAAATAAAAACTGTATGAAACAAAGTCTAACCTAAAAAAAGATTACAAACGAAAAGAAAATTAGATTGAAAAAAAATTCGGCTGAAGTAATTGACGAGTTCGTGACCATGATCGATACATTATGTAAATTAAGTTAAACAAATTTCGCATATATGTTTCGCCACAAAATCGCGAGGGGAAAGGGGGGGAAATAATTTTGAATAAAGGGAATTACAACAAAATTGGTGGATGAATCGAAGTAACAAAAATAATTTATTTATGGCACAAAACAAAAACAATAATTTGAGTAATTGGACGCAGTTAGTTTACAAAAGAAATTAATAAAAATAAATACATTTCTAATTCTCCACTTAATAACAAAGATGGGCTTAATTGTAGTGTTAACAAAAATTTTATCATAGGGAACTAGCTCTGAGCATGAATAAATAATACAATAAAAAGAAATACTATCTCTAGGACAGAGTTTCCCTGATAGCTCAGGCATCTTATTTTTATACCCGTGAACGTTCGAACAATTTTGTTCGACGGGGAGAACGAAAGATAAAAAAAAAAGAAAATAAGGACTCAATACGATCTGCGCAAAAATATTTCTCGTATAGAAAAAACAGTAAATAGTTGTTCTTGATCAACACGCAACGGGGAATAACGCACTAAGAATTGAATGCCTTTATGAGGTCCCAAAAATTATTCAAAACGAACGAGCATAATGTTTGGTCGTGTGGTTATGTACGTGACTATACGCCGAGAAACAATGGCGTCCGCAAAAACGAAGAAAAAGAGAATAATGGCGGGCTCGATATTTCGATGCCCGTAAAATATACGACCTCGCAAATAAATCACTTCTCTCTCTCAATACTTCGACAATGGTCGATATTACAAATTTTATGATTGTATTATTGCGAGAGAGAGTTACTGAATAGGAAATATTTAACCGAAAAGATCGCAAAAATATTTCGTTCGTTTCGGCCGACACGTGGCCGAACGACGGGACTTGGCTACGATACGAAAGGGAAAAGGGGGAAAAGAACGCTTCTTTTTAATCACTTATAATTACATTAATTTTATACCACAGCACTCGTCGCGTACTTAACTAGTCGCCAAAAATAATTACTGACAAAGGGGAATTGAAATAATAGGCCTGAAGGGCTCACAAATTGGTAAAAAGGGAAATGAGAACTTTTCAGTGTCGAACGGCGTACGATGAACAAGGGCCACTATGGCCGACGAGAGCTTTCTCGTCGTTGCGAATACAAGGAATGAAAAACGACGTACTTTTTAGTCGCCAAATACAAAAATCGATCTTCTCATATTCTCCTTAGTCCAATGTTCGTTTGCAGGGTTGAATCAAGCCGGTTGTCATCGTTGTTAATAATATTTATCTCAATTTCTCGGCGAACAAGTGGAGAAGCCATGGTACGCACGCCGAGTCGGGATGGAAGTCAGTGAGGAGAATCGGCCCTCTCGCGCTTTCCTTGCGGGTGTCTCGATGATGGGAGAAATTCTCCTGACTCGCATGAACCCGCCGCCCAATCACGTGCCTTTCTTTTTTGAAACTAGACTCGTTCGGCGGTTAGGGGAGTGGGAAGGGGAAAGGGGTCTCTGTTTTGAGCTTGGCATTCGACTCGTAGTGAATGAAAGGGGCCCTGTTGCTTGTTCGTGCTGATCTATCATGCCGCCGTGTCGTTAGCTCGAACTCGCGCGCGGACTTGAAAGATTTTCAAAGTTCGTTGTTCAATGTGGGTGTTGTGCGGGAGTGTTGACGTGGTGTCTCGATGTGGCTCGATGGAATTTCTTATTGTTTCGTGATATTACCGGAGGATCGATGACGATGGAATTGTGTCGATTGGGAACCTTGACGCCGTGGGACCTCGTATTTTCCATTTGGCCAATAGATTATTCCTTTGGCCTCTTAGCAACGATGACATTTGGAGGTTAGGTCCTCACGCCTTGGCTCCTGGACTGCGGTATTTTCTTCTTTGGGAAGAGAAGATTTCTCTTACCACCGGTGAGTTATTTCTTTGCTGCTCGAAACAATTGGGGGGACTGTCGAAGGGAACAAAATTCTTGAAGCGGGAAAGGAAAAATTGCAAGGAAGGATTAGCTTATTTGCGGGGAAGGGACTGATTGTGTTGACACTCTCGTGGGCTTGTCGTTGTAAAAATGTGATTGGTGTTGGCTTCCTCGTTTTTCTTGCTGTGTGCGTCATCTCATTATCTCTCGATAAGATGGTGTTCTTGAAGCCGACGGAGCGCGCAGGATAACAAAAATGCTTTGGACTGAGTTTAGCGGAGACCAAAAATCTCAAACGGATGGATTAATACAATATTGACGCTTACATTAGCTCGAAACGCAGGACAAAAGTAACAATGAGACGCGGAATTCCCATAAAAATAATATTTTCCTTAAATTTTGAGGCGGACGAGGACTGTGGTAGTTTCCACCACAAGACGAGGTAAGTATAAATTTTGTACAACGTTACAATATATATATTGTGACGGTGTTTTTTTTAGCACCGTTTCTAATTTATTTTAAAACAAAAATCTCCGGTATAGAGAACGATTTCCTGTCTCTCTCGCTCGTTGCTCCGGCCACACAACAACCTCATAGGGCTTTCTTAGGGAAAAATATTATTATTTATCTAATTTGTGTCCCGTGACCACTCTCTTTTATATTTTTCATGCGAGTTACCTGGGGGAAAAGTCGAATGATTTTTATAACCACGGAAAAAGAATGGTAAACAGTCGATTTTATCCTACGGAGATTTGAGCCGAGGAAAGAAAGACAGTGAGGACCAATCATTGTTGTACCATTCATGTATTTCGAGCAAGGCTCATACATTTGGTCGTTTCCCGCTTCGTATTATTTCCAAGGTCGAGCTGTATCCAAACAGTATCACGAACAATAAATTGTCCCAGCGAGAAATGGAGAAGAACAGCGCGAAGGAGAGGAACCGTCGTACGAAGGAAAGCTCGAGAAGGTTCGAGGAACGAAATTTTTCCCGTTGGTGCCAGCGAGCGCGTTCGTTTCCCCTTCGTGATATCAGGGCGGTATTGTATGACATAATTTCCCGTCATGAGTTTCGTGAAGTGTCCTCGTATGAAGTCATTATCGAATTTTCCCATAAAGCGTTAAGGTTCCGGTCCTTAAAAGAAATATAATAAGCGAGCCAGGGGTAAAAAGCAGTATAAACAATGCTGACATCATTTCCCGACGAATAAAATAAAATAAAAGTCGGTATCCCGTCTAACGCTCGTACGAATATTTAATGTGACGGACCTGTCGATCACGAAGGGGAATTTTTGAAATAAGAATAAGGGCGGGAGGGGAAGTCTAGCGGCTCACCAAGAATTCTCGATTTCGTCAGATTTTCGTAGAGTACTGAGCGAGGCAGACGCGTTCCACATAGCTGGAGAAATACCGTGAGTTACCTCTTTCTTGTTGCTTTCCGTCTTGGTTAGTAAGCTTCGTGTTCAACTTATTATTCCCGAATAATTAATTTATATAATTGATTAAACCGGTTTTCTTATACCTCGAGGAAAATAAATAGTGTGTGTCCCGAAAAATCCCCGGGAAACTTGGTCGCGACGGCGATTTCGCCACGTGCAATAAATAGTCGCCTACAATTTTCGTTTTGTTCTTTTGCTCCCGTATTCGACGTTTTGCGAGGCGGGCCGTAATAAATTAATAACTAATATTGAAGATTGACATCGTGGCCGTACGCGGAAATCTCTATTTGTTGGTTGATTATTATTTGTTGGAAGAATTCGCGGGGAAGAGTCGCGAAGGTGACCGTGAACGTGCGTGTGCGTGTGAGTGGGCCGCTAAGACGAATCGCGAACAACGATAAAAAGCTCAGCCGAGTAACCGATCATCGGGGACTCGGTATTCCGTAATTAACATCATTAATTTCTCGGATCGAATATTTAAAATCTTAATTCGGTTTCTGATCCGCGAGTAGATCCGCAACAGGAACGAACGAGCTCGTATTAGAGTGTATAGTGTGCAGGATCCCGGCCGGATATGAGTGTGGGTTGTTGTACGAGTGTGTTCGTAATTTTTCCACTCAAAATTCGTTAGTGTGATGCAATAGGTGTTTTCCCGATAATTTGTATTTTTGTATCAAAAATTTATCCCGAGTGTATTCTTGTTATTTTTGTGTAATTTGTTTTTTTTATCCTCTCGATGTAAACAACATGTTAAACGAATAATTAAAAATTAGTTAATTACACCGGCACACAAAAAAAAAGTGGTCAGTACATTTGACTAGACCCATATAATTCTATATATTTTGACGCGCTGAATCAGAATTTGGTGCCAGTTCAGCGCCTACACCCACTAATTTAGAGTAAATTGCAGAAACTGCTAAAAATGTCAAATAATCGCATTTTTGGGTATTCGAACATCTTTCTTGACCTATATAATGCATGATTTTCATGTAATTTGATGCGCTGAATCAGAATTCGGGGCCAGTTCAGCGCCTACACCCACCAATTTTGAGTAAATTGCGAAAAACGGCTAAAAATCTCAAATAATCGTAGTTTTGGGTATTCAAACATCTTTCTTGACCTATATAATGCATGATTTTCATGTAATTTGATGTGCTAAATCAGAATTCGGGGCCAGTTCAGCGCCTACACCCACCAATTTTGAGTAAATTGCGAAAAACTGCTAAAATTGTAAAATAATCGCATTGTTGACTGTTTAAAATTTTTTTTCACCTATATCATGCATGTTTTTTATGTAATTTTACTTATACACCTTCAAAATATTGAGTAAGTCAAAAAATCGCATTTTTGAGTATTAAAAATTTTTTTTGACCTTTATCATGCATGATTTTTATGTAATTTGATGTGCTCAATTCGTATATATTTTCATTATTTTTTGTGGATGCTGGAAGAGATGCAAAAGTGATGCAGAAAATATGAGAAAAGAACTTTATAGACATCACACCGTTCTTCTTGTATAACGAACTCTTTTTAACTCCCGACTGCCCGCAGGGCAAAAAGTCGGGAGTTATGCGTTTCACTGCGATCAGCTGATTGGGGCTATTTCTTTGTCACCACTTTTCTCCGAAACGGTGACAACTGTCTTGACCAATTTTCGCATGTACTTTCCATGTGTGACAGACAGTGTTCTTAGACATAGTTTGTTCAATTCTATTGCAAACGCGCTGAAATAATTAAGAATTATTAATATTCACATTCAAACGCATTTTGCCGTATCGAAAGGGGACCCTTATTCGACTATCGCCAAATTCACACCCTTGTGCGTTGCTAATTTCAATCCGAACCGGCGCGCCTCTGTCTATAACCGTGGTCTATACAGTTCGTCTATATACTGCATGTAATTGCATGTATTTTCTGTGTGTGGCAGACAGTGTTCTTCGACATAGTTTGTTAAAATCTATTGCAAACTCGCTGAAATTATTAATATTCACATTCAAACTCATTTTGCCATATCGAATAAGGTAGTCCTCGACTTTTTTTTTAGGTTATGCGTTTCGCTGCGATCATTATTTCTATTTAATATAATAAAGTTTTGTGTATAGTGATTTTCTTACTCTTATTTTTTTTTTATTTATTATTTTTTATTACTGCGTGACACACAAAGTGAATTTAAAAATAAGAGTAATAAAAAGCCGTGTAAAGTGCTACGAACTCAAAGCAACAACAATGAACGAAATCGACAACGGAAATATATAAACATGAAATTTTATTGCGTTATTGAAAGTTACAGTGATTTTTTTTATTTTTTCAAGTAGACTGATCAACATATAGATTTTAATAGTAAATTTGACAAACGAACAAATTGGGAAGAACAAAACTTTAAATTTTTTAATTTAGCAAATGTACAAGTGAACAAAATTATATTTTTAATAAAAAGATTCCAATAACATTTTTTGTGAAATTTTATTAGTAATTTTATTTTTTAGTGCGTACACAGAATGAGCTTATAAATAAAACCGTGTTTAATTTTTTCATCATGCAAAGTGAATTTTAACAGAACTTTATAGCATTATAGAAAATTACATCATTTTTTTAATGAGCGAACTTGTCAATATTTTATTAGTACAAATTTGAAAGAAAACAAGTTATTTGAGTGTCAGTTTGACAAAAAACAAGTTATTATTACTACGCATACAAACTGATTTAAAAAAGAAATACATAAACGTGAAGTTTGAAAAATTATAGGTTACAATTTTTCGACTAATCGAACTTAGCAACAGTATTTCTTCTAAGTATAAATCCGACAAAAAAATGAATAAAGTTGGGAAAAATAAAACTTTAAATTTATAAATTCAACAAACGTAGAATGGAGAAAATGTGTAAAAAAAGATAACTTTTTACGGAAGTACATATAAATCTGACAAAAAATGACAATAAAATCGGGAAAAACAAAACTTTGGATTTATATATTCGACGAACGTTTACTGAAGAAAAGCTGTATTCATAAAAATAAACATTTATAATAAAAAATATATTTTTTTAATTTAATTTTTTTTTAAATGTTTCAAAAAAAAAATGAAGTAAATATTAAAAAAATGAATTAACTTAACACCCACCACCAAAAGTAGATACTAGTGAATTTTAAAAAGTGTGAAATAAAAATTGTTTTAAAAAACAAAAAACTCCCGACTGCTATAATATATATAACTTCATAAAAATATATTTTTATAAAATATTTATAAAAAAGAATGAAAGAAATTTCCAAAAAAATATTTATTTTGAAACCCCCCCGCCAAAAGTAGATAGTAGTGAACTTGAAAAAGTGTGAAATAAAAATTGATCAGAAATAATACATATAGATAAAAAATCATTCAATTGGTTAGTGTAACTCCATCGAAATTCAATTTTTATGGTTAATGTTAATTGACGGTAGGATAAGTTATTTACATGCGAAAAATAAAAATCAAAAAGTAATTATCAAAGTTAAATAATTGTACGAAAAATGTAGATGATTAAAAAAATGTACAATTTACATAAAATTAACAAATGTTATAATTATAATCGAATTTAATTGTGGTCGGGAGACGTCTCCATTTCTCATTTAATGACTTAGAGACTAAATTATTATTCCCTAATTATCTTAAAATTCTGAGTCACTTGTTTACCTGATGAGATTTTCCGGATCCTTACTCGCGAAGCATTTCTATCGTCATAATATTTACAATCAAAATGATTCTCAATCGTTAATACCCGATAATTCCCGATTTCTCGAAGAAAATTAAAGTTCGTCAACGATTAAAATTCTCTAATTTATCTCATCATAATTCTTTTTAACAAAATCTCTAAATGACGATAACGATAGCTAAATGCGAATTGAATCCCTTCATCTAATTATATAATCGTTTTTATTCAGCGCGATTCGATCACTACTTTATTCTTCGCTCACTTTCGAAACTTCCTCACTATCGTGGTTGCCATCGATAACGTTTTCGAATTTTATACTTAATGTTCAACAAAATCGGTTATCTTCTACGGTTATTTATTAATCCCGACAGTATCACCTATTTCGTTAACCGGTAACTCTTAAATCGCGCAGCTGATCACCCAAAGTAATAGCTTTGAACATCAGCTGTCACCCGTCTTATTGGTATGCGACTAAACGGTAGCAATATTAGAAAAATATGAAAAAGAGAAAACAAACGATACTATCTCAGAACTAGAACAACTCGATAAATTCGCGAAAGAAAAGAAAAAATTTGAAATATCAAGAGTTTACGAAGATCTTTAAAATTCACGCGTACGAAATCTCGACTGTCGTACTCACGCACACAGATAGGACTCTCAAATTTTTACTCGACGCACTAACACACGCGCACTGTTATTCTTCACTGTACTCCTAACGCACTCACATAAATTTCAAAAAAAACTAATACCGCGAATGCTCGATGATTGAGATACAGAACGAGAAGATCACTTTTATTTCTCGATACTAATAATTATCGTAGTCAGCTGGAAGGAAATAGGTAGACCGACTACTAGATCGTCACATTTTAATTAGACCCCATTAAATAAATTTTATCGTTAAAATTCATCGGCAAGTAAAATTGCCCTATCGTAAAATTCGTCTAATAATAAAAGATTGATAAATAAAATCAATTCTTAAAAACTCCAGTCATAAAATAATATCATCGAAAGAATTAAATCCATACTCAGGTAACATGACTTCGTCAATATTAATTCAATAAATAATCAAATAAATAAAACAATCAAAATAAATTCAATAAATAACTGAGACAGAACAAGTATTTTTCAACAGTAACAATTTCTCCGAGAGAGAGTATACCGAGCAGAACATAGGCTCACAGCAAGGTCAATCTCGAAGAAAGGAAAAAAAACAACACAATAATTCTCGAGATATTGGACTTGTCGACACTTTTGAGGACACTCTATTCGATAAAAACTCATGAATACGTCCTTGATCACTATAAATATCTCCAATAATCCAAATCCCCGAGAAAAATCGATCATTTCACAAACTTAACAATTCGCATTGATTTCGACGATAGATCTCGAGACACCGAAACAAGACTGACGTAATGTATGCGAGAGTTCTTCGCTACCGCTTAGTCCGCGTGACCGTTGAGATACTAAACGTACGAAATCTCAGCGATACAACAACAAGTAATAAGACGATACCAACACAATAACATGACACACCCATACGACAAGTATCGAAAATATCCGAACATATTCGAGAAATGCTCGAAATAATACTCGATACGAGCGACAAAGATGCTAGACACAATAAAATAATTTTCGATTTGACGGTTAACATCTGATCGCTGACAAACGGAATTCTCGAGAAAATATTATGTTTTCCAATCTGATTTCTCAGCTGATTTTCTTTTCTCGCAAAATTTCGAATGGTTTCAAATTAAAACGATAATTGATGTGATATTCGGAATAAAAAAAAATTTCTAATAATTTATCAACAATTAATAACCAATTTTCTAAAATATTTACTGAGAATCGATATCAAACTAGTGTGATTAAACAGAATACTCTATCAAATGCCTGACCCACGTTTTAATAACGTGGGCCCCACGTTGGGCGCCAAAATTTGTGACGACTTTTTCCAACGGTCGCACAAAATATTCCGATCTCGACAATTCCTTGGACGCCAGCCTAAGATGACCTTAGACAAATTTTATTTGAAATTATCGAGAACGAATAAAGGTTTTCCCGGTCGTAGCTGTAGTGTTTAACCAAGTTGGTAGAGGGGCGTGTCTAGGCAAGTTAAGAAAATAATCACACACGAGACACGAAAATCCGGAATTACAATTGAAATTTATTAAATAGCAAAGAACAAGGATGAAAATATTTTTCCGGAAAATAATAATAAAATTTACATTCAATTTTACTGAAGTTTCGATAATCAATCAATCCTCACAATTAATTTTTCGTTAACCGTCAACAAAACAGTTTTTATAAAATATTCGGCTCGATCGCCCACGAGACACAATTTCGTAACGCTAAGGATTTCGCCATTAACGCACTTTAAAGATCTGTGACCCGATCGATACCGACAATTATATAACAAAAATTACTAAAACTATGGATCTCGAGATTGGACAAAATTATAATAGAATTCCTCTCGGCAATTCAAATTCATTAAACGACAACGACAAATCGCGAGAGATAAAAATCGCGAGACAAGGCATAACCAGAATTTTCCAAACGCGTGCGTGCCCCGAAACAATATCGCTCGTTAATCACAAAATTCTCCAAAAAGTTACTCGCGAGTAAATACGATACGATAAACGATAAAAACCCAATAAGAGCGAAACGACGGCTCACCACTACAGTTTCCGTAGGACGAGATCCGGAAAAGACCACGAATCTCTCCATCGATATTCTGGCGGCGTCGAATTCTTGATCAGGAACGGCAACGGCCCGAGAAAAGACGTCCTCCGTCATTGCTGCCCAAAACTCGAGTCCTCGATCATTATCGCGAGAGCAAGTACGCGGACCAGGGTCCTAACCCCCCACCCTTAGCCTACTCGCGAGAATCGCAACCGTTTGTTCTAGAATATTCGAGAGTTTTCTAGAACCTTTTCTCGCCGACCTGACCTCAACGTATTATTTTGAATTCCGACGATATGCTGAGCCGATACGTTTGACATTATGCTGAGCGGTAATTTCGATGTTTGGTTGAGCGGTATTTTCGATGTTTCGACACGATGAAATTGTGCCTTCGGCTTATTCCAACGAGAATATGGCGATCTCTAGATGCTGATGGACGCATCCTGAGGTTAGACAGCTGAGGGTGAGGGCCTGGAGTTAGCGACCCACGCGTGATGACCTTCAACAGCGAAACTCGAAATTTGAATTTCCCTCTGCTCTCCGACTCGATGACGTTTCGATATCCCCTCTCCGAATCGCCTAAGCCTTCCTTGACTCGAAATTATCGTGGATAACCGCCGTTCGCTCGTACAATAATAAAATTAAATCAAAATAAAATTAATATTCGGTAAATACGCTCGCATTTGGCCCTTCTGGATTTGCTCGAGAGAGATTCTTCGATGCCGAAGAACGCTCCTTTCCCGTGCCGTGCCAAAACTTAATCATTTAGTGACGTGGGCAAAATTACCACGTCACAACACCTCCCCCCCTATAAAAAGGACGACCCGGCCGTGTAAGACCGACGCCTCGCTCTTAAAATTTTATTTAGAGGCAAGATACTTCAGTTTATTTGAAATTATTGGTTCCAGGCACTGACACGCTCGAAAAATCCAGAAAAACCAAATTCCTTGTAAATAAATGAATCGAAATTAAAACAAAATAACAGGAATCTAAATCAGTTCAAAAAAAATTTTCTAATTAAATTACCGAGCAAATTCATCCCAACCTGATCCATACCAACACCATGAAACTAATAGGACAAACACTCACGAAACAAAACAGAATTACTTTATAATTAGTTCTTGAATTATTTTTGGAACACCTTCCAATCGTCAACAAATATCTCTATCTTTCTCTTTCACTCGGTCTGTATCTCTCTCTCAACTCACGAGCAAAAGTACGCAACTACTTCAACACAATTTATTATAATGAACGGTAAATCTTTCACTTATTTTTCCGATATTTTTCGAAGCCAGTATTATGCTAAGTAGAGCGGTAAAACTCTTTGAGAAAACGGTGACTGACGGTATTTATCGTCCTTCAACCTCTCCTCACTTTCGCTCTTTAATCTCGGAATCATATCAATTTTAAACTTGATCAAAACAAAAAAAAAATTTTTGCCTTCAAAAATCGAGAGTGGTTTAAATTATTATTCCCTAATTATCTTAAAATTCTGAGTCACTTGTTTACCTGATGAGATTTTCCGGATCCTTACTCGCGAAGCATTTCTATCGTCATAATATTTACAATCAAAATGATTCTCAATCGTTAATACCCGATAATTCCCGATTTCTCGAAGAAAATTAAAGTTCGTCAACGTCAAAAAAAGCAGGATGCTGCTCGGGTTTAACCATAAAACAGGACGCTAAAAAAAGTACGATCGCTTCGAGCCACGAGCAACAACCTGAAAACGTTTGCATCAATACCTCTGTCGAAATGTATCGTTGCATTCAATGCAACAATCCGATTTACATATCGTGGGCCTCAAGCCATGCGTGCCTCCAGGGATGTCGAGCCATCCAGGTGGACGAGGACGATTTCATCATCGCTCATCCAGTTCCAGAACCAGACCCGGAGGAGCCGGAGTGCCTAAGCGCCATGAGTGATATCGAAAAGCGTTGGTCCACGGTCGTGTCATTCATTGAGTTAAACCGGGACATCCTGACAGGCAGGGCGGATGGGCCGATAAATCAATCTCGGTTGCAGAAAATGTATCAACAAATTGCTGAGGAAATTGGTCAAAACTGTCTAACGTCTCTTGAGCAGTGGAAAAATATCATTCAAGAATGGATTACGAAGACGACAGCTAAGTTTGCGGTCTTGGCTGCAGGAAACCGGACAACGCCAGGAGATATAGATTTATTTTTCTCAGATACAGAAAAACGGTTGCTCCACTTAGCGGGGCTCATAGAAGCATTTACCATACTGATGCCAATTTAGAATCAAATTTAAAAAATTAAAAATGTCTTTTTTCAAAAATTTCCAACTATATTTTGTTACATATTTCTAAATAAACAAAAATTTTCATCAATAAAAAAAAAAATATATATATATATATATATATATTATACGTATTATATAAATATTTTAATATATATTTTATATATAATTTTTATATATAATTTTTTTTTATATAATATTTATATAATACGTAATCAATATTATTATATTGATTACGTATTATATAAATTTCGTATTATATTATTTTGTTTTGTGTCTTTGTCACTCGTATCGCATATTATTTCGTATTATTCTCGAAAGAGTTCGAAATTTATCGATACGAGTCGTCAGTGTATTGCATGTTTTGTGTTGGTGTTATTGTGTCCTTCGTACTCGCTTCGCGAGGATTTCACGTAAGGGCCACACATTAGCGCCACAGTGCGTAATTTTGAGAAATTATTGTCGTTGTTCTCGCGGAACGCTTTAGTATCTCATCAGACGTGAGAAAGCGAAGTTTTGAAAATATTTATTTGCGAAAGATACAAGTGAATTTTGAAAAAGTCGTTACAAATTTTGGCAAAAAAAAAAAAAAAAAAAAAAATATTTATATAATACGTAATCAATATAATAATATTGATTACGTATTATATAAATATTATATAAAAAAAATTATATATAAAATTATATATAAAAAAATTATTTATAAAAAAATTATATATATATTATAAAAAAAAAAAAACGGGAAAAAAAACGGAAAAAAACGAAAAAAAAAATTTTTGCCTTCAAAAATCGAGAGTGGTTTAAATTATTATTCCCTAATTATCTTAAAATTCTGAGTCACTTGTTTACCTGATGAGATTTTCCGGATCCTTACTCGCGAAGCATTTCTATCGTCATAATATTTACAATCAAAATGATTCTCAATCGTTAATACCCGATAATTCCCGATTTCTCGAAGAAAATTAAAGTTCGTCAACGATTAAAATTCTCTAATTTATCTCATCATAATTCTTTTTAATAAAATCTCTAAATGACGATAACGATAGCTAAATGCGAATTGAATCCCTTCATCTAATTATATAATCGTTTTTATTCAGCGCGATTCGATCACTACTTTATTCTACGCTCACTTTCGAAACTTCCTCACTATCGTGGTTGCCATCGATAACGTTTTCGAATTTTATACTTAATGTTCAACAAAATCGGTTATCTTCTACGGTTATTTATTAATCCCGACAGTATCACCTATTTCGTTAACCGGTAACTCTTAAATCGCGCAGCTGATCACCCAAAGTAATAGCTTTGAACATCAGCTGTCACCCGTCTTATTGGTATGCGACTAAACGGTAGCAATATTAGAAAAATATGAAAAAGAGAAAACAAACGATACTATCTCAGAACTAGAACAACTCGATAAATTCGCGAAAGAAAAGAAAAAATTTGAAATATCAAGAGTTTACGAAGATCTTTAAAATTCACGCGTACGAAATCTCGACTGTCGTACTCACGCACACAGATAGGACTCTCAAATTTTTACTCGACGCACTAACACACGCGCACTGTTATTCTTCACTGTACTCCTAACGCACTCAAATAAATTTCAAAAAAAACTAATACCGCGAATGCTCGATGATTAAGATACAGAACGAGAAGATCACTTTTATTTCTCGATACTAATAATTATCGTAGTCAGCTGGAAGGAAATAGGTAGACCGACTACTAGATCGTCACATTTTAATTAGACCCCATTAAATAAATTTTATCGTTAAAATTCATCGGCAAGTAAAATTGCCCTATCGTAAAATTCGTCTAATAATAAAAGATTGATAAATAAAATCAATTCTTAAAAACTCCAGTCATAAAATAATATCATCGAAAGAATTAAATCCATACTCAGGTAACATGACTTCGTCAATATTAATTCAATAAATAATCAAATAAATAAAACAATCAAAATAAATTCAATAAATAACTGAGACAGAACAAGTATTTTTCAACAGTAACAATTTCTCCGAGAGAGAGTATACCGAGCAGAACATAGGCTCACAGCAAGGTCAATCTCGAAGAAAGGAAAAAAAACAACACAATAATTCTCGAGATATTGGACTTGTCGACACTTTTGAGGACACTCTATTCGATAAAAACTCATGAATACGTCCTTGATCACTATAAATATCTCCAATAATCCAAATCCCCGAGAAAAATCGATCATTTCACAAACTTAACAATTCGCATTGATTTCGACGATAGATCTCGAGACACCGAAACAAGACTGACGTAATGTATGCGAGAGTTCTTCGCTACCGCTTAGTCCGCGTGACCGTTGAGATACTAAACGTACGAAATCTCAGCGATACAACAACAAGTAATAAGACGATACCAACACAATAACATGACACACCCATACGACAAGTATCGAAAATATCCGAACATATTCGAGAAATGCTCGAAATAATACTCGATACGAGCGACAAAGATGCTAGACACAATAAAATAATTTTCGATTTGACGGTTAACATCTGATCGCTGACAAACGGAATTCTCGAGAAAATATTATGTTTTCCAATCTGATTTCTCAGCTGATTTTCTTTTCTCGCAAAATTTCGAATGGTTTCAAATTAAAACGATAATTGATGTGATATTCGGAATAAAAAAAAATTTCTAATAATTTATCAACAATTAATAACCAATTTTCTAAAATATTTACTGACAAGGAAAGGTACTTTGGTGTCCCCCTCCGATTTTGATAATTTTTATATATGTTATAGTCCATCGAAAATTAAGAGACACGTAATTTTTTTTATCGGCTTAAAGTTATTTTTAAGGGGTGAAATCGACCCCCAAAGTTGAGCATGTTTTGCATCTGGTAGAGTGTTTCATATAGAAGCACTTAACCGATCGTAACGAAACCAATTGCAAAACGTTTTTCACGTCAAATAACCTGTATATAATGTTCAACTTCTTATGCACCCCTATTACATGGGGATGATTCACCCCCGAATATCCAGAATTCTTTTGTATAAAAAAAACTTGCAATCCGATTTCAATAAAACAAACGCCATTTTGCAGAGCAAAAAAAATAAAATTGACGTATTTTTGGGTTTTTCTCAGATTAAAAAAATTAAGGGGGTAAAACACCCTTAAAATGTCAAATTTCATTTTGAGCACTGTCCCCTTCCGATTTCAATATTTTTTTTATAAAATGTAGCTTATCGAAAAATAAGACCACCTATTATTTTTATTGGCTCAAAATTATTTTTAAGGCGTGAAATCAACCCCCAAAGTTGGGCATGTTTTGCATCTGGTAGAGTGTTTCATATAGAAGCACTCAACCGATCGTAACGAAACCAATTGCAAAACGTTTTTCACGTCAAATAACCTGTATATAATGTTCAACTTCTTATGCACCCTTACTTACTGCAGGGGGGTGAACCACCCCCTGACATTCATAATTTTTTGTATAAAAGAAAAATTGTCATTCGATTTCAATGGAAAAACCAACATTTTGAAAAGCAAAAAAAAATTATAGTGAATGTGTCTAGATTTTTCCAATAAAAAAAATTAAGCGGGTAAAACACCCCTAAAATCTCAAATTTCATTTTACGCACTTAAATGATAAAATTCAATTCAATTGGTCTCATTATCATTGCGTATCGACTTATATGCTAAATAATATTTATTTCGCATGTACATCGGCTTTTTAATTATATGAAAAATTGAGTACTCCTACATCTTCGGTGGTCGTGAGCTTCACGATTTTTTATTTTTGTATACACATGGTCTGTACACAAATATATATATATAGGTTATACATAGGCGCTAAAATCTTTCATGTAGTAAAAATAGATTCCAATTCAAATTTTCGTTTCAATTATCATTCCTGAACTTAATGATTATATTTTGAACAGTAATGATGTTCTTCGAAGAAATGTTTGAAACAAAGTGACTTTTTACACCATGAACATCTTACTACAGCCACATTTGTGCAGCCTTCAATTTCACATTGTGTTTGAGATGACATACCAAAAGCGAATTCAACGGGATTTTCGAAATGCTCAGGTCGTTCTTCTATGTACCCACTTTTGAACCAGGCATATCGAAATAAATTTTCGTACCTCGGAGATGATAATTGATTATGTACTAGAGATTGCAGCTTGATTATATTATTTCGTAAATGTAGACTTAAATCATAATCAAGTAACATGACACTGTCTGAAAAATGTCTGACATAATTTTTCCAAATTCTAAATCCGAAGACATCAAGTGGCTGGATATTCCCTGTTGTTCCTTTCGGTATGATCATTGTAACAATTTCTTTGTTATGTGGTGTAACTTCCGTGACAACACTAGGGCAATGTCCACTCCATGAGTCTATTAAAAGCACACTTTTCTCACCGACATTTGGGAAGAACACTTCTTGAAGCCATACTTTGAAATGTTCTATAAATCAATATGTAAAAATTAATAGCACATCTATTTTTTATATTTGAATATTACATACCAACGTACCTGATGTAGCCTTGCCAGATTTTGAAACACTTATAAAAACATTGGGAGGTCGAAAAATGGTTCGTTCTACGATTGGCCCCAACCGCCCGGATGGCTCTTTTAAAATTATCAGAAGAGGTGACAACAATTTTCCTGCTGCTGATATTGTCGGCTGGATGGTGTAGCTATGGGTTGTCGCTGAAACGGATTGTACAAGGCATTCTACTTGTTTTGTACCTTCTTCTGTTAACGTTCGCCCTGAATGGACTTCTAATTGGAAACCACTTTGATCAGAATTATAAATATTTTCCAAGCCATATTCCTCAATTTTCAATTGAACTGCGGAGACAAATTTATTAGCATCGTTTTGTAATATGTCCTTTGATTCGAGAGTCTTTCTTGTCACGAATTTATTTATTTTTCTACTTGTTATTCGATGAACTTTTTTAAACTTTTTTATCCATGTTGGCGAAGCCCTGAAACGCAAATTCTCATGCCCAATCAATTTTTGGGCTTGTAATGCCCATCTCCGAAGATCGATATCGTGTACAATGAGACCTGCTTCTATGGCGCTTTTTAAATTATCGATTGTATATTCAGAAATGCGCGACAATTTTTCCTTGTAAGTTCCGCCTTTATTAATTTGTTGAGCCCAGCGCCTTAATTGGCGCACAGATTTAACGAGTTTAAATCGGTTTTGGACTGTTTCTATTTTCCTATTTTGTTTCGTTTTTGCACTTCTCCAGTACTCAACAGCTCTTTGTTTGTAGTCGTAGCTCAAATCTTCTTCATCGTCAGTACACGTTTCAGGGCTTAATGGAGATTCTCCAAGACCCCATTCGATGTCATTATCTTCGACAGGTTCTACTATGACATCTCTAAACGGTTCTTGAAAATCTAATGTCGTATCTTCGACGATTTCTAACTGATTGAACTCTGCCATAGAGGCCTTCAGAATTTCCGCGAAACTCTCTTTCAATTCCACTTCATTATTGTTAACAGGACTGTCAGGAATGTTCATTACCTCGAATGTAAGAAACAACAGTCTTATTACGTTCATTGGATTGATGGACATGTTAATAACAATACGGTATTCACGATAGCGGACACGATAATGACTGATCAACAGTCGAACAGCAACTTAACTTCTGGAATAATATAAAGTCAGTTTTACCTTTTTCATCTTGAGTGGGCGGTTTGATCTGACATCACCACGAAAACAGCATTTTTATTTGGTTTTCGGATATACCTCAAACATTAGCCTGAGCGAACTGGCTTTTTCAAGAATACTTGGGGTCGAGCCACTATAGCGGTTCTTGATATGAATAAGAATATGGCAAGGCATGAGCCAGCTTTGTTTACATTCTGGGCGGTGAATTGCTGATGCGACTCTTTTGATATTTGAGTTTTTTTTTTATTTTCGTAAATCGTTCAAAATAGAAACTTATATAAATAGAACGGATACCAACACTTCTTTATAAACGTGAAGCATGTCAGAAGGGCAGCGGATGTACATGCGAAATAAATATTATTTAGCATATAAGTCGATACGCAATGATAATGAGACCAATTGAATTGAATTTTATCATTTAAGTGCGTAAAATGAAATTTGAGATTTTAGGGGTGTTTTACCCGCTTAATTTTTTTTATTGGAAAAATCTAGACACATTCACTATAATTTTTTTTTGCTTTTCAAAATGTTGGTTTTTCCATTGAAATCGAATGACAATTTTTCTTTTATACAAAAAATTATGAATGTCAGGGGGTGGTTCACCCCCCTGCAGTAAGTAAGGGTGCATAAGAAGTTGAACATTATATACAGGTTATTTGACGTGAAAAACGTTTTGCAATTGGTTTCGTTACGATCGGTTGAGTGCTTCTATATGAAACACTCTACCAGATGCAAAACATGCCCAACTTTGGGGGTTGATTTCACGCCTTAAAAATAATTTTGAGCCAATAAAAATAATAGGTGGTCTTATTTTTCGATAAGCTACATTTTATAAAAAAAATATTGAAATCGGAAGGGGACAGTGCTCAAAATGAAATTTGACATTTTAAGGGTGTTTTACCCCCTTAATTTTTTTAATCTGAGAAAAACCCAAAAATACGTCAATTTTATTTTTTTTGCTCTGCAAAATGGCGTTTGTTTTATTGAAATCGGATTGCAAGTTTTTTTTATACAAAAGAATTCTGGATATTCGGGGGTGAATCATCCCCATGTAATAGGGGTGCATAAGAAGTTGAACATTATATACAGGTTATTTGACGTGAAAAACGTTTTGCAATTGGTTTCGTTACGATCGGTTAAGTGCTTCTATATGAAACACTCTACCAGATGCAAAACATGCTCAACTTTGGGGGTCGATTTCACCCCTTAAAAATAACTTTAAGCCGATAAAAAAAATTACGTGTCTCTTAATTTTCGATGGACTATAACATATATAAAAATTATCAAAATCGGAGGGGGACACCAAAGTACCTTTCCTTGTGAGAATCGATATCAAACTAGTGTGATTAAACAGAATACTCTATCAAATGCCTGACCCACGTTTTAATAACGTGGGCCCCACGTTGGGCGCCAAAATTTGTGACGACTTTTTCCAACGGTCGCACAAAATATTCCGATCTCGACAATTCCTTGGACGCCAGCCTAAGATGACCTTAGACAAATTTTATTTGAAATTATCGAGAACGAATAAAGGTTTTCCCGGTCGTAGCTGTAGTGTTTAACCAAGTTGGTAGAGGGGCGTGTCTAGGCAAGTTAAGAAAATAATCACACACGAGACACGAAAATCCGGAATTACAATTGAAATTTATTAAATAGCAAAGAACAAGGATGAAAATATTTTTCCGGAAAATAATAATAAAATTTACATTCAATTTTACTGAAGTTTCCATAATCAATCAATCCTCACAATTAATTTTTCGTTAACCGTCAACAAAACAGTTTTTATAAAATATTCGGCTCGATCGCCCACGAGACACAATTTCGTAACGCTAAGGATTTCGCCATTAACGCACTTTAAAGATCTGTGACCCGATCGATACCGACAATTATATAATAAAAATTACTAAAACTATGGATCTCGAGATTGGACAAAATTATAATAGAATTCCTCTCGGCAATTCAAATTCATTAAACGACAACGACAAATCGCGAGAGATAAAAATCGCGAGACAAGGCATAACCAGAATTTTCCAAACGCGTGCGTGCCCCGAAACAATATCGCTCGTTAATCACAAAATTCTCCAAAAAGTTACTCGCGAGTAAATACGATACGATAAACGATAAAAACCCAATAAGAGCGAAACGACGGCTCACCACTACAGTTTCCGTAGGACGAGATCCGGAAAAGACCACGAATCTCTCCATCGATATTCTGGCGGCGTCGAATTCTTGATCAGGAACGGCAACGGCCCGAGAAAAGACGTCCTCCGTCATTGCTGCCCAAAACTCGAGTCCTCGATCATTATCGCGAGAGCAAGTACGCGGACCAGGGTCCTAACCCCCCACCCTTAGCCTACTCGCGAGAATCGCAACCGTTTGTTCTAGAATATTCGAGAGTTTTCAAGAACCTTTTCTCGCCGACCTGACCTCAACGTATTATTTTGAATTCCGACGATATGCTGAGCCGATACGTTTGACATTATGCTGAGCGGTAATTTCGATGTTTGGTTGAGCGGTATTTTCGATGTTTCGACACGATGAAATTGTGCCTTCGGCTTATTCCAACGAGAATATGGCGATCTCTAGATGCTGATGGACGCATCCTGAGGTTAGACAGCTGAGGGTGAGGGCCTGGAGTTAGCGACCCACGCGTGATGACCTTCAACAGCGAAACTCGAAATTTGAATTTCCCTCTGCTCTCCGACTCGATGACGTTTCGATATCCCCTCTCCGAATCGCCTAAGCCTTCCTTGACTCGAAATTATCGTGGATAACCGCCGCTCGCTCGTACAATAATAAAATTAAATCAAAATAAAATTAATATTCGGTAAATACGCTCGCATTTGGCCCTTCTGGATTTGCTCGAGAGAGATTCTTCGATGCCGAAGAACGCTCCTTTCCCGTGCCGTGCCAAAACTTAATCGTTTAGTGACGTGGGCAAAATTACCACGTCACAATATATATATATATATATATATATATATATATATATATATATCGAACGTTTACGATATTTCAATCGCGTTTGAAGTTGACACCGTCAACGCGCTCTGACCGTCTCAGCGAGGCGCCCGGCTAGCTGGGTTCCTGCAGGTCTCAGCGCGTCTGACGCAGGTATACAGAGCCTTTTATGCTTAGAAACCTTTGAATAGGGTCCCTACTTTCTCCTTTATCGATTTTGCAACGGTTATTTCAGTCTGGCTTCGGCATTGAAAGCGAAAATATCGTAGCGTCTGTGTTTTTTGTTTTTCGTTATTTTCAAGTAATTTATCGAAAATTTGTGCGCAATATACCTCGAAAGGGTACAAAAGATCATCCGAAACAGTACGGGAGCAAAAGATCGCATCCGCAACCCCCTAATCGCTGGGAATTTGAAAAGAGCAAGTCGTTCACAAGCACGTCAGCGCAGAAAATTTTACAAAGTGGCAAATTGGGAAGTTATGAACTAAGTGTTGATTCAGTGTACTTCTTTTTGAACTTCGTATTAGTTTTTAACTTATTATCCGATAACGTTTTGTGTAAAGAGTGCAACGGACGAATCGCTTTTTCCATGCGTGATCGACGAGGCATCGGTTTCAAACTGAATTTAAAATGCGAGTGCGGGGGAAAAAGTGTTGCTTCGTGTCCACTTATCGATAAAGCTTATGAAATAAATCGCCGAATCGTATTCGTTTTCCGTTTATTAGGCCTCGGAATAAACGGTTTGAGCAGGTTTTGTGGCATGATGGACATTTGCAGCGGGATGACGACCACAATATATTACGCTTGTGTAGAAAATATAAAAATCGCGACGAAATCGGTTTACGACATGGTTCTGAAGAAAGCTGTAGCAGAGGAGAAGAAAGAAAACGTTTCTCGAGGACTACAGGAAGATCACTTCATCGTTTCAGGAGATGGCACGCGGAAAAAGAGAGGGTTTTCATCTCTCATTGGCGTGACTAGTCTCATTGGATACCACACCAAAAAAGTTGTCGACGCCATGGTCAAATCGAAGTTTTGCCAATCTTGCAGCTTTTGGGAGAAAAAAAAAGATGAAGATCCTGCTGTTTACGACGAACGGAAGGAAACACACGTGGAAACTTGCACAGCAAACCACGACGGTTCCGCAGGAAAGATGGAAACCGACGGAATCACAGAAATGTTTCTCCGATCGGTAGAACTGCACGGAGTCAAATACGTCACTTACGTCTGGGATGGTGACAGTAAAACGTTTAAGAGATTGCTTTAAGCCAATCCCTATGATGACGGTACTGTCAAAAAAAAAAGAATGTATTGGTCACGTCGAAAAAAGAATGGGAACGAGATTGAGAAATATGAAAAAAGGAACTAAGGGACTCGGAGGAAAAGGGGCAGGCAAACTCACAGATAAAGCGATCGGAGAACTCACTAAATACTATGGCCTTGCTATCCGCCGAAATTCACATTCTGCGCAAGCCATGAAGGACGCGATATGGGCCACGTATTACCACAAGAGCTCCACGGATAAAAAACCCCAGCATGAGAAGTGTCCACCAGGAGAAAACAGCTGGTGTACGTGGCATAAAGCTGAAGCATCGGATACTTTGTCTTTATATAAGCACAAGGCTCCTCTTAGTGACACTGTTCTGAAGGCCATCGAGCCAATTTACAAAGACTTGTCGTCGGACGATTTGCTCGAAAGATGTTTGAGTGCTCATACTCAAAACAGTAATGAGTCACTTAATAAAATGATTTGGATGCGTGCGCCCAAACATCTTCATTCCGGCGCAGATGTGGTCAATATTGCCACGGAATTAGCAGTGATTATCTTCAACGAAGGCGAGGAATCATTGTTAATTGCCATGGATCTCATGGGTGTCCGGATTGGCACATTCGCCGAGAGCTGGGTCCATTCACGGGACAAAGCAAGGATCGAGCGCGTGGAGAGGCAGGTGACCGACGCAGCAAAGAAGGCCCGGATTGAGCAGCGGGAGATGTTAGCGGCTCAACATGAGCAGCTAGAAGAAGAGGAGGGATGCCTCTATGGACCAGGCATTGCCGATTAGCGGTAATTATAAACACATTTGTGTAAACACATTACAAAACTTTAAACGCGTTTTTCTCGAAAACACGTTTTTAAAAATGGCTGACATTCTCCTGACCGCTGTAATTAACATATCGACCTGAAATTTGGAGAGCATACTCAGAAAATATGTATTCACGGAATGACGAATCGTTTTTTCGATAGATACATTTTTGCATTTATTATTTATCTTTTTATGCGAAAAAAACGCGAAAATTCGATTTTTTTTTAATTGCCGCCATTTTCCGAAATTTGTACTAATCGAAAAACCCATCCGTCATTCCATGACCAAAGGGTCACAAATTGATAATATGCTTTGAATTTGTGTTTTAGATCAACAGAGGGGGCAGTGATGTCTGCCGTTTACCTCTCGCGATTTGAGGACCTGTTTTCGCGGAGCTGCAACGGCCGCCATTTTGGTTTTTTTTTTCAAAAAAAAAATTTTTTAACGTTCTGTATATCATGAATAAAAGCAAGAAAAAAACTACACTCAAAAAGCTTTACTCGTTTCCTTTAAAAAAAATAAAATGTAAACACCTGAAATATAGCACTCCAAGGACAAAGTCTCCCTTATTATAATTATAATAGTAGTAAAAAACCAGCAATATCAGTCATACAAAAATAGCAGTCATCTTGACTTGTCGGTGTAGACCATATCATCGGTTTTGAAAATTGCATTCTCTCTCGCACTTTACCTTTGTCCCATCGTGTTAACATTGTGTAGCACCTACCACATGTTATATGTGGAACCCAGTTGGCATCGTCAGTAGTCATTTCAATTCCAAAGCCATTTTCGTAGATCGAAATTAATTTTTTTGTCAAAGACCTTCTGTGCTTTGACACTTCAAATTTACCACAAACTAAACAAAAACAATCAGAGCTTTTGTTGCATTTGTGGGAATGATTTCTTGTAGCATTATACTCTACAAACGCCAAGTTACCCACTAATGTAGAGCTGCGGTCGCTTGATGACGACGCCTGCGGGCCCGCTTCCTCACCCTGACCAGACGCCGATACTGGGGTTGCGAATCCCTGCATCGTAAAACACTTATTGTTCGTGCTTGCCATGATGGCATAACCACTGGTAACCCAGGGACTTTGCCAGACTGTTCTGTTGCCCGCCGTCACCGCGTGGAGGTGCCCTCGTTACAAGCACAAGCAATGAGTTGTCCGAAGTAAAAAAAATATGCAAGGCCCTTATCAGACAAATTGAAATTGATTTACGAGGTTTGATTAGGTATTAGAGCAACCGAATGTGATGCAAACTGGATACCACATACAGTTTGTGGTCGGTGTAAGACCATTGTCTTGCACCGATGAGAAAGATCCAAAAAACAAGAGAGCTTGCAATTCACAAAATCCATGATATGGTCTCCACCAACAAGTCAAGAGAATTGCTATTTTTTTATGACTGGCATCACAGGTTTTACCAAGAATACTAAAGGTAAATTTGTATGCGCCAATGTTTCATCAGCTGTAAAACCAGAAAAATAATGGCCGTGGATAAAGTCGTAACTTTGGAAGCGATGAATGTGGAGCTTTCTGATGAAGAGGTAGTAATGGAAGTTGACGAGGTCTTCCAAGAAGAGAGTCCTGAGGGTGATGAATTTTTGCCAGATGGTGACACGAATCCTCCTCAAACCTTCAACCAAGAAGAGTTGAATGATCTCGTACGAGATTTAGGATTACCTAAAGACGGAGCTGAATATCTCGCAGCAGGATTGAGGAAGAATAATCTGCTGGCTAAAGGAACGTCAGCTTACTTTTATTGTGATAGGGAGAAAGAGTTTCGGCAATTTTTTGCGAACGCTGAAGAGAATTCTTTAGTATATTGTTTGAATATAAAAGGCTTGATTGATACATTAAAATCTAATACATACAAAGACGATGAGTGGAGACTATTTATTGATTCGTCAAAAAGAAGTCTCGAAGCTGTTCTACTCCATAACGGAAACACATACGCACCCATTCCAATAGCACACTCGATCAAGCTGAAAGAGACTTATGAAAATTTACAGATTGTATTGGAAAAAATAAAGTATTCGGAACATCTCTGACAAATTTGTGGTGATCTGAAAATTGCAACAATACTTTTAGGACAACAATCGGGTTTCACAAAAAATCCCTGCTTCTTATGTTTATGGGATAGTAGGGACAGGAAACAACACTGTGTTCAGAAAGAGTGGCTAACGAGAACGAACTTCGATCCCGGTAGTAAAAACATCATACGGGTACCATTAATTGATCCTCCAAAATATCTGCTACCACCATTACATTTTAAGCTGGGTCTTATGAAGTAGTATGTCAAAGCTCTGAATAAAGATGGCAACCGTTTTCAGTATTTGAGAGAAAAGTTTCCCGCGATAAGTGAAGCTAAATTAAAAGAGGGGATTTTCGATGGACCTGAAATTCGGAATTTATTTTCAGACGAAAATTTTCTTGATGAAATGAGTGATATTGAAAAAGCTGCTTGGCTAAGTTTTAAAAATGTATATCAGGCCTTCTTAGGAAATACGAAAAGTGAGAATTGCCAGAACTTAGTTGACGAGTTGTTGGAAAGTTATAAAAATTTAGGTTGCTTGATGAACCTTAAACTGCACTTCCTACACTCTCACCTCGACTATTTCCCTCAAAACCTTGGAGACTATAGTGAAGAACAAGGAGAACGATTCCATCAAGATATAAGCGAAATGGAGAGTCGGTATCAAGGGAGGTGGAACGTCAACATGATGGCAGATTTTTGCTGGACGCGGAAGAGGGATATAAAGAAAGTAAATATGAAGAGAAAGAGAAATCCACTGCACCGAACATTTGAGGAAAAAAGAGTTCGTTATACAAGAAGAACGGTGTGATACCTATAAAGTTCTTTTCTCATATTTTCTTCATCACTTTTGCGTCTCTTCCAGCATCCACAAAAAATAATGAAAATATATACGAATTGAGCACATCAAATTACATAAAAATCATGCATGATAAAGGTCAAAAAAACATTTTTAATACTCAAAAATGCGATTTTTTGACTTACTCAATATTTTGAAGGTGTATAAGCTAAAATAACCCTGCATCTAGAGTCGCGGTAGCGACTCGAGACAAGTACATTTAAAATACTATAAAAACAAAGACGTGTTTGGCTACTAGACTCTTTACAGCAAGCAGAGTTGGATCGAATGGTTTTTTTAAATCTCCGAAAATTGTTTCGGCGATAATTGATTAATTATAGCGTTTTGAAAGATGTTGCTGGTTCACGTATTTTTTATTTTTTTTTTCTTTCGATCGTGACTATTTAGAACTCTGTAGCCCATCGCATATTGTAAATATTAATATTTTATTTTTCCGTGCCATGAAAAATGGGTGGCGTTTTTCGCACACATTTTCTGACGTTTCGCGGTCGCTGTCTAGTGACACTAGTTGTAACTAGAAATATTCTGGTGATATGTAACAGTGTGTTCGTCGATGTGACCGCCGACCGTTTCATATCTTTTTTAATAACAACAGTGACAGCTGTTGAAATGAAAAAGGTTATAAAGATCGCGGCCGCGGATTAATGGTGATAGTCGTGAGAAAAATGAGGTTATAAAGATCGCGGGTAGTCATAAGATTAAATGATTTTATAAAGATCGCGGGTGTGAAAGTTGATGTTTAGAGTCATCAGGGTTAAGGTTAATAGTGATGGTTATGAGGTTGAAAAAAAATCTAGAGTCGCGGTAGCGACTCGAGCCAAGTACATTTACGTATATTATAAGATGGCGAAGACGAGTCGCTACTAAAGTCTTTACAGCAAGCAGAGCGGTTTCGAACGGTTTTCGAAAATTGTTTCAGCGATATTTAATTAATTACAACACTTTAAAAGATGTTGCTAGTTCACGTTTTTTTTTTTTTTTTCTTTCGATCGTGACTATTTAGTACCCTGTAGCCTAACGCATATTGGAAATATTAATATTTCATCCTTCCAAATCATCAAAAAAAGGTGGCATTTTTCGCACACATTTTTTGACGTTTAGCGGTTGCCATCTAGTGACACTAGTTATAACTAGAAAATTTCTGGTGATATGCGAGACTGTGTTCGTTGATGTGACCGTCGAAGACTTTTCTTCAGGATGCATAAGTAAGAGTGACAGCTGTGAGTTTCGAAAAAAGATCGCGGTTATACTAGTGATAGTTGTGGGGTTAAAAAGTAAGATTATAAAAATCGCGGGTGTGAAAGCAGATAATTTTATTTTTGGTTAGACATATTCGAGATCAGGACTTTAAACACCTATTCGGTGAACATTTAATATCTTTGTTGTAAGGTTATAAAGATCGCGGTCAGTTTCAACTTTTCATTAAAGTTACTTTTATTATATTATCGGTAGAAGAGTGATAGCGTAAAAATAAAGTTTAAATCAATAAATAAACTTTTGAACAGTGTTTAATAAATAATATTTTTTATTAACCCTAGCCCCAACAATCCATTTTTCCGAACGTAAACTCTAGAACGGAGTCGAAAACGGTGCCTCTTCTCTTTTACCATAAAATGTTCCATGAATGCAATAATAAAGTTTATTTAGAAACCATTCTCTTTGTTTTTTTTTTATAACTAAGAGAATGGTGTATGATAAACTCGTATTCGGTGAATATTTGATATCTTCGAACAGTTGTGAGGTTATAAAGATCGTGGTCAGTTTCAGTTTTGGTTAAAGTAACTTTTATATATATAGATAGAAGAGTGATTGTGCAAAAATAAAGTGTAATTTAATAAATAAACTTTTGAACAGTACCTTAATAAATAATTTTTTTTATTAACTTTAGCCCCAACAATTCATTTTTCCGAACGTAAATTCTAGAACGGAGTCGAAAACAGTGCCCTTCTCTTTTACCATAAAATGTCTCTTGCATGCAACAATAAAGTTTATTAGGAAACCATTCTCTTCATTTTTTATATAACTGAGAGAATGGTGTATGATATCACCCTAGGTTTCAGTTATATGTGGTTTTAAACCACCCTAGAGTGCACTTTGCACTTGCAACACAAAACGGAATCAGGCGATGCGAAATAATTTTGAGCGAAAAGATATTTGATTTGAGAAAAAAAAATTTCATAAGTACTTCACCAATTTTTTTTTATCTATTGCTCATAAGATATAATTCGTAATCAATAAATATTATTAAAAAAAATTCGCGTAGTACTTCGGCCAAAATTATTTTTTCCAATCAAACTTTAGCTCTCGAAATTTTGTACGTATATTTTTTTGTTTCAAAATCTCGTTTCGTTATGATTACTTATCTTTAAAAACTTTCGGTGCATTCTGATGCTATTGGAGTATTTCTTCGGCATCATTTTTTATGGAATATTTTCCGATCCGTTGATCTGTTGGCACGCATGATTCGGTGCAATATTTTTAAAAATTTTTTTTTACAAAATTAAAAAAAAGTCAAGTTTTTACTTGTTCGTTGTTCTTTTATGCGTCGTATCTTCTCAGAACTACTGTACGTTTTAACGGGGTCATCCCATGTGACAGCTATTTTTTTCGCTTTTTTGGGTATTTTTTTTTGACGAACCATTAAAACACACTATCTTTGAATTTTTACCACACATTTATTAACGTTTTGACAGTCCTCATAATTTTATCAAACAAAAATAACAAGCTGAATCAACTTTACACCGTTTAGAAGACACTTATGTGTTGGTTGACGGCTGCCATGATTCCGAAGGTTTTGCTCATCTAAAATCAAACAATGAAACAGCATTTTAATTTGTGGACCTGAGGCTATCACTGGAACTAGAATAAAGTAAAAATATCGAAAATTGAATTTTTGGCACAGTTTTAAATGTTAAGTTCCGAGTTTCGTCGTTTTTTTCATCTTTTAAAACCATGCCAAAAATTCAATTTTCCATATTTTTACTTTACTCTAGTTCTAGCGATAGTCTCAGATCTACAAATTAAAATGCCGTTTGATTTTTTGATTTCAGATGAGCAAAACCTCCGGAATCATGGCAGCAGTCAACCAACACATGAGTGTCTTCCGAACGGTGTAAAGTCGATTCAACTCGTTATTTTTGTTTGATAAAATTCTGAGGAACTGTAAAAATTTTAATAAATGTGTGGTAAAAATTCAAAGATATTGTGTTTTAATGGTTCATAAAAAAAAATCCCAAAAAAGCGAAAAAAAATAGCTGTCACATGGGATGACCCCGTTAAGTAATCTAATAATTTTATAAGTATTGACGGTTAATTACGAAGATTGAATTCACTTGAACACTTCTTAGATCAATATTTCACATTGTATTTTTAGTCCGAATATACACCAGCTCGAAATTCGATCATATATCCATTTTTAGTCGAAATCATTAAAAAATCGATTGAGCGACTTCTAAAATTTTGATTCAGGATTCAATTCTTGAGAGAATCACTTTTTGATAACATGTTATCATATTTTGCTGCAATGCCGAAAAAAATGTCAATTCTTTTGCATCACTCAGATACATACATAATATAGACATGTTTAATTGGCAGGCTATGAATTTCATACCCGAGTACGTACACAATATTGACATGTTTAATTAACAAGCTATGAATTCCTTACAAAAAGTCGACAAATCCTAGCCAAAAACAGCATAAATGCTGTGAAAAAAGTTGAGACAAGTACATTTATGCCCCCCAAATAATCATTCCAGTTAATCCCCCCTACCACCCAGCGCCAAAATACCGATCCCCACCAAAATTTACAAAAACCCGTCTAAGTCGTTCATGCAAAGATCTCCGCACAAAAATCCTTTCTAAAAACGAACTCATCATACAAAGTTTTATGGGTAACCGCTCCCATTATATTATCAAATGAAGTCAAATTGTACGGAGGTGATAATTTCATTCTCGTAAATGTTGTGAGTTCACAAAAAGTTGATAAATAAATAAATATCTACGAAAGTATATATGATCAAGTACATGAGATTTAATTATGTTTATAAAATCTTCAATTATGTTCATATGCCATTTCTCTAATTAATGCTTTATTACAATGAATTATTATCCTATGACTTGGAACTACAAGGGTTTTAAAAAAAAATACAGAATTGCATTAGCCTGCGTGAGTTTGAACGCTGCCACACTCTCATTTGTAATATTTGTAGTATAGTTTTATTGGTAACCAATTGATAATAGTTTACTATCGTACGTAGAGCGGATACGCACAGAGTACTTGTCCGGCCCGAAAATTTTTCATAAAATTTGTCACATAAGTCAACATTAATCTACCATACATTTTGGCATTAACTAGTAAAGTAAACACAGCTAATTTGGAATCACAATATGCGGATTGTTTTGTATCCCAAATTATCCTCCTTTCCTTTAACCAATTGTTATCGATGAATTGATGCTCGTGTGGAGCATATCTCACGTTAATACACGGCACGTTTATTCCGGTTTTGTAACATCCGGGGGAAAACTGAAGTTACAAAGCGTCTAAACGGTGCTGTACACCCGAAATAAGTAATCCGGTACAATTTACACGCACTTTTACACCGGTTTTTACTACAACAGGTTTTACAAAACGGAATAAGCCTGCCATGTAAGAGCGGTCATCAATTGATTGCATTCCAAGACGGGTAAGATTCAAATCTGCGTCAGGAGATCCGAATGTTCGGAGTGGTTGAACAATTTACCGTGAACAAAAAAGCATATTTTTCGCTGACTAGTCGAAAAATTTTCGGGCCGGACAAGTACTCTGTGCGTATCCGCTCTACGTACGATAGTAAACTTTTATCAATTGGTTACCAATAAAACTATACTACAAATATTACAAATGAGAGTGTGGCAGCGTTCAAGCTCACGCAGGCTAATGCAATTCTGTATTTTTTTTTAAAGCCCTTGTAGTTCCAAGTCATAGGATAATAATTCATTGTAATAAAGCATTAATTAGAGAAATGGCATATGAACATAATTGAAGATTTTATAAACATAATTAAATCCCATGTACTTGATCATATATACTTTCGTAGATATTTATTTATTTATCAACTTTTTGTGAACTCACAACATTTACGAGAATGAAATTATCACCTCTGTACAATTTGACTTAATTTGATAATATAATGAGAGCGGTTACCCATAAAACTTTGTATGATGAGTTCGTTTTTAGAAAGGATTTTTGTGCGGAGATCTTTGCATGAACGACTTAGACGGGTTTTTGTAAATTTTGGTGGGGATCGGTATTTTGGCGCTGGGTGGTAGGGGGGATTAACTGGAATGATTATTTGGGGGGCATAAATGTACTTGTCTCGACTTTTTTCACAGCATTTATGCTGTTTTTGGCTAGGTTTAGATTCACCTCATCAAATTACATAAAAATCATGCATGATATAAGTCAAAAAAAATTTTAAATACTCAAAAATGCGATTACTTTACAATTTTAGCAGTTTTTCGCAATTTACTCGAAATTGGTGGGTGTAGGCGCTGAACTGGCCCCGAATTCTGATTCAGCGTATCAAATTACAAGAAAATCATGCATTATATAGGTCAGGAAAGATGTTTGAATACCCAAAAATGCGATTATTTGAGATTTTTAGCAGTTTTTCGCAATTTACTCAAAATTGGTGGGTGTAGGCGCTGAACTGGCCCCGAATTCTGATTCGGCGCATCAAATTACATGAAAATCATGCATTATATAGGTCAAGAAAGATGTTCGAATACCCAAAAATGCGATTATTTGACATTTTTAGCAGTTTTTGCAATTTATTCAAAATTGGTGGGTGTAGGTGCTGAACTGGCCCCAAATTCTGATTCAGCGCGTCAAAATACATAGAATTATATGGGTCTAGTCAAAAGTACTGACCACTTTTTTTTGTGTGCCGGTGTTATTACAAAATGAATATCGTGTCTTCGACATTTATTTCCGAAAGCACCCCGCCCATCCTGCTGAATAAAGTCGATCAATCGTTTTCTCTCTTTTTCGTCGCCATGTCACTCAGGTGACTGGCGCCCAAAATTATAAAAATAAACCGGTGGCAAAGAGGGAGAGAACTTTTGTGACAGCAGTGTTAAAAATTTTGGTCACAATATATATATTAGCTGACCCGGCAAACGTTGTTCTGCCATATAAATTATTTATAGTGAATGTTTGTTGTTAAATAAAAAATAACGAATGTATTGTAAGTGTGTGGGGATGGGATCTATGACAGAAAGAGGAATGGAGCGCTGTAGACGATGACCGCCGATAAAAACAAAAATACACCAACCATTCATTTTCTCAATTCAATGTATTTCATTAACGTAACGGACATATTCATTGTTTGATTTCTTAAGAGTAAAATGTAAAGTGAAAAAAACTAATTTATTTTTTATCCTAAAGTAGGAAAATGAAATAAAGAAAATCAATATTAATTTCGAAGAGGAATTGAGTGTACGATATTTTTTGTCAGCCCGTCTTTAGCCAACACAAATAAGCTCGATGGTTTTCCCATGCGAGAACATGCCACGTATGAAAAACATGGTGTGCCAAAATCTAATCCGCAAACAGACATCGTTTGGCCTTGCGACTTATTGATTGTCATTGCGAATGCCAATTTAATAGGAAATTGAACGCGTTTGAATTCAATTGGCACGCCTGTGGGAATTATTAGAATTCGTGGCAGCAAAACATTTTCGGCTCGGAATTTGCCATTCAAAATGGTTGCTTCGATAATGTTTTTCATCAATTTTTCAATGACCAATCGCGTGCCATTGCACAGCCGTGGTGGGTTCAAATTCCGAAGTAAAATAACCGGAGATCCAACTTTCAGTCATAGAAGGTGTGGTGGCATGCCTGGCAAATATAGTGAGTTCAAAAACTCTGTTGGATAATTTACAGCTTCGTTGTCATCGCAAACTGTATCGATCGATTTGTATGATACCAAGTCGCCTGGCAATGACTGCTGTATCTTGAAGTTTAAATCGTCGACGTCCACATTTTTTGCTGCCAAAATGGCTCTTTCTGCCAGCCACGCATGATTTATATGTTGTGTGCGTACATCAAGAAATATGAGGTCAATAACAGCATTTTGCGAATCAACGATTGTGCAGAAATTATTGGGCAATTTTATGCATCCAGTATTTTCATAGACAGCAACTTTTCCATCGCCGATATCTAACAATTGGTTCGAGAATATGTCAGCGGATGGATCTTGTAGCAGTTAGACGCGCATGTTTATTTTTAGCTGGACTTTTTCAACATTACGTCACAGTGGCGATGATTTCAAGGAATCGTTGATCTCATCAGCGTACGTTGAACGTGGAATAACGGGAAGTGTTTGTCTGAAATCACCTGAAAGAAGTAACGGAGTGCCGCCGAATAGTTTGTTGTTGTTTTTTATATCTTTGTGTGTTCTGTTCAACGCCTCAAGAGCATGTTTGTGTGCCATAGTTCATTCATCTCAGATGATAATTTTGCATTGTTTCAGCAGTGTGGCCATGGACGATTCTTTTTTTATGTTGCACACTGCGTCTGAGTTATTTTGAATATTCAGTGGCAGCTTAAATGCTGAATGAGTTGTTCTGCCTCCATCTAATAAAGTTGCTGCAATGCCAGGTGATGCAACGGCCAATGCGATGCCATTATTTGATCGTATTTCGGCGAGAATTAGCAAAATAAGAAATGTTTTGCCAGTTCCACCTGGTGCATCCAAAAGAAAGAATCCACCTTGTCCCGCCGAAACTGCCAGCATAATGTGGTCGTAAATGATTTTTTGTTCATGAGTCAGTAGTGGGACATTGCGAGTAACAATCGCTGCCATTTCTGCAGTATCATACTGCAGTTCACGATTTATTTCTGTGTCAATTAAATCAGATGCACTTCGATTTGGCGAACTCATACCGAAATGACTGAGTAATAAATTGGCAATTACAATGCAAAGATCCTCGATAGCAATCAATGCTTCATTGTACATAGCGTCGCTGAATGTAATCGTTAGATCGTTGCACCGTGTACGAATTCGATGCAATATACCGTCAGTCATTGAATCTTTGTACTTATCCCACAACGTGTCTGCTCATCCCGGGAAACATGTAGTCAACACTATAGCGAATAGTAGACGAATGTGTGTAGCTGTACAGCCCAATGCTGCTTCAGCAAGCATATCGTCACAGTGATTGTCGTCTTCAAGCAAGCCGAGTACAAGGCATGCATCTTTATATGTTGGATACTGTTGTCCATTCACTTTGCGTATGTCTTGAAATGACAATGGGCTGGTGACATTAACCAATAACAGTCGCAGATAGAAGCACTCAATCTGTCTTGGATTGACTGTATATTTTCGGCCCAAAGTGTTTGATTTGAATAGGCCGGAGCACGCATCAATTGGTGTGCCTTGCTTGCGCGGCATCCATTTTCTTGTTTGATTCCATGTGAAATAGCGTGGTACTTCGGAATAGAGTAGTGTCCATGCAAAGGCACCGAAAATATCCGCACGATTACACAATTTAAAAAATTCGATGAGTATAGTTGTTGGTGGATTTATGGCACGCTCAATTGCTATCTCGTTGGTGAAAAATACGCGCTGGCCGTTTTCAAGATGGATGGCTAAATGCTGGGTCCGGTTCATGAATTGGGAAACCAAAGATACGTCAGACAACTTCATTGGAGCTGATGTACCGGCCAATTTGGTAGCGCATTATTTCGTCGTTGTCATTCAATCGAGGAGCATTCACATCGGTATTTTGAATTTGAAACACAGCCATATCGTTGCCTTTATTCACATACTTGCAAATGTATTTGATGCTCTTCACCGAACTGCAGAACTCAACATTAATATGAGCATTGAATGTTTTGCTCAGCAGAGGCGAATATGGTATCACCCAACGATTGTCAATGTCAATGTCTGCGTTGTTGATATTTAGCGTAAATGATTGTCCGCCATTATCAATATTTCTTCGACGATATATTGGATATCCGTCGATATTTGTGATCCTGTCGTTGGTGAAATCTTTGGGAAAACGCTTTGTACATTTTCCATCTGCCATGCAAGGCGATAAACGATTCAGATTACCGCATGGGCCATGAATCATGTTTGTGGTAACAATATCGAACAGTAGTTGATCAGTAGACGGATCTGTAATTTCCGCGGAATTTATACTATCGATTTCCTCAGGGCGTATTTTGTCGACTAACCAAATTAAAATGTGTGCATGAGGTAATCGTCGCTTTTGCCATTCAACCGAATACATCCAACAATGTGTGGGACCGAATACGTGTAATTTTGTAATAAAGCTTATTAAAGACTTTAATTTTTGTTTGAACACACGTGCTGTAATGTCATGACGAGGTATTGCATTTTGGCCTGGCAACTGCAAATATGTAATCTCCTGCCACTTTGGATTACATGTAAACGTCATAAATAAACACGGTCGTCCGTACTCGCGCACGAAAGTCATAGCATCCTGTATGTATTCTTGCATATGATGTGGACTGCCTACGTACGATGATGGTAGAATGATAGGGTTACCAATTTCGGCGGTGTCGGCGTCGCTCATGATAGCATCTCGCAAGTAAATGTATTCTTCCGCACGCAGCTTCTGTTGATTATGTCGTAGGAATTGCAGTCGTTCGCTCTCTACCTTCGCGTACATGTCGACCATGAATTGTTGGCACAGCTCACGACATCGTAGAATGACGTTGTCCTGACCGCGTCGAATCATCATACGATACGCATAAAAATCCATCGAGCTCACTTTCTTGTTTGTTTCGGCTCCTGTAACATCATATTCATAAATATTAATTCATGTTCATAATGAATTAATAACCTGTGGCGGGATCTCGTTGTTTAATGTTTATGCAATATCCGTCTTGTCCCTTCCAGAAAATTAGCGGATATTGGAGAGCGTCGTATGAACGGTGTATATCGGCGATGAACTACAGATTATTGTTTCTTCTTCGAATCACGATTTTTCGCGTCGATGTGCGGTCGCCAACTATGATTCCAGCAACGTCGTCAACAATAGGCGCATTGAATCTACGCACATGCTCTCCAGCTAGTGTTTTATCAGGATTGATGATAATAGCGTGATTGTCACTTTGCAATTCGTGTATGTGTGATTTGAAGAATTTCAATAATTCATTGTGCTCATTCAATAGGGCGTCCAGTTTGCCGACGATGCGCCTGGCATAAGGCGAATTGAGGTTATTGTAGTTGCAGCGTGCATCTACACGATTGATGTCCTCACCGCCCATGAAGTAGATTTGTAAAAATTTAGGTGGTTCGTTTTGCATTGGCAGCAATGAGCCTACTTTGTGGTACACTTGGCCTTTGATTTTGAACGTTGAATTGAATGGTCGACCATTTGCAACAGTATTGTGAACTATTTCTGTTGCTCCGAATGAAGTTATTTGAAAGCATGAATTGAATGTGCGAATGGACTTCAGGAACAGGTTTGAATCTGGATCCATGCCGATGAGCAAGCCGTTCAATGGTTCTGGTGGTGTCTCAATTTCTGGTAGTTGCACTTTTCCTAATGCGCAACACATCCCGGCTGACTCATGTTTGAATTTGAGCGCATGCCAATGGGGACATTCTTTGTCCATAGCACCAATCAGCACTTTCGGATGAGCGGAATGTTCAATATCTGGCTCGTACTCGAATGCGAGACGAAGGAACGAGGCGGATGTAAATGCTCGATGTACTTGTTGTCGTTGTCGGTCATTTCCTCTGCGTGTGTTAACTACGAACCGGCACGCTTGTCTCCGTTCCAATTGTCATTGTTGATTTCGTTCAGCTCGTGCCTCTTGTGATTGAGATGCACGCAATTGCGACATGCTCACACGCACATTTTCGTCATCTTACTGGATTTGTTCGTCTGTTCTTTCTGCTCTACTATTTGGCATGTTTGTTGCTTTATTCGTTCGTCGGCCCAAATGGGCCCCCTTGCGTCTTGCTGGCATTGTTCACTGTAATACACACACAAATAGACAAAATTGTTGTACTTACTGATGAAAAACGGTATTCCGATAATGTATTTGTCCTTTTAGTATTTTACCAACCTTTTACAATCATAAAACATGTATATATTTTGCTACAAAATTTTTCGCGCACTGCGTTATGATATATAACAAATGCAGAATGAAATGTTAAAATGACGCTGCGCTTCACGTGAATGACGTGAGCATATGTGGATGAAAATTCGATGAGGCGGATGCAGCGCCATCTGTCATTCAACAACATAAATAATTTCATTCTGTTTGAAATACGACCGATGGTTAAATTATTTGGATAATTTAACTACTAAAATACTAAAATCGCGATTAAAAAATGGGAGGGTGGGGGTAGGAGGGTGAAAATTTGGGGTTATAGGTATTTTTTGATGCCAAATAAAAAAAAATACAAAAAGATCTTTTTTTTTCAATAAAAAAAATTTTCTGGATAAGGACATCCTAATCACCTAGCGGTATGAAATACCGCTAGGTGATTACTAGGCTATCTCTCTCGCACTCACGGTGGCGAGATACCGACTGACCCATACTCTTATTGCCAAAATGTATGGTAGATTAATGTTGACTTATGTGACAAATTGTATGGAACATTTTCGGGCCGGACAAATACTCTGTGCGTATCCGCTCTACGTACGATAGTAAACTTTTATCAATTTGTTACCAATAAAACTGTACTACAAATATTACAAATGAGAGTGTGGTAGCATTCAAGCTCACGCAGGCTAATGCAATTCTGTATTTTATTTAAAGCCCTTGTAGTTCCAAGTCATAGAATAATAATTCGCTGTAATAAAGCATTAATTAGAGAAATGGCATATAAACATAATTGGAGATTTTATAAACATAATAAAATCCCACGTACTTGGCCACATATACTTTAGTAGATCTTTATTTATTTATCAACTTTTTGTGAACGTACAACATTTACGAGAATGAAATTATCACCTCTGTACAATTTGACTTAATTTGATAAGATAATGAGAGCAGTTACCCATAAAACTTTGTATGATGAGTTTATTTTTAGAAAGGATTTTTGTGTGGAGATCTTTGCATGAACGACTTAGACGGGTTTTTGTAAATTTTTGTGGGGAACGGTATTTTGGCACTGGGTGGTGGGGGGGATTAACTGGAACGACTATTTGGGGGCATAAATGTATTTGTCTCACCTTTTTTCACAGAATTTATGCTGTTTTTGGCTAGGATTTGTCGACTTTTTGTATGGAAGTCATAGCTTATTAATTAAACATGACAATATTGTGTACGTACTCGCGTATGAAAATCATAGCTTGCCAATTAAACATGTCTATATTATGTATGTATCTGAGTGATGCAAAATAATTGACATTTTTTTCGGCATTGCAGCAAAATATGGTAACATTTTATCAAAAAGTGATACTCTCAAGAATTGAATCCTGAATAAAAATTTTAGAGGTCGCTCAAGCGAATTTTTAATAATTTCAGCTAAAAATGGATACATGATCGAATTTGGAGCTGGTGTATCGCGACTATATTCGGACTAAAAATGCAATGTGAAATATTAATCTAAGAAGTGTTCAAATGAATTCAATCTTCTAATTAATCATCAGTACTTATAAAATTATTAGATTACTTAAAACGTACAGTCATTCTGAGAAGATACGACGCATAAAAGAACAACGAACAAGTAAAAAATTGACTTTTTTTTATATAGTAAAAAAATATTCAAAAAATATTGCACCGAAACATCCGTGCCAACAGATCAACGAATCGGAAAATATTCCATAAAAAATGATGCCGAAGAAATACTCCAATACCATCAGAATGCGCTAAAAGTTTTTAAATATAAGTAATCATAACGAAACGAGCTTTTGAAACAAAAAAGTATACGTGCAAAATTGCGAGAACTAAAGTTTGATTGGAAAAAATAATTTTGGCCAAAGTACTACACGAGTTTTTCTTTTATAATGTTTATTGATTACGAATTATATCTCGTGAGCAATAGATAAAAAAAAAATTGGTGAAGTACTTATGAATTTTTTTTTCCTCAAATCAAATATCTTTTCGCTCAAAATTATTTCGCATCGCTTGATTCCGTTTTGGGTTGCAAGTGCAAATAGTATTTTCATGTATTTGAGGTCTCTACCACTCTAGGGTGGTTTAAAACCATATATAATTCAAACTTAGGATGATTCAAACGTAAGGTGGTATCATACACCATTCTCTCAGTTATATAAAAAATGAAGAGAATGGTTTCCAAATAAATTTTATTATTGCATGTAAGGGACATTTTATGGTGAAAGAGAACAGGCACTGTTTTCGACTCCTATCTAGAGTTTACGTTCGGAAAAATGAATTGTTGGGGCTAGGGTTAATAACAAAAATTATTTTTTAGGGCACTGTTCAAACGTTTATTTATTAAATTACACTTTATTTTTTTGCACTATCACTCTTCTATATATATATACTTAAGTTACTTTAATCAAAAGTTAAAACTGACCGCGATCTTTATAACCTCACGACGAAGATATTAAATATTCACCGAATACGAGTTTATCATATACCATTCTCTTCGTTATCAAAAAAACGAAGAGAATGGTCTCTAAATAAACCTTATTATTGCATTCGAGGAACATTTTATGGTAAAAGCGAAAAGTGATCGTATTCGATTCCGTTGTAGAATTTACTTTCGGAAAAAAAATTGTAGGGGCTCGGTTTAATAAATAAAATTATTTATTTAGTCACTGTTCAATAGTTTATTATCACACTTTATTTTCCCACTATCACTCTTATATCCATAATAATAAAAGTCACTCTTTACTCGTCTATCTATCTATCTATAAACGCTACTCTAACCAAAATTTCAAATTGACCGCGATCTTTATAACCTCACGACTATTAAGAAAGAATATTGGTCAGCTGTCATATGCACGATCGATCGAATGTCACCAGAATTTTCACCAATATCACTAGTATCACTAGACAGCGACTACACAAAAAACAGTTGAGCATCAAAAATGTGTGCGAAAAAATGCTCAATTTTTCGGAGCAACAAATTAAAAAAAAATTAATATTATCAATACGCTTTAAGCTACGAGGTTCTAATTAGTCGCGATCGAAAGAAAAAAAGAAATAAAAAATACGTGAAGTTGAATAGTCCTCCAAAATGCTGTTATTTAATAAATATTAAAGAAACAATTTTTGAGAACAGGTAGAATCGTGCTGCTTCCTGTAAAAGTGTCTTGTAACACTCGCTTGTAAATGTACTTGTTTCGAGTCGCTACCGCGACTCTTAATACTTTATGACATATTCTCATACCTACCAAATATACATAAAAAATTTCATAAAAATCGGTCGAGCCGTTTCGGAGGAGTGCGACCACAAACACCGTGACACGAGATTTTTATATATAGGTATATATATAGATATATTAGGGTGGCCGCTATTAGGGTCACATTTATGTTTTTGCGATTAAAATCCAAAAACACAATTAAGGTGTATACAAAAAACATCGTACAAAGTTTGAAGACGCTCAAAAATTTTCAAAGCGTGCCACCGAGTATTTGAAATTTTAAATGCAAAATGAGTGTATTATACGTGTATTATACACGTATAATACAATATACGTGTATTTTACGAACTTGTTACTTTCATATTTTATTCTTCGCACAATATTCACGAAAAAAATCTGAAACTTGGCACATTTATTGTGCATATTGAGGGGCACGTAAGAGAATTTTTACAGATTTTTTCGAGAATAATTTCTGTGATTCCTTGCTTCACAAAGATAACCATATTTTAGATTTTTGAGTTTTTTCAATCCAGGTGCAATTTTATTGGTGAAGTGGACGGATTTTTAAGCAATAAATTGCTTTCGTCATCCGAGCACGAGAAAAAGCACCGGGCTTGTAAAACGTCACGTCGTCCCGAGGAACTTTGCCGATGAAGATCAAACACAAGGACAATTGTTCTCGATAATCGTCACGTGGCTGCATTTGTGATTCAAGCGATTGCTTTATAAAAACGTGTATGCTCTCGAGGTGATTTTGCAATATTGCTATAATTCTGTCATCTCTTATACCGATTTCGTATTTCGTCTGATCAATATCTTTCCAGGACGTTTGGAATCTTTTGAACTGCAGTATCGAAGGAGCCGTTGAAGCAGGCATGAGTGCGTCAAAAACTCCGCCTAATACCAGCTCGAAAATGAGATGTCTGCAGAGAAGATGTCTGCAGATACAGCAAATCTCGACCCAGGATTTGCTCAAGGAGTACTGCAGCACCATTCCTCGAACCAAGATTGGTATTTGTGGTGTCGCAACAGAGAGCTTTAATTGACTCGGTAAGTCCCCAGTCTTGAAGAACCTGCAAACACACGTAAAGACGATGAATATTAGAGCCGTTAAAAATTAAAAACTACCAGAAAAACCTGATATTGGAGTAAGTGACAGTGTGGCAGTACTCGAGAAACTTTTCTTATATTTTGCATTTCTTTCAATTTTTTTTTCTAACGCCTAAAGACATCTTTTCATACATTTTTTTATGTAAACAATGAGGGAAGCTTGCCGAGATCAAGAGACTCGGTAGAGTCTCGGGACAAGTACATTTGACAGCTTTGTCGTCTGCTGGCCCGAGGCTCGCCAGAGTATATTATCTCTGAATAAAGTAAATTTCGGTAGTGGGGGTAAAAACTGAAAGTCATTTTCTCGAATTACGAAGCTCAGGAGACAGATGATGACTTGAAAATTGAACTGGAGACTAATTAAGAAAAAATCTTTCGATTGAGCTTTAAATCAGCACGATTGATGCCGTATTTGCTGAGAAAAAGCTTTGCACAGGCTCAAAATTATGCAAAAATTCCAACACATCGAAGAATTTGACGTGTCTGTATATGTCACAATGAAAGGCCTCAGCGTGCCTATCGAGATTCTGATTGGTCATGAGTGTGGTCATTTCCACCGGTAAACCAGTGTACACACGAGTGATGTTTTTGAACGTGGCCCTGTGACTACATTTCTCTGCACCCATACCACGGAAAGTTTGAATGTTTAACCAGTGTGACGGTAGTTTTAACTTTTGACAGTGTAAAGTGCGAGTCGTGTAAATCGCGTGTTTTTTAGATTGTGAAAAATCGTGATTCATCAATAGTTTAAATATATAAATAGTGCGAAAAAACGGTAATATATAAATATTGCGAAATGTGATAATAATATTTTTTAATATCTCGGAATTAATCATCAGCGAAATTAAAAAAGATAACCTCGCACCCGCTGGTTTAATTATTTTTGTTTCGGATTCCAGAAAAGCCAAATAAAAACAAATCTCACCACTCGTTGATTTTATTTTTTGTATTTTATTGTCGCTTGAGGATGGAGTATTTAAAAAAAAGCAAAAATTAGTTGGTTATTGAAAAAAGTCACCAATGTACAAAAATAAAAATCGGTCAAAAGAACAGAGTCCAGAAAAAAAAATCGGGATGAAAAAAAACTTGAAGAAAAAAATTTCAAACGAAAAAAATTAGATTGAAAAAAAAATTTCGGCCGAAGTACTTGGCGAGTTTTTTTGCTTAGTTTCGATCACGTAATGTATTTCACGTAATGTTGTATGTGTTATAAACTCGCCAAGTACTTCGGCCGAAATTTTTTTTTCAATCTAATTTTTTTCGTTTGAAATTTTTTTCTTCAAGTTTTTTTTCATCCCGATTTTTTTTTCTGGACTCTGTTCTTTTGACCGATTTTTATTTTTGTACATTGGTGACTTTTTTCAATAACCAACTAATTTTTGCTTTTTTTTAAATACTCCATCCTCAAGCGACAATAAAATACTTGTCCTATTATTGATATTATCAATTTTAATGCTGAACGTAAATCATTGGCTTTTCCATTTCTGTTTTTGTAAAGTAATTATTTTTTTTATGCGCAAATTGATCATTTACTTGTAGACTCTATTTTTTACCAGACATTCACGATGGGCATTGTTGCTTTTTTTCTTGGGATCTCGATAAAATATGTGAAGTTTTTCATTTCTATTTGTCATTTGGAGTATAGTTATTTTATAGAAACAATCTTCTTTTTCCTATCTCAATCTTGCCAATTTTTTAAAAATTTTGTACTTTTTTGGGTAGTTTTTTTCTGTGAAAACAAATGGAAACAGGGGTCAACAAATGTACTTGTCCAAGGTTTTTTCCCCGGGGAGGGGATTTTTGGCCAGTATAAATATACCCGACGGAAAATATATATATATATATTTTTTTCAATTCAAATTACCTCAGCGATGGCACTCGCTTACGTTGAGCCATGTCCATCTTCTAGTCCAGGAATCGATAACATTTTTTCACTTCCTTCATTCATGATTATTACAGCCATGCGATCATCTTTTAATTTTGGAATACGTTTTGAAATAATTTTCCATCCCAATGAAGAACTGGAACGCGTAAGTTGGAAGAAGGAAACAACTCATTAATTTTTTCGGCAAGTTTTTTATGAATTTTTTCTCGATACTTGTGAATCGAGACTCTATTAATTATCAGCATACTGAGGTTGCATCCGCATGCCTCAGCTATAATAGCTATAATGTGTATAGCATTTCGATCGGTAAGGAGGCACTTGTCCAAAATTGCGACTAATTTTTCGTTAATAACATTCACTGAGCCCCGAAATTTCTCTGGAGGTGATGGTTCTCTGTTTGCCAATCCTTGGACAGATCTGTACAAGGATTGGCGGACTATACAAAAACATGCTGGTGCAAAGTGCAATGAAGCCAAAGAAGCGGATTTTAAACTGAAAAACGAGTTGTTATTCGACATTGCTGGATCTTCAGAAATGCTTCAAGAAATCGACGAAAAAACAATGACTTTTCTGCAAAACCAAAAGAAGCCAGGACGAATTGGTTTTATTGGTGATCTCCAATCGATACACAACGAGGACATCACCGATCAAGAGATCAATTTCATCCTCGACAAACGCAAAAAAAGCCAAATACGAAAGAGAATAAAGTATCTCGGTAAGATAAATATATATCATCGATATATATATATATATATATATATATATATATATATATATATATATATAATATATAGATCGATAGGATAAAATCGGTAAGAGAAACATTGAAAGAATTGTCTCCAGTTTCGTAATTAAGATTATTTTTTACAATATTTTGTTTTCAGGCGATACTGTTGAGTTGGTAGAGAGCAACCAAGGTAGCCTTCTATTTTCTTCTTAAGGCAGTAATTTCTCGTTAGAATTTTTCAATCGAGATAAAACAGAGAATGCTGAACCACCACATCACAAGAAATTTCGGGGCTCAGTAAATGTTATTACCGAGAAATTAGTTGCAACTTTAGACAAGTGCCTCATTACCGATCGAAATGCTGTACGCATTATAGATGCAGTGGCTAAAGCATGCGGATGCGACCTCAGTAGGCTGATAATTAACAGAGTCTCGATTCACAAGTATCGAGAAAAAATACGTAAGAAACTTGCCGAAAAAATTAAAGAATTGTTTCCTTCTTCCAAATTATGCGCTCCAGTTCTTCATTGGGATGGAAAATTATTTCAAAATATATTCCAAAATGAAAAAATTGATCGCGTGGCTATAATAATCACGAATGAAGGAAGTGAAAAATTTTTATCGATTCCTGAACTGGAAGATGGACATGGCTCAACGCAAGCGAGTGCCATCGCTGAGGTAATTTAAATTGAAATATATATATATATATTTTTTTTCCCCATCGAATATATTTATATCCTAGCAAGCTTCCTTCATTATTTACATAAAAAAATATTCGAAAAGTCGGTTTTGGGCGTTTGAAAAAAAATTGAAAGTAATTCAAAATATAAGAAAAGTGCTCGAGCATTGCCACACTCTCATCTACTTCAATATTAGGTTTTTCTGGTAGTTTTTAATTTTTAACGGCTCTAATATTCATCGTCTTTACGTGTGTTTGCAGGTTCTTCAAGACTGGGGACTTACCGAGTCAATTAAAGCTCTCTGTTGCGACACCACAAATGCCAATCTTGGTTCGAGGAATGGTGCTGCAGTACTCCTTGAGCAAATCCTGGGTCGAGATTTGCTGTATCTTCCCTGCAGACCTCTTATTTTCGAGCTGATATTGGGCAGAGTTTTTGATGCACTCATGCCTGCTTCAACGGGTCCTTCGATACTGCTGTTCAAAAGATTCCAAACATCCTGGAAAGATATTGATCAGACGAAATACGAAATCGGTATCAGAGATGACAAAATTTTAGCAATGTTGCAAAATCACCTCGAGAGCGTACACGTTTTTATAAAGCAATCGCTAGAATCACAAGTGCAGCCGCGTGACGATTATCGAGAACTACTGTCCTTGTGTTTGATCTTCATCGGCAAAGTTCCTCGTGACGACGTGAAGTTTTGCAAGCCCGATGCTTTTTTTCGTTCCTGCTGGATGGCGAAAGCAATTTACTGCTCAAAATCTTTCTTTTCCATGAGGTATTTCGTTTGACCCAATCCCAGAAAAAATAGTTGACGGAAATTTGTATCTTTATCGTTCTTGTATACATTAAAGCATGGTTTACGGCTCTATCGGCAATAGCTGCCCTCAACCATGATTTGAATTTGTTGAAAAAATTACATGATTTCCGAACCATCATTGATTTGTAAGCAAAATTGCTCTGAAAAAAATGTCGAACCATCTTTGGTACTTAAACGCCGAAAGTGCTGCGATGGCATTTTTCGATGAAACCGTTTCTGCCGACGTGAGGAGAAAAATGGTCGAGAAAATTAAGGGGACCGTATGGTCTAGAAATTTGAAAAAATCGATTTTTTTTTTTTCGATATGTCGAAAGTATAGTATCTCAAGAATATACTGTGAAATTTTCATGCGGAAATTCTCAATATTACAGCTTCTACAGCCCATAACGCAGGTAGAGAGCGGTCCGCGCGCTCCTAACGGGTCTAGCGCTAACCGGTAACCTAATCGGAGCGCAGCAGCTGTCCCAATCCTTCTCCGAAAATATATACCTGTATATAGTACATACTATATACCTATATATACTTTTCCCTTCCCCGAAATATACCTATTGTCGAACATTTGTGAGGGAAACGGTCATTTCGCTTTCCCCTGACTTGATCAGTACAACGTTACGTTTTGACGAACCAACATCGAAAATTTTGAAATAAAATATCAGAAAATATGGATAGAAAGCAAGGCCGTGACTCTTCTAGACGACCATCTTCTGTAGGTCGCAAAAGATATTTCAAGGGCAATCGATTCACTATCGAAAATACTACTGATTTTACGAGCACGTCTGCGAAAAAATTAAAAGGCAATGAGGAATTGGAAGTAAACGTTAATCCTACTTTCAATTATTGCATCATCGAATTCAGCATGATATTTTTAACGTTGCAACAGTTGTTGAAGTGTAAAGATTGTAACGGTGCGGTCACTTTTAGCAAAAACGGACAACGTGGTCTAGGATTCAAACTCTCTGTGAAGTGTGAGTGTAAAGAAACTTTTATTTTGTCTTCGCCGTTAATTGATAAGGCATTTGAAATCAACCGTCGACTTGTTCTCGCCCTGAGAATGCTTGGAGTAGGATTTGAAGGCTTGAAAAATTTCTGCGGTCTCATGGATCTTGGACAAGGAATTTGTAAGAGTACATATTACGGCATCGTGGACAATATAAAAATTGCAGCTGAAGCCGTCGCGAAAATCGTTTTCCAAAGAGCATTGAAAGAAGAAGTCGAGTTGAATGTAAAAGCTGGGCGTCCCGCAGATGAACTTTCTGTGTCTGGTGATGGATCGTGGGCGAAACGTGGATTCTCATCGCTTCTCGGTATTGCCTCGTTAATAGGGAAATACAGTAATAAAATTTTAGATGTTGTCGTCAAATGCAGTATATGTCAAGCCTGCTCTCAATGGAAAGGCCAAGAGGATACGATTGAATATGAAGCGTGGTATCGAGAGCATGAAGATCACTGTGACGCAAATCATACCGGAAGTGCTGGCAAAATGGAGGTAGACGGCATCGTGGAAATGTTCAAGAGATCGGAAGAGTTGTACAACGTAAAATACGCGAACTATATCGGAGACGGCGACACGAAAACGTTCAAAGCCTTATTGGACACAAAGCCTTACGGGGATGATTTTTTAGTTTGCAAAAAAGAATGTGTTTTGCATGTTAAAAAACGTTTGTACAAACGTGCTGTTGATGCGAAAAAAAAACATGCACAAATAAAGAAAGCAACAAAGAAATTGACAGAAAAAGAAGAGGGAAAAAAGACACAGCGGAAATCGATAAATAAAACACCGAAGCGTCAACAATTGACGAATAAATTATTGCAAGAGCTGTCAACTTATTACGGTCTAGCAATTAGACGTAATTCAGATTCGACTGAAGGGATGAGAAGTGAAATATGGGCAGCATATTATCACAAAATTTCAACAGATGAAAATCCGCAACACTCGTACTGTCCTCCAGGTTCCGAATCGTGGTGCAAGTGGCGTCAAAGTGAGGCTGCAGGTACTTTAGACACCTACGAGCACCCACCTGCTCTGTGCGATGAAGCACAAGAGATATTAAAACCAATTTATGAAGAATTGACAGCAGAGACTTTATTGGAAAGGTGTATTGGCAGTAATACGCAGAACAATAACGAAAGTTTCAATGCTTGCGTGTGGCACCTTGCGCCGAAACATCTGTTTGCCGGAAAAAAAATCATTGATATTGCCACTCACATTTCCGCTTGCATATTCAATGAAGGATTTGCATCCCTATTGAAAATAATGGAGACCATGGGCATAACAATCGGGCCACAAGCGGAGCAACTAGCGCAAAACCGAGACGAGCTGCGAGTATCGAGCGCCAACCGTAGGAGCACGGACAACTCCAAAGAGGCTCGGACAGCTCGAAGAAATGAAAGGAGTGAGGAAATCTTGAATTATGAACGTTCCGAAGGAATCCTATATGGTGCCGGAATCGCGGATTAACTGTAAGTATTCAAAATTTGCTCAATTTTTGAAAATATCTGTACCTCAAACTTTAAACTCATTTATCTCGAAACGACTTTTTTCGGCACTGCGCAGGTGAAAACAAAAAAACTATTCAACCGAATCACTTGAAATTTGGATATGTTGTTCACAACATGTATGGCTATCGTCGGAACTACAATCATAATTTTATTTAAATAATTTCTTATTGTTTATACTAAAAAACTAGTGAAAAAAAAACCCGATTTTACGAATTTTTTTTCAAAAGCGCGCCATTTTGTCAATTTTTAATTTTTTCGATTTGTTCTAGTCCCGACCATAACTGCACTCTTTCTGATTAAGAATCTTCTTGAATTTTATGTTTCAGATGAGTAGAAGTCTCGGATCGATCTTCACCGTCCGGGTCGGATTTTTCGATTTTCAATGCCAATTATATGATAATAAACACTGTTTTTAAAATTAAAAAAAAATTTTTTTGTATACTTAATAAAGGTAGTAATAAACCCGAAAAGTTAAAACATCGATTTTTAAATTTTTTATGGCAAAAAAAAAATCGTGAAAATAGGTGAAATTTTCGTGCTCTAGACCATACGGTCCCCTTAAGAACAAGCAGCCTCAAGATGAAAAAGAAAGTGAAGTTTGTAAACGATATGCTCCTTCTCAATCGGACGTTATGTCTCTGTTTAATAAAAATCTGGATTATTTTATAACCCCTCAGTCGATGGCTTTTTTCGAAAGGTTCGAAATTGATACAAATTTTCTCAACGAAGATGTATCGGAGTGGTGTTCAAACGAGAGCTACCAGTTTGGTGCGCATCTTGTAAAAAATATTAACGTTGTTAATGATGCTGCGGAAAGAGGAATTAAACTCATTACGGAATATAATGATAGGTTTAGCCATAATGAAAATCAAAAACAATTTATTGTGCACGTCGTCGGAGAGTATCAAAAAATGTATCCGAATGTCAACAAAGCGACTTTACTCAAACCGCTTCACCAATGAAATTGCACCGGGATTGAAAAAACTTAAAAATCTAAAATATGGTTAACTCTGTGAAGTTAGGAATCACAGAAATTATTCTCGAAAAAATCTGTAAAAATTCTCTTACGTGCCCCCCAATATGCACAATAAATGTGCTAAGTTTCAAATTTTTCTCGTGAATATTATGCGAAGAATAAAATATGAAAGTGACGAGTTCGCAAAATACTGGTATTTTGCATTTAAGATTTCAAATCCTCGGTGGCACGTTTTGAAAATTTTTGAGCGCCTTCAAACTTTGTACGATGTTTTTTTTATACACCTTAATTGTGTTTTCGGGTTTTAATCGTAAAAACAAAAATGTGACCCTAATAGCGGCCACCCTAATATATATATATATATATATATATATATATATTGTGTCGCGCCCGTTTCGAATTCACACTCGAAATTTAAATATAGTTGGCGAATAATAAAAGGAGAGGGCGAAGGTTCGAGAAAATTCTAGATTCCCGTGAGTAGGCGAAGGGTGGGGGGCTAGGACCCTAATCCGCGATATCGCGCTTCGGAAAAATTATCGGGGACTCGAGTTTTGGGCAGCAGCGTCGGAGGACGTCTTTTCTCAAGCCGTAGCCGTCTTCGATCAAGAACCCGACGCCATCGGAATTATCGAGTGGAAGCATCCGTGGTCCTTTTCCGGATTTCCAATCTCTGAAACCGTAGCGGTGAGCCGTCGTTTCGCTCTCATTTTGTTTTGTTGTGATTTCGTACCGTTTTGTACTCGCGAGTATATTTTGTGAATTTTGGGATTTAAAAGAGCGATATTGTTTCGGGGTACATACGCGTTTGGAAAATTCTAGTAACGTCTTGTCCCGCGATTTAAAGCGTTCGCGAATTGTCGTTGTTAAAGTTTTATTTTGAATTGCCGAGAGGAATTCTAGTATTTGATTTAGCTCAATCTCGAGATCCATAGTTGTAAGTTAAATTGTTATAATATCGAGCCGAAAGGCAAATATTTTTGTTATACAATTATTTTCGAACACTTAAAAATTATAAATTCTTTTAAATTATTGAAGGTCAAATATTGAGAACTATTGTAAACTTTTCATATAATATTTTTTCCGGAAATCTTGTTTTATTCAAAATTTTAATGTCATTTAATAATAAAAGCTATTGTAATTCCGGAGTTGGATTGTTGGTGTGAATATTTATTTTGTATAATTGACCCAGCCCCTCTACCACCATTGGTTTAAAATACAGCTACGACCGGGAAACCTTATTATTTTGTTCTCGATAATTTCAAATAAAATTTGTTTAAGAATTATCTTAAACTGGCGTCCAGAAAGTATCGAGGGCAAATATAATTTGAAGCGCTTGACGGGAAAAGCGTTACAATATATATATATATATATTGAAACGTTTCGGGTTTTTCCACTAAAGTTTAATCTTAATTTTTAAATCGAGTTCATGTACTGGACTCTGTTTTGATGGGGAAATCTTTTATATTATATATTCTTTTCTTTTTTTTTATAAAGCCTCAGATGTCTGCTCATAGGTTATTACAACCGGGACAGTTTCATCATCGGGTTGTAATAAAAATGAATTTTAAATTGAAAATATGAAAAAAAAGAATTGAAGATTGAAACATACACCAGCAGAAGGCTGGAGGTGTGTTCTTCTTTTTATATTTATTTTTCGAGAAAACGTTATTTTATTGACTTCGCCGGTCTCTTGCGGCAAAATTTATTTAAATCCCGTATGTTTTACTGAAGGCTAAATATACGAGAGGTGCAAAATGTAGTGAATGGTTTGAAATTAATAGATTTTGGGACTTTGCCGGTCCGTAGCGGCCAAGAATGTGAGTCGCCTACGGCAACTGTACGTTAAAGAAAATGTGCAGTTTATTTCAGATGTTTTTTTTTATTAGTAATGTCAAATTCCGAGGTCTAGTTTTTAACGAGTACATCTACTCGAGAATTGCTATCCTCTAGGCAATCCTAAATCTATGTTGCTCAGCAATCGTGCAATACGACCACGTCACACCTTTTTCCTTAAGACACTATGTATGCGCTACACGTAATGCTAGTACGATACGCGGTAATACTGACAGGATGGACAATGCTCAGCAATCGTGCAATACGACCACGTCACACTTTGGAATTGAGGAATGCTTATGCTAAGTGTCCGACGCAATGCTGGTACTTAGTCGGAGAGTATGGAGAACTGGATCGTTCGGTAGAATATGAGAGAATGGATTTCGTTCGCTGTTTTGCCCGCCTTATATACCTTGCCCGAGCGTCTCATTAGAGCCAATTTCGAGGTGAGATCTAGATCGATCCCGATTTTCGGGTCGACTGTCTCTCTCGGTGTTCATTTACGTCATGACGCCGAGCGTCGATCATGTGTGCGTGGACGCCAAATGTCGAGCACGTGTGTGCGGGCGCTAGGGTAGGGATGCGCGCATGTGTGTGCGTGTGTCTCGCGACGTAAGGAGTATGGGTGTACTTCGCGTCATGGTATGAGGAACTCCGTTCCGTTACAATATATATATATATATGGGCAGATCCATTACTTTTCGACCGCAGCCTGCGCGCTTGGGTCAGCGATTTGGCTGCCGATTTTTTCTCGAAAAGTAGGTTATAAAAAAAGACGATCCCCCAAATTTCAACTCAATTTAGCAAATTTTGACGGCTGTAGAATTTTTTGAAATTCTTGCAAAGTCAATTTATTAGCCATTTTCACGATTTTTTCATGCGAACTCTATGAAGCTCAAAGACTCGTATGAAGCGGCATTTTTCTTCGTCAATCTTCCACTTTTGAGAAAAAAATAGTATTTCACTCCAAACGAAAATCTGGTTAAGTTAGCACCCTTTTTTTTAATTACTTTTTTTACCAAATTTCCCGTATTTTTTAAAAGCTGCCGGAGCGATAATTTTTCAAGTAGACGACTTTAAGACGGCTTAAATTTTTCATCTAGGTATATTCTATCACTACATATACTAATTTTTATATATTGCCACGTTCCATCTTATACACGGCCTCTCAAAGCTACTTGATTTCTGAAAAATCGCTGTTTTCTAACAGCTGTAACTTTTTTCTACCACACCGAAAATGCTTGAAATTTTCAGGGAATATGCCTTATTCTATACCCAAACAACACTGAAATTTTTTAGAATGTATTTTAGCTGGTTAGTGAGCTGTGAATTTTCGAAATGTCCCAGTTTCCCGCTTTTTTTCATATTTATGGCACTATCGATGACTTTTTAAATTGCACGGAATAAATTTACTCTCATCTTTTATTAAGATGAGATAAAAACATAAAAAATGTAGACTTCCAAACCACAGTTTATACTAGGGATAAGGATAACAGCGAAAGGTTCTCATCTGGATGACATCATGAGACGGTTAGTGTCAGATCTAAGATGTAGAGAGTGCCACTACTATATCGGTCAGGTAGGAACTGCACGGCGCTTACACCGCCAAGGAGTTGCCAATCTCTGCTTGGAATCGGTGACGTGACAAATCAGGAAAAAGCTTCAATAATTTATTAAACAAAATAATTAGTAAAAGAGAATACAGAAAAAGTTTTTAAACACTGTCTTATTGATATTTTCAACATAATTGTTATATATAAAATATAGAAAAAAAATTCATGTTCAATTCAGAGTTGATTATTTTATGAGTGAACTTTTTATTGAAAATTGATATTGTTTATTGATCCCTGTCAATATGATTATCATCATTTCAATGCTTATGATTTCGTCAACAAAAATAATGTACGAATCGGTTTTAAGTGATGACACATCTTATTGGGGAAAAAATGGATTGAGACAATGTAAATTTGACATATAATTTTGTACATTTTTTATGTTTTTATCTCATCTTAATAAAAGATGAGAGTAAATTTATTCCGTGCAATTTAAAAAGTCATCGATAGTGCCATAAATATGAAAAAAGCGGGAAACTGGGACATTTCGAAAATTCACAGCTCACTAACCAGCTAAAATACATTCTAAAAAATTTCAGTGTTATTTGGGTATAGAATAAGGCATATTCCCTGAAAATTTCAAGCAATTTCGTTGAGGTAGAAAAAAGTTACAGCTGTTAGAAAACAGCGATTTTTCAGAAATCAAGTAGCTTTGAGAGGCCGTGTATACGATGGAACGTGGCAATATATAAAAATTAGTATATGTAGTGATAGAATATACTTAGATGAAAAATTTAAGCCGTCTTAAAGTCGTCTACTTGAAAAATTATCGCTCCGGCAGCTTTTAAAAAATACGGGAAATTTGGTAAAAAAAGTAATTAAAAAAAAGGGTGCTAACTTAACCAGATTTTCGTTTGGAGTGAAATACTATTTTTTTCTCAAAAGTGGAAGATTGACGAAGAAAAATGCCGCTTCATACGAGTCTTTGAGCTTCATAGAGTTCGCATGAAAAAATCGTGAAAATGGCTAATAAATTGACTTTGCAAGAATTTCAAAAAATTCTACAGCCGTCAAAATTTGCTAAATTGAGTTGAAATTTGGGGGATCGTCTTTTTTTATAACCTACTTTTCGAGAAAAAATCGGCAGCCAAATCGCTGACCCAAGCGCGCAGGCTGCGGTCGAAAAGTAATGGATCTGCCCATATATATATATATTGTAACGACTTTTTCCAAGAGTCGCACAAAATATATTTACTCTCGATACCTCTTGGACGCCAGCTTAAGAAAAATCTTAAACAAATTTTATTGTGAGTTATCGAGAATAAATAAAGGTGGTTACCCGGTCGTAGCCGTATTATTTAACGATTTGGCAGAGGGGCGGAGTTAAACAAAACAAAATAAATTATAAAACAAAAGAAACAATTTCGGAATAACAAAAGTTATTTATTAAATAAAATAATCATAATTAATATTGAAAAATTAACGTTCCGAAAAAAACATGATATATAATATCTCGTCTGTCTCGAGATTTGCGTAATTAACAAAGTTGTTTTTAATCAAATTACAATAATAAATTATAGACAATCTAGTATTACAAGTCTTCGTCGTTAATTAACCGTCTCGATATTTAAACAATAATTCTTAAACTAAGGACTCTCGTCGACTAAAATCAAGGTCGAATTCCTCTCGGCAATTCTATAATTAAGACAACGGAAAACACAGTCGATATTATACCGTGATCAAACGTTAAATAAAAATCCTACTCAAAAGCGAACGTACCCCGAAACAATATCGCTTTTTAATTCGATAAACTCAATAGATCGTCACACGATCACGACAATTTTTAAAGCGCTTTTACAACATTACAAAATTCAACAAAACAATAATGAAAGCGAAACGACGGCTCACCGCTACGGTTTCAGAAGAAGAAAATCCGGAAAAAGACCACGGATAATATTTTCTCTCGATAATTCCGGTTACGTCGGATTCTTGTTAAGGGTTGACGACGGCTTGGTAGAAAACGTCAGGTTCCGTTGAGATCGATACGAAAAGTCCCTGATAAATTACGATAACGCGTTTTTATACTTTTGGGTCCTAGCCCCCCACCCTTCGCCTACTCGCGGAGTCTAGATTCTTCTCGAACATTCTCGCAAATTCGAATTTCGACAGAACGTTTCGATGACGGGCGATGACCCTTGATAACCGAGATTTTCCGAAGACTCCCGATGCTGTAGGACGCACCTCTCGAGATTAGACAGCTCCGGGTGAGGGCTTCGAGCTAGCGACCACTCTCGATACAATTCGAGTGTTCCGTCGATGAAGACTCCGGCTGACCTTGACGACCTCTGCCTTCCCTTATAACGATAATATTTGCCAGCGACTATATTTTGGCTTCCTTCTCTCTCTGTGATTCTCGCCATAAACCGCCGTTCGCTCGTACAAAATAAAAATGAAACAAAAATAAATTAAAATACGGAAATACGCTCGCATTTGTCTCCTTAACACGTTCTCGAGAGGAATTCGTCCTTAAATCCTGACGTTTCCTCCCGTGCCGTGCCAATATTCAACTTTTAGTGACGTGAACAAAATCGCCACGTCACAACACCTCCCCCCCTATGAAAAAGGACGACCCGGCCGATCAAGACCGATGCCTCGCTTTCAAACAAAATTAAATCTTTAATAAATTAAATTGAAACTATTGTTTCAAGGCACGTCACTATCGAGAACAATGTTAATGAGTCAATCATTTCAAAAATTATCAAAATAAAATAAAATAAACAATTACCGAATGAATATTCGTTCCATCCTTCACCCAACGAGATTCCCAATTTCATGCAAAACAAACAAGACAGCACAAAGACAACATAATAAATAAAACACAAACATTATTGATCCGGTAAAGGCGCTAAATATGACTTTAAGTCTTCTATGGCAACTTTGACTATTCCCCCCCTTCTCTCATCTTGTACTTCATAAACCACGGGAGACAATACCCGAACAATTCGAAACGGACCTGAATATTTTGTCGCTAATTTCGCCGCGATATTTTGCGCTGCCGACGACAAAATTCTTTGTTTTCGCAAAACTAAATCCCCTACTCGAAAAGTTCGGTCGCGTCAATGTTTATTATATTGTAACGCTTGGCGTTGATACGCTTCCTCGAGATCATGCGTCACTCTCACTCTTAAATCACCCAATCCACGCATTCTCTCTGACCAATCTTCGAGCGGTAACATTTCGATTTCTACGGCATTCTCTTCTCGACGACGATAATAATTGTGAGGCTTGGGCACACGACCGAAATTTAAAAATGCAGGCGTGTTTCGAATCGACATGTGATGAGCGGTATTAAACGCGAAACGAAATTCGGAAAGATGGACGTCCCATTCTCTATGATCGTTTTCGAGAAACGATACCATCATTGTTTTTATAACGCGATTCACACGCTCGACCGGGTTTGCCTGAGGATGATAAGGAGGTGTGGTGGTGTGATAAACACCTCTATCCACGATAACCGACTTCAAATGATTATTATTAAACTCAGTCCCATTATCCGTTAAAACAACTTGAGGAGTACCCCAACGCGAAAAAACTAGTTCTTCCAACGCTTCACCTATTTTCTTTCCGTTAGCTCGTTTTAAAGGACAAACCTCAATCCATTTCGTAAATAAATCCTGAATCACGAGAACGTAAACATTACCGGAACGACTTGGCGGAAACGGTCCCATAATATCCATGGCTACTACAGACCATGGCTCTTCCACTATTCGACGACCCATGAGACCGAGAGGCGGTAGTTGTTCAACCTTGGCTCTCTGACATACTCCACAATGTTTCACGTATCGAGATACTTCTCGAAACATTCGTGGCCAGAAATATGAGTGAAATACTCGCTCATAAGTTTTCTGAACGCCAAGGTGACCCGCTTGAACCTCGTCATGACACTCACGTAACACTTCTCGACGATCGTAACGTGGCACAACGAGTTTCCACTCAGAATCATCTCCATCGTCAATCACTCGACGAGCTACACGACGACAAATATAAAGTCGACCCTGTCGAACTTTATAGTTCGGAAAACGACCAGGTTTCGCCAAAACGTCCCTGAGTCTTCGATGATACCACGGATCGTCCGCTTCCGTTACTGGTCGCGGCGCGACACCGACAGGTAGCAAATAATTTGGTCGAGAGTTATCACTTATCAAATTCACGGTAGCCGGTTGTTCATTTTCAAACATTCGAGACAAAGCATCAGGCACGTGATTAAGCGCACCCTTACGATACTTGATCTCGAATTTATACTGAGCCAATTGTAAAGCCCATCGAGCTAATCTACCCGTTGGTTCTTTCAAATTTCTTAACCACCGTAAACTATGATGATCAGTAATTACGGTAAACGGATAACCCTCTAAATACGCTCGAAATTTCTTAATCGCCCAAATTATTGCCAAACATTCCTGTTCAGTCGTCGTATAGTTCCTTTCGGCCGCCGAAAGTGTTCTACTAGCATACGCGATAGGATGTTCGATACCGTCAATTTCCTGAGTTAAAACTGCGCCTAAACCTGTCATACTCGCGTCAGTTTGTAAAACAAATTCACTCGAAAAATCAGGACAAATCAAAGTTGGAGGATTGGCGAGAGCATCTTTCAATTTATTGAACGATTCTTGTTGTTCTTTACCCCAAACCCAAGACTGAGTCTTTTTCGTTAATTTCGTAAGGGGCTCTGCAATCTCAGCAAATTTCGGAATAAATCGACGATACCACGAACTCATACCCAAAAATCTACGTATCGGTTTTAAGCTAGTAGGCACCGGAAATTCTCTAATTGGACGCGTTTTCTCCGGATCTACTTGTAAACCCTCACTATTCACGAGAAAACCGAGATATTTCACCTCGTGACAACAAAATTCGCATTTTTCTGGATTGATCTTTAATCCTGCGCTCACTATTTTGTCAAAAACCACCTTGAGCCATTTTAAATGTTCTTCAAATGTCTCGGTAACGATAATAATATCGTCTAAGTACGCGAATGCGTGAGGTTCCATTTCCGGTCCGATAATTCGATCTAACAATCTTTGAAAAGTAGCAGGCGCGTTAGTAAGACCGAACGGCATTCTTTTAAACTGAAATAATCCGCGACCTGGTACGGTAAAAGCTGTTATTTCTTTCGATTGTTCCTCCATCGGAATTTGGTGAAACGCGGCACTAAAATCAATTGTCGAAATATATTTTGCCGAACGCAATCGATCCAAAATTTGTGTCATATACGGTAGAGGATATGCATCTTTTTTCGAAACATCATTGACTTTACGAAAATCTAAACAAAATCGATATTTATTATTCGGTTTCTTTATCATCACAATAGGGCTAGACCAATCGCTGTGCGATGGCTCAATGATGTCCTCACGGATACATGGCTTCACGGATAATTGGTGTTACTGGATAATATCTCTGTTTTATCGGTCTTGCATTACCGACATCGATACTATGGTTAATCAGATTCGTTAATCCCGGAACGGTATTCAAAATTTTAAGTTCTTTTTCCAAAAATGATGCAAGCCGAGAACTTTCGCCTCGATCTAATTCCGAAATTCCGAGTAAAATGTTAGCTTGTTCCGGACTATCACACGATAAATATCGAAATTCACGATTTGGTTCTCCACTGAAAAACCAAATACGTTTTCTGTGATCTGTTACCACGCCGAAATCATCTAAAGCATCGAGACCGAGAAGCAACGGGACTGGTAAATCCGGATGAACTCGACCTACTATCTTACACTCGCGATTTTGTAACTGACAAGGAAATTCAATTTCCTCGTCACAAAAGATTTTCTGATTATTCGCGATAGTACTCGGACGCGGTGTTGTTTTCCGACGTGATAATCCTAAACGAGCAGCTAGCAATAACATCTCATCGCCTAAAAATGTATTGGTAGATCCGCTATCAAATACGGCCGGAACATTATGTCCCAAAATACTAACTTTAACTATTAAAATTGGCCGAGATTTTGTTCCATTTAGCGGACTACATAAATATTCTCTAATATGCGACGGTACGTTAAAATCATTGAGGGTTTCACTATTTTCCGGGGTTACACCTACCCTCACTGGCTTTCCCCGGTCGAGTTTCCCTTACACTCGTGTGGATCGCGAATCGTGACATCTTTCGTACCACAACGATAGCAATACTTCTTACGCGCCGCGAGACAAGCAGAAGCGCGATGATTCTCCCCTCCACAATTCCAACACTGAAAGCCTTCTTTCGAAGAACTGGCAGCTGATTTCTTAGGAGGACGAGAATTTGACTTATTTCCGAACGACTTTTTAGGAGCTCTAGATGAACGAGAAGAACCTTTATTTGGAATTTTCAGTAGCGGTACGGTTTTATCGAAATTTGCTAAAGCTGTACTTTCTCCGTTTGATGACTTTGGAGGCGAGTGATACGCGAAATCAGGGTGTAAAGCCCGTTCCGGTGGCGGAGGTGGTTGACGATATTTATCGTCCTCTTCACTCTGCTCAATTCCTCGCGCTCGAGTCTCTAAATCATTAAAATCGCACACCGTCCCGAATTGAATAAAGTATTTCAAATTAGAATGCATATTTTTCCAAACAAACATTAGCTGTTCTTCGATACACAAAACTGGTCTAACTCGTTCCATCATTGCTCTCATACACGTTAAATAAACCGGAAAAGGTTCATGAGCTCCTTGCGTTCGTTTCCAAATCTCGTCTCTCAAGGCCATTTGGTAGTTAGGACTACCAAAACGACTGCGCATCGCTGTCTCAAGATCGGAAAATGAATTAAAACTAGCACGATTCGTTCGATACCACCACAACGCTGTATCGCGAAAGAAAAACTCTAAGCAATCTAATAAATCGTTATCGGTAGACGGAAGCATGCGTCGACCTCTCTCAATAAACAACAAAAAATTTTCGACATCTTCTCCTATTTTTCCTGAAAAATTTATGCCCCATTTTCGAAGCATTTCATAAGTCGATCGCATATTTGATACTTCCGGTAATAAACGAGAATTATGATGAGGAGACGAATGTTGCGTCGGTAATTGAAATTGTCTACTATTATTTTCCGTAAAATTATCGTTACGATTGAATTCTCTCGATTCTCTGATTGGCGGTAAATTTACGCGAGCCTGGGTTTCGATATTTGATAAACTCTCATTTCGCGTTCTAATTTCATTACCTAAATTCTCTGTAATTCGCGATTGACGAGTTATTGTGCCTTCTAAATTATCGACAACATTTTGAAATACCGGATTTGTATAATTAAGTGGCTGTGTGTTATTTCCGATATTTTCTCGAGTATAGTTTCTCGACCCTACACCACTATCCGGTAATCCGTAAGACGGATTGAATTCACACAGCTGACCGCGCGAAGAGGAAGCTTGAGAATCAGCTGTTACCGACATACTTCTCGGCGGTGGCGTACGCGGGAATGGAAACATTTTTCTGTCTAATATAAGTTCGAAATAAACACGATTATTTTAACTCGTCAATAATCTAACAAAATATCTTTAAAAGACACGCGAAAAAGAATTCTAATTATCCGCTAAAAACCCACAAAATTTTTGTCTCAAAATGCGAAAAATAATCACGATTATTATTTTTATTTTTCTCGCGCTCTACCTAACTCACACACGGCTTCTTTGTTACACGTATTCTCGCGCGTTGCCTCACTCACACACGGCGCTCTCGACACACGTATTCTCGCGACAACTCTCACACACACACGCGTCGAGATACCGGCACTTCTCGAAAACAATAATATATTAGGTAGGCCCGTTGGTGAGGGCATAAACAAAATATATAACGCGCGATGTTAGGATGACCCGTTGGTGAGGGCAATGACCAAATTCCCGATATCCGAATTTAAGTAGGCCCGTTGGTGAGGGCAAAATAAAAAATTTCCTAACACGCGAAAATATGATGACCCGTTGGTGAGGGCAAAATCAAAATTTACACGCGAAACTTATGATGGCCCGTTGGTGAGGGCAAAACAACGCGAAAAAATTTTAGGACGGCCCGTTGGTGAGGGCGAAAAAAAAATATAACCCGCACAAGATGAGAGATTCACTTCACTTCACTTATTTTGCTGGAAATAAAATATATGCCGATTGCTCAAGTCGGACATATAGTTAATTATTTACAAAAATTTTCAATAAATAAAATTTCAATAAATAAAATTCACGTACAAAATAATAGTCAATTATTAAAATATAGTCAATTATTAAAATATAGTCAATTATTAAAATGGAAATAAATTAGTCAAACTAATAAAAGAAATAATGAATTTAAACAGAATAATAAATTTAATGAGATCGACAAACATTTTTCCCCAGCAAAATGACGACAATTTACCGAGCCGAGTTCTCACTCGCGGCAAGGTCAAGACTACAAAAGAAAATAATATAAATATTCTCGAGATCTATTCAAACAGTAATTCAATAAAAACTTACACGACTGTTCTTGTTCTCGTTTTTATCCCTTTTTCTCACAATAATCCTCGATAATTCAAACTTTCAACAAACCACTTTATTTTCAAAATTTTTTAACTTAAGTTCGATACTTTCTCACGTCTCATGAGACACTGAAACGTTCCGCGAGAACAACGACAATAATTTCTCAAAATTACGCACTGTGGCGCTAATGTGTGGCACTTACGTGAAATCCTCGCGAAGCGAGTACGAAGGACACAATAATACCAACACAAAACATGCAACACACTAACGACTCGTATCGATAAATTTCGAACTCTTTCGAGAATAATACGAAATAATATGCGATACGAGTGACAAAGACACAAAACAAAATAATATAATACGAAATTTGACGGTTAACATCTGATTTTGACGGAATATTTTTTCAAAATAAATAATACTTTCTCTCAGAATTTTTCAACGAAATTATGCTCGAGAAAATTTTTTTCTTTAATTCAACTCAATAATTTTTAATAGGAAACTGACTAATATCGGTAATAAATCTCGTAAATTTTCCTAAATAAAATATCTAATAAATTATTTAACTCAACTATTCGGAATATTTTATATGATATTTTTGCCAACGTTTGCCCCACGTTGGGCGCCAAAATTTGTAACGACTTTTTCCAAGAGTCGCACAAAATATATTTACTCTCGATACCTCTTGGACGCCAGCTTAAGAAAAATCTTAAACAAATTTTATTGTGAGTTATCGAGAATAAATAAAGGTGGTTACCCGGTCGTAGCCGTATTATTTAACGATTTGGCAGAGGGGCGGAGTTAAACAAAACAAAATAAATTATAAAACAAAAGAAACAATTTCGGAATAACAAAAGTTATTTATTAAATAAAATAATCATAATTAATATTGAAAAATTAACGTTCCGAAAAAAACATGATATATAATATCTCGTCTGTCTCGAGATTTGCGTAATTAACAAAGTTGTTTTTAATCAAATTACAATAATAAATTATAGACAATCTAGTATTACAAGTCTTCGTCGTTAATTAACCGTCTCGATATTTAAACAATAATTCTTAAACTAAGGACTCTCGTCGACTAAAATCAAGGTCGAATTCCTCTCGGCAATTCTATAATTAAGACAACGGAAAACACAGTCGATATTATACCGTGATCAAACGTTAAATAAAAATCCTACTCAAAAGCGAACGTACCCCGAAACAATATCGCTTTTTAATTCGATAAACTCAATAGATCGTCACACGATCACGACAATTTTTAAAGCGCTTTTACAACATTACAAAATTCAACAAAACAATAATGAAAGCGAAACGACGGCTCACCGCTACGGTTTCAGAAGAAGAAAATCCGGAAAAAGACCACGGATAATATTTTCTCTCGATAATTCCGGTTACGTCGGATTCTTGTTAAGGGTTGACGACGGCTCGGTAGAAAACGTCAGGTTCCGTTGAGATCGATACGAAAAGTCCCTGATAAATTACGATAACGCGTTTTTATACTTTTGGGTCCTAGCCCCCCACCCTTCGCCTACTCGCGGAGTCTAGATTCTTCTCGAACATTCTCGCAAATTCGAATTTCGACAGAACGTTTCGATGACGGGCGATGACCCTTGATAACCGAGATTTTCCGAAGACTCCCGATGCTGTAGGACGCACCTCTCGAGATTAGACAGCTCCGGGTGAGGGCTTCGAGCTAGCGACCACTCTCGATACAATTCGAGTGTTCCGTCGATGAAGACTCCGGCTGACCTTGACGACCTCTGCCTTCCCTTATAACGATAATATTTGCCAGCGACTATATTTTGGCTTCCTTCTCTCTCTGTGATTCTCGCCATAAACCGCCGTTCGCTCGTACAAAATAAAAATGAAACAAAAATAAATTAAAATACGGAAATACGCTCGCATTTGTCTCCTTAACATGTTCTCGAGAGGAATTCGTCCTTAAATCCTGACGTTTCCTCCCGTGCCGTGCCAATATTCAACTTTTAGTGACGTGAACAAAATCGCCACGTCACAATATATATATTGTGACGTTAAAATGTTTAACGTCCCTTAAGGCATCTTCTCACTTTAAGCGCCTCAAAAATAGGCTGTTTTTGCGATTTTTTTTCGAGGATTTTTGCTTAAAATTATGGGATAAAACGGATCCTATGTAATAAACACATCTTTCAAGTACATGAAAAAATTTTTATTTTATTTTTTTAAACAATTATTATAATACATCAGTAGCATTGAAAAACCCGTGTAAAAATGTTATGGTCGTGGCTTGTTGATGGTATCTCCGAGACGGGTCGTCTGAAACAAAAAAATAAAACTGTTTTAGATTCAGTATGTCAGTGGCTATAGCGCATATCATCAGATTTTTGATATTCGCGAAAATAACAAAATGGCGCACGTTTTTCGAAAAAGTAAAAAAAAACCACGATTTTTTTGCAGTTTTTTGTAAAAAAAAAATTCTTAAAATCAAAATTTAAAAAATCTGATGATATGCGCTATAGCCATAACTATGAAGCATATGTCATTCAAATTTCATGACAATCGGCCGGATAGTTTCCGAAATTTCATCAACAAAGCACCGAAAAACCTTGTTTTGAGATAACTGCGTTTAAAGTTTTGGAGGGATCGCCGGGTACTCTCAGGTAGTCACCTAACGGTCGCCAAAAAATGTAGTTAGACTCGTCCGATCTTTATGAAATTTCGAGATGACATTTTTGAAGATATGTACTTTCAAAATTAAAAAAAAAAAAAAAATCGATTTTTTTAAATTTCCAAAGTGAGAAGACGCCTTAAATGTTTGACTCGCTCCTCCTGCTCGACGTTCTGGCTACGATACAGCTTCGCGGGGTCTATTTACGACAAAAGAATTGTTATTTTGTTATTCATGAAACTAATTGCGTTCCGAACATTTTTTCCTTTTTCTCTATTTTTGTATGCGAGAATTGTCGGAGAAAGGAGAGCGGTAATAGGAGAGCAACCGCATGGAAGTTAGAGTGAAAGAGAGGCAGGGTGTCAAGTCGTCACGGGCCTACTGTCTACTGTGTCAACTGGATCGCGCAACTCGCCATTGTGTAACTCTCCAACCGTAGCAAGTCTACCCTGTGTGGAAAGTCCCCAACCGTGTAAACTGGATCTAGCGCGAGCTCTAATCCGTTATTTTGATATTTCCCCGACGCTCGCGTATCCCCACTTTCACCGCCTTTCTTAGGTACACGCCGGGCAAGTGGGGACTTGCCCGGCGTGTACCTAAGAAAGGCGGTGAAAGTGGGGATACGCGAGCGTCGGGGCACGCCGGGCAAGTGGGGACTTGCCCGGTGTGTACCCAAGAAAGGCGGTGAAAGTGGGGATACGCGAGCGTCGGGGAAATATCAAAATAACGGATTAGAGCTCGCGCTAGATCCAGTTTACACGGTTGGGGACTTTCCACACAGGGTAGACTTGCTACGGTTGGAGAGTTACACAATGGCGAGTTGCGCGATCCAGTTGACACAGTAGACAGTAGGCCCGTGACGACTTGACACCCTGCCGAAAGAGAGATAGAGAGAAGGAATATTCAAAGGTTCATCTTCGGCGTACTTCGAGTGGAGCTCGTATGCATTATTGGATGGTCACACTCACACAACATCTACACACTCATTCGTCAACGTCTCGATTTCGAAAAATCTGGAATCTTCGAGAACATTCTACATGATCTCTCCCCTCGTCATTAATTTCCGCGATAAGTTTTATTTTCAGGCCAGGGGTTGTTAAAATCCAAAATAAAGAAATAATTAGACCCATTAAAAATTCGGGGCCCCGTCTAACGCCTGTAATTAATTCCTTTGTGACGAACCTGTCGGAAAGTTCGCAAATCTTCGAAAGAATTAGGAAAAGGGGGGAGGGAGCTCGCGGTACATCGTGAAACTCGCTTTCGTGAGATTTTCGGTGAGCGTTGAGCGGGACGCACGTGTCAAGTAAAACGGTAATTAACTATCTCTCTCCTTCTCGCTTTCGAGTCAGTCAGTGAAAATTCCCGTCAATACTTTATCCAGTAATGAATTGTAAAGTGTTCGATTTCGTAAACGCAATAAGTTCGGTCGTGGCGGCGTCTTCGCCTGTCGCTTTATAAAACATCTTTTATTTTTATTTAGTATCATTGTCGCGTGTCCGTAGCTATTGGCGAAGTGGCTTACAGTAAAATCCCTGCAATGATAAAGTATCGTGGCCGAATCCGGAAATCTTCCGTTTTTCGTATTGTTAAGTTAATTTTTCGTTTTCTATTAATTTTTGATTAACGTGAGAGCGATAGTATTCGCGACCGAGAGTGAAAGAGTACGAGTGTATTGTTGTTCGAGTGACCGGGAATGAAACTCGCGTTTGTAAAAGGAAAGTCCGGCCGAGTCACCGATTATCGGGTACTAGGTGATTTATTAAAAGTTTTCCACCTGTGAACGATAAGAACTATTTTGCATAATTTAATTTCTTTCTGCGAGTAGTACCGCAGTTGAAAAATATGGGCTCAGTTTAGCATTGTAGAGTGTGCACTGAGAAAAAGGATTTGTTGAGCCAATCAAATAAATTTTGTTGACATCGGTTTTGTTCAATTGACCCAAGTTTTGTTTGCATAACTGGAAATCCGGTTGATTTAATAAAAAAAAATGATTAGTACGTCTAAATAATTTAGTTAAAAAAATATCAATAAATCAATCCCTGGTGTCTGTTCGTATGGTCATGTTTTGAGTGAAACAACAATTTAGTTGAATCAATAGAGTTGGAAGGAGAAATCAGAGGGTTTCTTATAACTAAATCTGTAGTTGTGTGAGCGCTATCGGCATATTTGGATCAACTAAATTATAAGTTCGATGTACATTAAATTCTAACCAATGGCATCTGTTTGAACCAACTAAATAATGTTTCGAAAAACACACAATTGTGTAGATAAAACTATTAATTTAGTTGATTCAATCATTATTCGTATTGATGTCTTCTCATATGTTAAGAATTTTCAACAGAATCCACATTTCAATCAAGTAAATTAACAATTGCATCAATACAACTGTGTGATTTTTCGAACCATAAATTGATCGGATTGAATATATGCAATAAATTTGAATTAATTGTGTATTTAACTAATGATTCAGTTGATCGAAATAAGGCCATTATGTTGATACTTCACTCATACATGGAAACACTTCAATACTCTCCGTGATTCGACAAACTAAATGTGGAAATTGTTTCAACACTTCCAATATTCCTCCGAAATATTTTTTGTTTGAATGAGCACATCCCTTTACTTGGGGTTTATTGTACACCCAATTTATAATTTAGTCGATACAAACATGTTGATAGAATACTTGATCGTAGGCTATCTCCCTCACTTTTTTTAAATTCAACAAACCTTTTATTCATCTGAAAATGTCGTAATACATTAACGAACCATATAACGAATAATTGATTTATTGGTTTCTAAACTCAATGATTCAGTTGTACGAAATATTTATTAGGTTGAACCAAATGTATCTCCAGTTAAATTGACTGAGCTTATGTTGATTTCGTAAAACCGAAATCATCTGTATTCATTTGTTTCATTTCCCGAATCTCTTTTTTCTATTGCTTCATTGTTATTTAATACTAAAATTACGACGTAAAATATGGCCACAGTATTAACATTTTTTAATTTATCACAATAGAAAAATGAATACTCTATGACCAATGTTGATTTTTGTACATAAACATAATTTATGGATTCAGTACTGTGACGAAAACACTTACGCGCAGTCCCGGCACTCTCTTTATAAAAACTTTATCCTGATTGTCATCCTATACTACGTCCGATATCCGACATTTATGCCCAATTTTGCGAAAACGAAGCGACAACATTTCGCGTGCGTTTGTTGTCTGTTGTTGTCGGCGGCCATCTTGAACACTATGCTAACGGCGAAGCTACACTTACGAAAGCGTTTGGCCGCCGACTATCGTGAAAAAGCTGAACTAAAAAATGCGTACGTGACTTTTTGCACGTTTCGGTAATTAATTATTAAAAAGACATTATGGTAATTAAAATAACGCGTAAAATACGTAGAAAAATCCGACAAATCGAAGGGAATAACTCGCGCGGTAAATTTATGCGAAAATAACCGGTAATTTAAGAGTGAAAAGAACGAATGTTTGTGCGCATGAGCGCGGGATGAGCGACAAGGGAAAGCACGAATGAGAGAGTATATTTTTCATTATTTCAAAATTAATTAAAAACCCTTTAATTAAGGGAAAATCTTCGCGAAATGTTTAAATAAAAATAGAAAACGATCAAATACGATAAAATTATCATAAAAAATTGTAAATTACGAAAATTGATAATTCTTGCGCAGGTAACGCGCAAAGTGGGGGTAGCGTCGAGCGAATCGAAGTATGAAAATGCGAGAGTGGGGGAAATGGAGAGCGAATCACAAAATTATTGTAAATAAGCGTGCGCAGAACGGGTTCGAGACTACCCGGCGAGCGAATCGGAACTCGAGCGCTAGAACAAAGGATCTGCTGGGTATAAAAAGCCGTGCACAGCAGCAGTGAAGACGCATTTTGCTCATTCTGGAAACAGAGCTCGGAGAGACAACAGGCTCTCAGCAGCAGAGATCCTTCCTAGTTCCAGCAGGATAAAAACCTATCTTTCTTATCATATTTGATGCTTGGAGTATCGGAGCGGTTCGGCGACGTTCAACTCCCATAGTCCAAGGTAAACTCCTTATTCCTTTAATTTTTTCCTATAATTCCTTGATGCTTGGAGTATCGGAGCGGTTCGGCGACGTTCAACTCCCATAGTCCAAGGTCATTCTTTAATTTTTTTACATTTTTCCTTTTTCCTGTGGGTGCTCGGGGTATCGGAGGTGTTCGGCGACCTTCACACCCCATAGCTCGGAGTCCGCATCCTTACCTGTGGTGTGTGGGGTATCGGCGTCGTTCGGTGACGTTCGGGGCCCGTAGCTTGCATACTACGTTTCCTCTAATTATTTTTATCTTTTGAATTTATGCCTGCTGGAAGTGGGAAGCCTGCTTGCGCTCTTTTAATTAAAATTTGCTAATTAAATTTATATTTTGAATTTTTTAATTCCAAATTGTTTCCGATAAAATCAATCAGTCTGCGTCATTTATTACACTCAGCAATCCTCGTCTATTCTTAAAATCATCAATAATCCTGAATTCGATAATCCAAAAGGCCGCGGTAAGATTATCCATTATATAGAATCAATTAAAAATTTTAAATTATCATTATTATTATTATATCGAGTCAATCCACTTTTGGATTATTAGAATTTCGAATTATTTTTATTATTCACTATAAAATACAAGTGAATTTCATAGCAACATCTAGCCCTACTAATAATTGAAATATTCGAATTATTATTATTATCATTTTGTAGACAAAGATTCATCGATTATTTCGATAATTATTGTTAATTAACCTCGAAGACATCGTTTTTATTATTTGACCATTATTATTGTTATTTTTCTCATTTAAATGATAATTCTGACGCGAAAAGGCAATTAAAATAAATATCATCATTAGAATAATTACCGACAAATAAACAGAATTGATACCGTTTCTTTCCGTTCTGATCTGGATTATTAAATAATTTCATGCAAATAAATAACCCGAACGCGAAATCAAACAAATATTCATTTATTGTAACAAAAATCGGAAAATTTACATTGTTTAATTGAATAAATTAATTTTGTTATTATTTTGAACACAAAACCCGCGTTTCTCACGTTTCTTTCACACCTGCTCCAAAATTATTTAAAATTACTTAGGAAGCTCGGACCTGCGCGTAGCGACGTTTAGCGCATGGCAAAAGCGTTCCGTTACAGTACTTTATGTATCAAGGTCTGAAAAACACGATAATAAAAAAAAAAATCTAAAAGCTGATCTATAGTATATACTGTGACGGAAATTTTCCTAGCCGCGATTGTCACAAAATTCGCTCTCCTCCTCCACGTTAATTTATTTTATTAATTTGGGCGCCAGTCGCCTAAGCAACTTAACGGGAGAAAAAGAGAGAAAGTTGACCAGCTTTGCTGCAGCGGAATGGGCGGAGTTAGGCACGTTGGAAAAATTTGAGAACAAAATGAAAATCGGATTGTCCTTTAATTTAACAATTTAAGTTTATTTAATAATCAATATAATTACGGGATAAATCCCAATATAATAATATATTAATTATAATAATTACGGGATAAATCCCAGGAAAAATAAATTATAATTTTAAATATCGGTACAATAGAGAAAATTAAGAATGAATTATTCGCGGGACACAAGTCAGTAAATATATACGCGCAAACGGTCATCGAGAGAGAAGCTCGAACGCGATCACTCTCATACTCACACTCACACGACCGGGATCCTACACACACGATTATAAAATTAACCGAGTCCTTTACGATTCTCGCCGCGGTTCTACTCGCGAAAAGAATTTTATAAAATACAGGTAAATCGATGTTCAACCAAAAGACACGAAAAATAAGGTACCAAGCCCCCGATAATCGGTTACTCGACCGGACTTTTCGAACTTGACATAATGACGGCGATTCTCCCGGCCACACACACACACTCACGCTACACTCTCTAACACTCCCGAAATTCGCGCTCCTTTCTCGATGCCTACAAAACCTATACATGATTTATCAAGAGACTCGGTAGAGTCTCGGGACAAGTACATTGACAGCTCTGTCGTCTGCTGGCCCGAGGCTCGCCGAGACTATACTTTCTCGAAACAAAAGTTTTCGCGGTGGTGGGGGTAAAATTGGCACATCATTTTGTTCGTTTTCGAAGCTCACGAGTCGTTTGAGGCCTTGAAAATTGAACTGGAGATTCATTAAGAAATTATCTTTCGAATGAGCCCAAATTTAGCACGATCGGTGACGTAAATGCTGAGAAAAAACTTTGCACGGGCTCAAAATCACGCAAAAGTCACCTACACATTCAAGAAACAGACGTGTCTGTATACAACACCAAAGCCGGCTGAAAGTGTCTCTCGAGTTTCTGATTGGTTCATTCTGACGACACCCATATATATATAACACTATCAAAGACCTCATGTCCTCGCGGCTAACTTCACGGCGCTGTCGCAGACCGACGTCACATGAGACTTCCTCCACCTCGTCGCTATATATATATATATACCGAACCGCGGAAAGTTTGACAGGTCGAGTGTTGTTATTATCTCTGAATAAAACGATTCACCGTGGTGGGAGTAAAAACTGAAATTCATTTTCTTTAATTACGAAGCTCAGGAGGCATATGATGATTTGAAAATTGAACTGGAGATTTATTACGAAAAAATACTTCGATTGAGCCTTAAATCAGCACGATTAATGCCGTATTTGCTGACAAAAAACTTTGCACAGGCTCAAGATTATGCTGACATCGATGTATTGGCATGTCTGTATACGACACAATGAAAGGCCTCTTGACGCCTTCCGAGCTTGTGATTGGCCATTCCGTTTCATCTTTCTCTACCTATACCACGCAAAGTCTGAACGGAGTTTTCGAAGTGAGAATGAGTGCTTATACGCGAGACGTGTTTGTGGATAAATTCGGGAAAAAAATTATTTCGCGATCTGTGAATAAATAAATAGTTCGAAGTACCCATACCGCGGAAAGTCGGAACGGAGTTTTCAAAGTGAGAAGTTCTTATGCGGGACGTGTTGTGGATAAATTCGGGAAAAAAAATTATTTCGCGATCTATAAATAAATTATTTATTCACAAATCGCGAAATAATTTTGGATCGTACGCGTACGATCCAAAAATGATTTCTTTAATATAAATTCAATGACAGCAATTTAGAGTTTCATTCAAATTCACGTATTTTTTATTTTTTTCCCCCTTTCGATCGCGACTAATTAGAATCTCGTGGCTTAAACAGTATTGAAAATATTAATCTTTTTTCACGAACATTTGTGAGGTTATAAATATCGAGGTTAGGTTCAATCGACTCTTAGTTACAGCAATAATAAGAAAGTGATGGTGTGAAAATAGTGAAGTGCTTTTAATCAACTTTCGAACAGTGCTGAAATGAATATACATTCTTTTATTATTGTTAACCCTGCAGTTTTTATTTTCCACACTTAACTCTTCGACGGAATTTATCTTTCGCGATTAAATGTTCCTCGTATAAAATTTCTTGAGAAATCGTTCTTTTCGTTTCTTTGATAAATATGAAATAGTGTACGTTGAACTGTTAATCATGATTGGTGTGAATCGATGTAAATTTGGAAAAGGAACTCTATAAAACTAATAATGAGTGTCAAAAAAATGTATATGGCAAAGTTTGTTATTATCATGCCGAGTTTTGAGCAGTGTTTAATAAATATTTTTTTTTAACTGTACACCGTTGACAATTTATTTTATTGGTCCCTTTCCTCTTTATTATAAAATGTTCCTCGCTGGCCATAATAAGATTTGTACATCATAAAATGTTCCTTGCATGATAATTGTTGGTCCATTCCAAAAGATTTTCGACGTCGTTTTTCTATCCAAAATATGGTGTAGAATCATCTCGCGTTTGATGTATTAATAGACAAATACACTGTCAACCTGCATTTGGATATATATGGATGCATCTGGATGATAACCGTAGTAAGTAATGATATATCTTTATGTCAAAATGGCTCGTATAATATATCTTTATGTCAAAAGACTATGGCGGTATATACTCCATATCCTATCAAAATTTGTATCTTTGGATTGCAACGAATGCCTATAGACTCTGGAAATTCTGTGAAGCGACAAATGTACCAAGTATTTCCACTTTTTGACTCCGATCGTAGCATTATGAATTGAACATTTTGTTATGAAAATTCTTCGGTTGCTCATTTGTCAATGGGATCAAAAATATTGTCTTCGGAACACCGTGGATATATGCAAAATTTCAGAATTTTGTTTGGCTCAATATGCTCTATATTTTTTCACATCCCCGCTTTAATTGTAGCATAATGAATTTTAAAAAATTGTTTCAGAAAGTCTTCCGATGTGTTTTTTCTGACATTATCAAAATTTATATCTTTGGATTGCAACGAATGCCTACAAACTTCGGAAACTGTGTGAAGCGACAAATGTACCAAGTATTTCTACTTTTTGCCTCCGATTTTAGCATTATGAATTGAACTTTTGTTATGAAAATTCTTCGGTTGCTCATTTGTCAATGGGATCAAAATTATTGTCTTCGGAACGCCATGAATATATGCAAAATTTTAGAATTTTGTATGGCTCAATATGCGCTCTATTTTTTCACTTCACCACTTTAGTTGTAACATTATGAATTTTGAAAAATTGTTTCAGGAAGTCTTCCGATGTCCTTTAACTGATATTATCAAAATTTGTATAATTGAATTGCAATGGATACCTACAGCCTTTGAAAATTCTGTAAAGCGACAGATGTGCCAAGTATTTTCCCTTTTGCTCATTTGTCGATGGATTAAGAATTGCTGCCTTCAGAATGTCATGCATACATGCAAAATTTCAGAATTTTGTTGGGCCCAATGTGCGCTACATTTTTTCAATTCCCTAATTTAGTTATAGTATAATGAATTTTGAAAAATTGTTTCAGGAAGTCTTCTGATATTTTTTTACTGATATTATCAAAATTTGTATCATTGGATTGTAACGGATACCTACAGACGTTGGGAATTCTGTAAAGCAACAAATGTACCAAGTATTTCCACTTTTTGGCTCCGATTGTGGCATTAAGAATTAAAAATTTTATTATGAAAATTATGCGGTTGCTCATTTGTCAATGGAATCAAAATTATTGTCTTCGGAACGCCATGAATATATGCAAAATTTCAAAATTTCATTCGGCTCTATTGAGCTATATTTTTTCACTTCCTCACTTTAGTTGTAGCATAATAAATTTTGAAAAATTGTTTTAGGAAGTCTTCTGATGTGTTTTTACTGATATTATCAAAATTTGTATCATTGAATTGCAACAGATACGCACAGACTTTGAAATACTTGTGAAGTAACAAGTGTGCCCAATATTTCCACTTTTTTGCTGGAATAGTGGCATTATTAGGACTTGAAAATTTTATTATGAAAATTATTCGCTTGCTCATTTTTGGATGGGATTAAAATTTGGCTTCGAAAAGTAATGGCTATATGCAAAATTCATAAACTTTATTGAGCCCGATGTGCAGTATGCTTGAGTTGTGGCATGATTAATTTAAAAAATTGTCAGAAAGTCTTTGGTTCCTTTTTTCTGGAAGTATAAAAATTTGTTTCATTGGAACGCAACGTATACTTACAAACTTTGGAAATTTCCTGGAGCAACATGTGTGCTCAGTATTTCTACTTTTTGGCTCCTATTGTGGCATAACGAATTGAAAAATATTTTCAAAAAGATTTGCTCTACGGATGCTCTGGTTGTGATGGTACGAAAATTTGCACGAAGATAATGCATCTGGTACAACTCAACTCGATCCATTTTCTTGGGCACAGTACTGATCTAAGTTTGCCCGCTTTGTTGAATTTATTGTTTTAAAATATCCATAACATACTTTCTGAACTTTTCGAAATTCAAAGATAATATTAAAATACCTGTAAGTTCTAGTTTTGATGGTTTCACGGCCATTATTGTTATAAATATCAAAATTTGCATCAAAATTTGTATCATGGGAATGTAGCCGATACCTACAAACTTTTAACATTTTGTGAAGCGCCAAGTATTTCCACGTTTTATCTTTGATTGTGGCATTATGAATTGAAAAATTTATTACAAAAAGTCTTCGGATGCTTATTTTTGGATGGGATTAAAATTTCTGTTCTCGGAACGCTATAGATACATCCAAATTTTCTGAACTTTGTTGGGCTTAAAGTGCACTATGTTTTTTCACTTTTCCACTTTAGTTATGGCATAATAAATTTAAAAAGTTGTTTCAGAAAGTCGTCGGGTGCTCTTCTGCTGATAGTATCAAAATTTGTATCATTGGAATGTAGCCGATATCTACAAACTTTGAACATTTTGTGAAGAGGAGACATGTGTGTTAAGTATTTCCACTATTCAGCTCTGATTATGGCATAATAAATTGAAAAAAATTTATTCCAAAGGCTTTCCTCTACAGTCGCTCTGGGTTTGATGGTATCAAAATTTGCTCAAAGCTAATGTGACTAATACAACTAAATTCATTTCATTCTCTTGGGTACGATCCTGATCTGAATTTGTCCGCTTTGTTCAATATATTGTTTTGGAGTTCCCATAACATACTATTTGAACTTTTCTATATTCAATGAGAATATTGAAATAGTTGTAACTTTTTATTTTCATGGTAGTAACTTCTTCAATGGTATTGACAAATAATCATGATTCCACCTTGTTAATAAAAATAAGAATGAAAAAATGCGTGAACTTTTTTCACAATAGATTCGATATGTTTTCTCTAAACATACGTGAAACTGGTTTTTTATTTTATCATTAATCAAAAATGAAAAATTTCGAAAAAAATCGCCCCATTTTTATCAACAAGCTGAAATAAGCGTAATATTTTTTACCACAAATCTACAAATATAACAAGGAGATACTGCTGTTTAATATGTTTATTTGATAAACACAAATTCAAATAGCTACAAATTCTATGGAAAAGTTCTGACTCTTCTAATCTTGCTCTCAAAAGCTTTGTAAATTTTTGTATCAGACTCCCAGTTCCCGACTTATTTTAGCCTGATTCCAGAAAGGTAAATCGAAATGTCAAAAAAATTTGACTGGCTCGAGAATAAAAAAAATGCCAAATTGAAAATTCCAAAATACGTGCCCCTTTATTTCATGGGGAAAAAACCTGACTCGAAGTAGAAGGGGTCAGGGTTTGGAAATCAAAAGGCGATAATTTCCCAATATAACCTTTTTCTAATCTATATAAAGCGAGATGTTTCAAAAGAAAGAGAAAAAACGCATCATATTACGCATAAAAACCCCCTCGCGGAAAAAACCTGGACAAGTACATTTGTTGACCGCCGTTCCCATATTTTTCCACTAATATACATACACTGCAAAAACCTGTTCTCGTAAAAATCCCTAAGAAAATCAAATCTTATCAAAAAGTAAGAAAAGTGACCACTCTCAAAAAATGTATCAAATAAATTCAAATCACACAAAACAAAATGAGTTAATCCTCACGAAAAGCTAAGGTTGGGTTTCGCAAAAAGTTATAAAATAAATTGAGCTATACTAAAATAGATGTGGCCAAGTACGGGAGGCTTTATCGTGTGATAAAATCTTCAAATAATGTTGAATGTTGATAGAGAAAAGAATCATGTTCGAAAATGCAGTTGTTTTACCAACCAGAATGAAAATAAAAACTCTGTATCAATAAGGGTCCGAAGCAAAAAAAGATTGCAAACGAAAAAAAATTAGATGAAAAAGAATTTCGGCCGAAGTACTTGGCGAGGTTGTCACCATGACCGATACATTATGTAAATTAAGTGAAAAAACATTTGTCAAGTACTTCGGCCGAATTCTTTTTCAATCAAATTTTTTTCTATGTTTTATAAAACAATTTGTAAGTCAAGGATGATGCATCATATTCTTCCGTCATTTCATCTTTGAAAGAATAATAATTCTGAGGCTCCTGACAGTAAAGTTAAATATAATTATCTATTTATAGCTTAGACCGAAATTGCTAATATCCTCGCTGCCTTTTCGCACCTGAATGCCTTATTCTAATACACAACTTGAAAGCTAATGATAAAGTATTTAATTTTCTGAATTTTCGCCTCGGGGAAAAATTGGTACTTGACGTCTCTTCTATAACACCTTCCTGCCAAGCTATAATCGAATAATAACCTATCAACGAATTACTAACATCTCGAAAATACTTCGAGTCTGTAGTCAACTCTTTTGAAAACATTATAACTTTTTTTCTTATCACAGGAACGAAACGCTCCTATATTTAAACAATCTCAATAACAAGGAATTTATGGTAGAAAATCTGTATCATTCTCTTATGTCGAATTAGTAGTGTGAGCAATGCTGATTCCTGACATTGAAATAAATCGATCATGTAATGATGCAGACACGTTGTAAGTTTTTTTTTGTTATATACAGGCTCTATTGGAGTTTATATAAAACGAAATATGAAAATACTATAGAAAAAAGAAGTGATATCAAATAGCAAAAATCCCCTCCCGGGGAAAAAAACCTGGACAAGTACATTGGTGGTCCTTCGTTTCCCTATGATATCACAAAAAGTCCAAAACCCCACTTAATTTTTTTTTTTAATGTTTACTAATTTTATTCATATCCCGGAGGGAAACCAACCATATAGATCACGAAATATCCGGCCAAAAAACCAGACTTCACAATAAATGTTACTTTGAATTTATTTCCACAGAACAACACAAGAATCAAAACATTAAAAAATCAGCATTATCAAGATGAGAAAAATGCCACTTATAATTGGTGTGTAAGAAGTATCAAAAGTCTAAAAAAAAATGAAAAGAGATGGACATCTAAGTTAGGTGCAGCAGTAAAATTTTTGATATCGATACTAGGACAAGTATTTCTTTGGTGACTGAGAAGATATCAATATGGAAGTACCGGCAACGTAGGGCATGCAGTTGGTGCATTGCTTCTAGGATCTCCTAAGTCGAGTAGCTACTTTTGTTTTGGCTATGGCGCGACCAATGTTGCCAAATAGTATTTCCTTATATGATCTAATGAAACAACATTGCCTGCGCCGTGGCTAAAACAACGAAAAACATTCAGAAACCAGTCGAAAACTTGACACACAAACGCAGGAACAGGAAGTTTCGCATAAGATCCCGTACTTTTGTAATGTTAAAAAAAGGCTTTAATTTATGTTCGTACATGATAGCACAGTTTTCTTTGATTGGTAATAATTTGATGAACGTTCACCACCGTACGTTGAGCGTATACGCACAAAGTACTTGTCCGGCCCATAACGTTTTATTAAAATTGCTCATTCAAGTAAAAATCAAATAAAAAGTTATGGACCGGACAAGTACTTTGTGCGTATACGCTCAACGTACGGTGGTGAACGTTCATCAAATTATTACCAATCAAAGAAAACTGTGCTATCATGTACGAACATAAATTAAAGCCTTTTTTTAACATTACAAAAGTACGGGATCTTATGCGAAACTTCCTGTTCCTGCGTTTGTGTGTCAAGTTTTCGACTGGTTTCTGAATGTTTTTCGTTGTTTTAGCCACGGCGCAGGCAATGTTGTTTCATTAGATCATATAAGGAAATACTATTTGGCAACATTGGTCGCGCCATAGCCAAAACAAAAGTAGCTACTCGACTTAGGAGATCCTAGAAGCAATGCACCAACTGCATGCCCTACGTTGCCGGTACTTCCATATTGATATCTTCTCAGTCACCAAAGAAATACTTGTCCTAGTACCGATATCAAAAATTTTACTGCTGCACCTAACTTAGATGTCCATCTCTTTTCATTTTTTTTTAGACTTTTGATACTTCTTACACACCAATTATAAGTGGCATTTTTCTCATCTTGATAATGCTGATTTTTTAATGTTTTGATTCTTGTGTTGTTCTGTGGAAATAAATTCAAAGTAACATTTATTGTGAAGTCTGGTTTTTTGGCCGGATATTTCGTGATCTATATAGTTGGTTTCCCTCCGGGATATGAATAAAATTAGTAAACATTAAAAAAAAAAATTAAGTGGGGTTTTGGACTTTTTGTGATATCATAGGGAAACGAAGGACCACCAATGTACTTGTCCAGGTTTTTTTCCCCGGGAGGGGATTTTTGCTATTTTTTAATACATGGACAAAAATACGAGATTTTCACTACCAGCCACAATATTTTCCTTTCCCGTGTCGTAGCACAGATCGCTTCGCGGGAAAGAAACCAAACGAAATTACAAAAAGGCAAAACCGTTGCCATGACCGTTAACTTGAACAATTGAGCCGAACTCTAGCGCTACAAAGGCCTAGACTTTATTTTATTATTTTTAAAGAAAACGTCAAAAGATATCGGGACGGGTTCACCGACCATATGAATTGCGTCAGGCAAAATTACGTACTTTAAGGATAATCTCGGACGTCCGTCGCGCTCAATGCCACGTGAAAATCTGACGATAATCGCAATGATGAGTCTCAGGCGGGACAGCGAACTCTCCCCCTACTCTAATTACCGAATGTTTTCGATTGTCTCCCGAATACGATATACAGGCTGCCATACAGGGGAATTTAAATAAGCGTGAGACGGAGCTGAGATTTTCGAAATTGAGTGATAACGAAAATTCAATCTCAGACTCCTAGCTTTTGATATTAACCTTTTTCCGTGGACAAGCCATCCTTTATGAGATTGTTGATTTCACAAAATATTTCCGGGAGATGAGAAACATTGGACGAAATATCGTAACGGCAAAAATGTAATCGACGACGTGCGACGACGAGAATCCTCAATCCTTATCATTTCGTTAGCCAGTATAGTTGTTGGGCGAGATCCAGAGATTGGCAGCGATAAATCGAAGGCGGCAATGGCCAAGTGTATGAGCCCTGCTCAAAATACACCAACGATGACAGTAATTGGCCGAAGTTGTTTGTCTCTCTCGCTCTCGTTCAGACGCCAATACAACTGACTGGATCGGTGTGTGTAAGCCCTTAGCCCCAGTTTCAAATATGGCTCGAAATTAAAATGCAAAAATCAAAAATAATTAATAACGGTAACAATAATTTTTGTTTTCCCGGAATAGATCCTAAGAGATTTTGTTGTGGCCGGAGCATTGAGCGGGAGGGTCGGGGAGGTTCGACCAATTTTCTATTAAATGTGACTCGCTCAAAATTTTTTCGTCACAATACATAATACATATATATATATATATACACATTGATCGCAATTATTTTCTAATAAATACGAAATTTTCTAATAAATACGAAAATGATCTTACACACCTAATTTGTGTTGGACGCTGCCACGTTCATATACGCATGTTATACTTTTTTCGGCGGACGAAAACACAGAAGCAGTTATTATATGTATATACATATTATATCTATAGACACGGCAGCGTCATATCCAAACACAATAAGAGCTCGAGCGAACGTTGTCTTCGTTCCCGCGCGAACCTCTGTTTACATCAGTGTCGAAGCGAGGTTCGCCAAAATTGTAAACACTCCTCGCCCTTTTTCCGAGATCGAACCACTATTGTATCTTACGTTTCAGTCGAAACTCGTTAGTCTCGTCCGAGTCGACATCGTGAAAGTGCGGCATTCTGTAAACTGTGTCCAAAAACGGAAATAAGTTATCATAAAAAAGACACACGTCTCGACTGACTCAATATCGCGAAAGTGCGGAATTCGATTTTTTAACTCCCGACTGCCCACAGGGTAAAAAGACGGGAGTTATGCGTTTCACTGCGATCAGCTGATTGGGGCTATTTCTTTATCACCACTTTTCTCCGAAACGGTAACAACTGTCTTGACCAATTTTCGCATGTACTTTCTATGTGCGACAGACAGTGTTCTTAGACATAGTTTGTTTAATTCTATTGCAAACTCGCTGAAATAATTAAGAATTATTAATATTCACATTCAAACGCATTTTGCCATATCGAAAGGGGACCCTTATTCAACTATCGCCAAATTCACACCGTTGTGCGTTGCTAATTTCAATCCGAATCGACGCGCGTCTGTCTATACAGTTCGTCTATATACATTGTGACGAAAATTTTTATCGTCACTTAAAAGCAACTCATTATTGCTTCTCCCGCTCGATGCTCCAACCACGACACAGCCTCGTAGGACCTATCTAAGACAAAAGGATTAAAAATTCATTTAATAATTAATTATTAATTGCATCCCGAAATATTTATTGTATTTTTCATTGGCCGGCGAGAATTATTGGAGGGAATAAAGTATAGCGGTAACGAGGAAAGAGACAACAACATGGTAAAGGGAGTCGGAGAGAGAGAGAGAGAGACTTCGAATTTCGTTCGCAACATCGGCGTACTTCGAGCGAGGCTCGTACGCATTGGTTACCTACAAGACACCGACACACACACTCACACAGTACATCAATCTGCGGAATATTCGGGAATCTTCGAGAACATTATCATCGTTGGGCGACGCTATTGGTCATCGTCGTTTTCCAATCGTTACTTCAGGGGAGTCGCAATATTGGGTGACGTCGGATCCTGATTACGATAATCGAAGAGAATCCCGTTAACGGGACAGACCTAGTTAGAATTTTCGAAAAATCGATTTTTTTTTATTTCATTTTCAAAAAGTAGAATCTCTTACGAACATTTTCCGCCCAGGTAAATGTAAATCGGACCATTATTCGCCGAAATACAAGACTTTGTAGCACGTCGTGTCTGAGCCATGCAAACCGTACTCAAAACTTTAAGTGCGTTTTTCTCGAAACCATGTTTTTGAAGTCGGTGATCACTGTAGCTCGAGAACGGCTTTACCGATCGGGTTGAAATTTATATCACTTCTTCTATACATGGTAGTCCTCCATATGAACGAAGGATTTTTTTTTTGGATAATTATTTTTATTTTTAATAGCAAAAAATGGAACTGATATTTTGGTCAAAAAAACACTTTTGACTTTTAACGGCCGCCATTTTGTGAAAAATGGAAATTTTTCAAAACCCTTCGTTCAACCGGAGCATTATATCATTAACTAAAAATCCCCTCCGTTTTTTTTGTTTCAGATGAGCCGTTGCAGCGTGAGCTTGATCACCGCAAACCGTGTTTTTTTTTGCAGCGTCCTCGGCAATTGACGGTCACCAGCTTATTTCGATATGTATTGCGTTGAAAAAATTGCAACATATACATTACATATGTATCTTTTAAACGGAAGAACTTTTGTTGTGAATTATTTTATCGTTTGACCAAAAAAAAATCGGAAAAAAGGCCTTTTTTTTGACGTTCCAACTAGGTCTGTCCCGTTAAACTATTCAAATCTTCCCTATATCTTTCTCCTGTTATTTATCGTCGTTAAGAACTTATTATTTGTGGATAGGGGTTGTTGAAAGTAACGAATAACTAAATAATTATTCCCGGTAAAAATTCGGGGCCCCGTCTAACGCCCGCGACTAATTGGTTTGTCACGCGCCTGTCGCAAATCTCCGCAAATATTCGAGAGAAAGAGGGAAAAAGGGGGTGAGAGTGTCGTGTGTGACTCTCGATTTCGTTACATTTTCGGTGAGCATTGAGCAGGACGGACGTGTGTAATCAACGGTAATTATTAGCAAATTTCTCTCCTTCTCGCACTGAGAAAAAAGACACTAGTTCTCGCAACTATACACGTATAGTTGTCCTCTCTATGGTAAAATGTACCAAAAAGTATTGTTAGAACAATTATGTTATAGTTAATTGGACTATATCTGTAGTGTTCATCCAAACATATAATCCCAATGGTGTGGATAACCATGTGTTATTTAAAAAGGACTAAAAATCATAGTAAAAACGCTTACAATGATCAAATAATCCAAGTAACATTATAAGTAAGTTACTATGGATATGAAAAATATGGTATACTGTAGCATATTCATTTTTGGATTGACCTGCACTGAATTTTACCATTTATATGGTAATTAATATCTTTTGATGGATAGGCATTATTAAATTATCTCATAATAGTAACAATTTATGTCATGTCGCGGAGACTTGTGTTTCTAACTATCAATGACTATTGGTTGTCGTTATATCAACCATACCGCAAGGGATATTTATGCCGTTCACCTGAGTAAAAGTACGACGCGACAATGGTTTTTCTGCAAAAATGAAGTATTAATTAAACACATCTTTCCATAAAGTAAAACGCACTTTTGATGTGTGATAATTAAGAACACGAGCAAAGTAAATTTATTAAAATATCCAAAAATGGTATCCTCAAAAAATATCAATGGTACTTACAATAAACATTACGGATCACACTATTTTGTATCCATCCAAGTGACCATTTTTTTTGTTTACGGCGAATGTACAATCGCTTCGTTTATCCCTAACGCGAGGCTAGGCCCGGGAGTGAACTCCGGGCCAATCAAAATCGTATATCCATCCCCACTACGCTCTCGCTACGCCCTCTCACGGGGACTGAGGTTGCGACGATTATGCTCGCACTTTTTGGGTAACGAGCGATCGATCGGACGTTTCGAACGATTATAAAAGTTCTGAACAGTGCAATGGATCCAAATTTTGTGAGTGAGAAACTGTGTGAATGGGACCTTCTCCAATACATTGAGCTGTTCCAGGGTAAGTACACATAATAATTACACTTTGATTGAACTAAAAACCAGCTAAAATGTTGCATAAATGTATCGTGTTGAATAATAACATGGATCCAATGGTACATTTGCGATGCTAACTAGAAAATATTTAGAGACAAGTTCAATATTCAATTGTTCCCGTAAATATTCGATTGTTTCCGTAAGAAAATTTCGATTATTGATTTAATAATAAATAATTTATTTCATTGTCTCGGTCGAATCGATTTTTCCTACTGTGCGTTATTCATTTTGAACAATTTTGGGCAACATAATGTAACATAATAGAAATAACCATACGCGTATTGTAATTTGCTAAGGTAACCTTTGTGTCCGCGAGCAACCCGTAAAACGTAAACACTACGGAGAAGACCACACCGTGTACAGGCTGGAACACGAACGCGATTATATATATAGCTATATGTCTCTCGTGCCTCGGCCTGAGGCATGCTCAAGTCTGTACCGGGCCTAACGATAAGTCGACCGATGTCTCCGCGTTATGATATCTAGAGCAAAAATATGAGATAGAATTTATGCTTTTTTCATAGTAAATATTTTTATTTTTTGCGCTCCATAGTTCTAGTATCGCGCATTTTACGTACGTACAAATGAAAGGTTTTGGCAATCAATTGATATGGTAATCGAATGTAATAACATTTGTAAGAATTTGACTAAAACAGCATTTGAGCACTCAAGGACTGTATAAAAGAATGAAACAAAAAGTCATTGTGTTGTCGTGAATATTAATATTGAATAATTACAATTCCACAAAGTTATGTAATTATTTACAAGAAAAATCGGTGGTGTAATAATGAAATAATTTTTTCGTCGTTCAAAACGATTCGCCCGATAGATTAATTACAATACGCGTATGGTAATAGCATTATCGGTAGTAGCATGGGTGCCTTAATCATTATTCAATTTTCTCAATACTATTTTTGAGTATATGGTTATTTTGAACATGCGCGTCAGATAATTTTTCGATCTCAGAAAATGTGAAAAAAATAAATGCCCCATAGCTATTATATAATTATATAAATATAATTATATAATTATATTATATAAGATATATAATATAATACTTATATATTCCTCCATGGATATTCCTCCTGCGCGTAAATTGTTATAAAATTTTCGGAACATTTTTTCAGTAATCGGATCAAAATCAATAATTTTGAACCTGAAAAATCTTCCAACGCGTATTACAATTTTACCAGAAGTGTACACAGTAAGATCGAAAGTCTCAGCATTATTGCAAACATCGATTTAAAGTAATTATAATTATAAAAGTTGATATCTGATCGTTTTGGTAACTAGTTGATGATACGTAAAGAAAATACTTATTTTGTCTCAAATAAAAATTTGTGGATAATTGTGAATACGCGTTATTGACTAACAAAGTTTCTAAAAATTTATTCTTGTACATCGTTGTCAGATGTTAAAGAAACTCAACTGCTTTTTCTAATTCCAGCGAAACAAATGATAATTTCATAACAATGGTTTTCAACGTTCAAAAATGTAGTGATAAAATATAATTTATTATGAGTGCAAGTTACGTTTTCATTTTTCTTGGAACACATACCTTTTTTAATTATTTAGAACATCAAATTGATCAAGCAACGTTTTTGCAAATGAGTGCAACTACTGTGAAGGAACTTATTCCTCTTATCGGGCATCGTTTAAAATTTCTACAGATGAGAGAAAATTTAAAGCAATCCTTAAATGTTGATCATCCGGTAAAATATATTCCATGATTGTAGTTTCAATTTTATGCCATGACAAAGATCGACTTAGAGAATAAAATCTTGGATTCTTTAATTTGTTCACTTGCAGATTGATAATAACGAGTCTGATGAAAATTCAATTGAGCCGTTAGACATCAGAGTCCGAACTCAAAAACCCGTTCTGAGCAAATCGACTAGTGGCAAATCGACCGGCAAAGTTAGCCATTTTATATTTTATTCTAAATCACTTAGCCCGTTTACAATTTAAAACTATATAATTTATGACTTCTCACAGGAGTTGAAACATTTACTTTCGGATCACCCACGAGGAAAGTTTATTTTGAATTGTACCCGATTAACAGCGAATGATCGCAGTAAAATTTGCGAAATCATCGTCGACCATCTGCTTTCTGCATCTAAGTGAGTATTGTTAGAACTTTTAATCAAATGTGATGTTTAATGCTAGTACATGTCAAGTTTGGTACATAACGAATGATCATTGTTTCACAGGATAACCAGTGCTGACTGGGAATTATGGGCACAGGAGATTTGCTGCATGTTCCAGTTTGAACAACCCGGCATCTATTATAAACCATTTCAGACAAAGCCGAGACGATTGGCGAGCGGTAAGTTGTGGGACCGCTACTGCAACACACGTCGATACATCCGGTTGAAATGTAAGGGTTCGGCACAACAACAAGAGCAAACGACCGTCGTGACGGTGGAAATAAATGATATCCTCGAAAAATTGCGGACGATTTCGCCGCAAGATAAAGAACTGGAAAGCTGGTGGCGCGAAACGCACCGTTATAGGAAAGACACTGGCACCATTCGGGAATATTTTGAGAAATATCCCGTACTATCGTCAATGGTCGGCAGCTCATTGGTATTTATGAACACTGATAAAGAGTGAATTGTTGTTTTGTTTGAAAACTACCTAGAACTTTGATAGTGGTGACATTTACAATTTCGATAATTTGCGAATAAAAAAATATTTAATGGGGTTTTCGATACATGGCAACAATGCACACTTCCATATTGTTGAAACTATTTTGCAGACACTGTATATCATGTTATATTATATGTCAACCAGCTCGTTATTGATTTTATCGAAGCGAAGTGGATTGATGACCCGCAAATTTTCATTTCATCATGGAAGGAAATCTCACACAAAATTTTACAATTCGCACAATTAAAAAAGGTCTGCCTGCATCTCCTTAAAGGTATGATCATTTTACGATTTAATATGTAACGGCCTCTACTCTTGATATCAAAATTTGACATCATTTTTAATTTCAGAACAAGCAACTGCAGAGACGTTGGCCCTCTTAACACTGCCGTTTTTGTTTCGTACGTCGAGAATCAGCACAAAACGAGGTACAAAGTGGAGACCATCGCAACTCGAAGTTGCTGAGGCTTTCATACTTCAAGTAGAGGTAGGCGTAACAATGTTAAATGTGATATGCTTATTTATCGATTGTGGCGTGCAATATAATAATAAATATGTATAATTTTTTCGCAACAGCGTGCGGGTGATCTCGAAGGACGGATTGTCGAGAGACAAACGAAGCTATCGAAATATGGCCTTACGCAGCAGCCTTACGTGGTGGCTATCGGTTCGAGAACTTCATTTTCGGAAATATTTGTCGTTGTCGATCAAGCTCGTTACCAATGTAGCAGCTTAGTACTCGCAGTTGATTTGTGCTTCAAAGCCGTCTGGACCTTATCGGCAAAATATCAACCAGACTGCGAAGTAATCTGGAAATTCTTGGAGCAGTTCGTTTACAGGATTAAGGACAACAATCACATAAGTAATAAATGCTCCCTAACATCTCAAGCCTTGTGGGCGGATATTGAAGGTCACTGCGATGCGCCAATTATCTCTGTTTAATGACTTGTTTGCACTTGCGTGTGTGTGTTTCCATAATTTTTATGCAAGGATTCTTTGTCGGGTCATTTTCTCAATGTTATCCAATTGATTTTATCATTTTTGATTTCCGCTTTGCTTATGCACGATTTGTGCGTGTTCATCTTTGTGTTTTTTCGTGCGTTGCCCGTGTGATGTGTGATATTTTCAATCTCGTTCCTTTAAATATCTTTGCTTTGTTATTGTTCTACTAATCTGCATTTTCGTTACTTCATTTTTAATATAAAAATAATTTACTTTTCAATCAAGACTGCATTAGTTTTAAGAAGCCCAGTTATATTTAACCAAAATGGCAGTCAAGTGTGGTAGTTGTCAAATGGTGTTTGATTTGAAAGACATTAAATCACATCATAAATACGTTCATAAAACGGAGCATCTATTGTTAATGTGCACTGCTGGCGAATGTGACCGAACTTTCTCGAAAGTCAACTCACTGCGAAAACATGCAAGCAAGCACACTGAAAATTCCGGTACTGATGTGCCAGAACATGCGAGTACGTCTTTTAAAAATTCGCAATCTGATGAGCAAAAAAATGTGAGTTTGCACTCAAAAAAATCGGGTCTCGACATACCTCAGGAGCCAAACATCGATGAAAGCCCTTTTACAGAGCCTTCCATTCTTGAAAATAACTCGATAACCGAAACTAGAAATCGCTATGCATTCTCCGAAAATCGATCCCGCTCTGCCGTAACGTCTAATCCGTTGAAAATAGTCGCATTGTTGAGGCTGTACGTGAAAAAGCCGCAATCCTTGTGTCCGGTCTTTGTGCTGAACGTTTGTTGCCGCGAATTCAAGTTCAACGAATAATTAAATCCTTCCATGATTTTCTTAACAACGAACACTTAAATACCTTGTTCGAGAGCATCGTTGAAGAAGTTCCGGTCGAAAGGCAACGAGTCGTTCGAAAGTCATTACAAAATGTGCAAAACTCTTTTAAAGATTTTAGTTCGGAATATCGAAGAATGGGAAAATTAGAAAACAATGGGTTTTCCAACCTCCTATTCCGATATATATCGGCACTATCAATTCAAAAATAAGAAGTGGCAAAATGGGAACAAAAGACATATTCTGTCAGTATATACCCATAAAAGAAACGATCAAATTATTTTTGAGTTCTCGCGGTGTTTATAAAACAATTCAAAGTTATTTGGAACATCTTCAATGTCAGAATGAAAAAAACAGAAAATATTTTTCAGTCTAAATTTTGGAAGCAAAAAAATGCGGATACTGACAAACACGTTTTACCACTTGTATTATATCAAGACGATTTTGAGACCGGCAATCCGCTTGGTTCACGCGCGGGTATTCATAAATTGAATGCGACGTATTTTTCTATTCCGTGTGTACCCCCGGAGTATAGCTCCAAGTTGAATAATATATTTCTCGCCCATCTTTGTCATTCATCCGATTGCAAACTCTTTGATACGACAATTATTTACAAACGATTGATCGATGATCTTAATGATTTGGCTGAAAATGGAGTAGAATTTACTGTCGATGATTCAACAACGCGGGTCTATTTAAATTTGGCTTTGATCGTTGGAGACAACTTAGCACTTCATTCTACATTAGGGTTCGTTGAAAGTTTTTCAGCAAATTTTGCGTGTCGCTTTTGCAAGGTTTCAAAGCTAACGTCCAAATATCTGACAACAGATGCTCCGGATTTATGGCGAAACAGAACAAATTACGCCACAGATTTATCTCTAAATAATGCGTCTTCAACCGGGATAAAAAAAGAGTGTATATGGAATCGCGTCACCGCTTTTCATGCGACTGAAAATTATTCAGTCGACATCATGCATGACTTGTTGGAAGGCGTGTGTAAATACGAAACTGGTTTGCTTTTAAAATATTTTATTATTACTAAAAAATATTTTACTTTAGAGAATCTGAATGAACGGTTGAAATATTTTCGTTTCCCTGATTCAAGGAATCCCCCGCCTTTGATAAGTTATAATGAGCTTATAAACAATAATATCAGAATGACAGCTTCTGAGATGCTTTCATTTATCCTATATTCAGGACTGATTTTTGGTGATCTCGTTCCAGAAGGCGATAAACATTGGAAATTATACATTCTCTTGCGACAAATCTTGTGCATCTGCCTCTTGACCAAAATTTCACAAAATACCATAATGGAACTGGAAAATATGATAAGCGAACACCACGCGTTATTTGTTAAGCTGCATGGTAAAACGTTAAAACCCAAACATCATCATATGTTACATTTTCCTCAAGTCATGCGCGAAGTCGGTCCACTCCGTAATATTTGGTCTATGCGCTTTGAAGCCAAACACCAACAATGTAAGCAGAGTGCTGCCGTTACGCGCAACCGTGTAAATATTTGTCACACACTGGCAGTAAAAAATCAGTTGAATTTTAATAATCAGGTTCTCAAAAATAAGTTTTTCACTGATATCATCGATCGCAAAGTAGATGTACCCGAAAACACAAAAAATAGTGATGGTGTTCGCGAGAAGCTTATATGGTTTTCTGTAAACGATCAAAAGTTGAAATGTAACAGTGTACTCTTAATTCGTATTGAGGATTCTCCAGTTTTCGGAAAAATACGCGGAATTTTTTGTAAACGTAATGTTACGTCTCCTGTCCTATCGGACTTATCCTTAGATGTAAGTTTATTTGAAACCGTACAACGGAATGAACATTTGCAAGCGTATGAAATACGTGAAACCGACTTAACAGAATCAGTAATCTTTGACCGGGCTATCCACATCGAACCTTTAATTATATCCATATGCATTGGTAAACAATTTATCGTCTATTACTAATGCTAGCAATAATACTAAGTACTGGCATGTATTTAGTCCAAATGAAACGAAAACATTGTTCTTCAATTGCAGTCAACATTTATTTTATTGTTTCATCGCTTGTAAGTACAATGTATTGTAATGATTTTTTTGTAAGAATAAAAACTTACGAAATGCAGAAAGAACTGACTCGTTTCTTTTAATTACTTATTCTAGTGTATGTGAACGACCCATCTGTACAACCTAATATATAATATTGTATGTATGTACTACTATCAGTATGTTGAAAATATGAGAAATCGCCAAACCGACCAAATAAATTAGATAATTGCTGCAAAACTATTGCGATGTAAGAAGCACTATTTGAAACTACGATGTATTACTATCGACATATATTCCCAACTCCGATTCAGAATGATATTGACAAATATATTCCATGGTTAAAACTATTCCCATCTACCAGCTTCATGTATAAGCAAATAGTAGATCCTACCATATATAAATAGTACAACATTCAAGTATGATGACTTCAAATACCATCATACATTTGGAGTGGAACGATTTTATAAAACACTCTCTACTATGACTTTATAGCAGATCTTGCTATGTATTCGGTGCAAAATCATATAAAATATTACTCGGATCTACAAGTGTATAGAATTGACATTTCCAGCTGCGTAAAACATCTTTCTATGCAGCGCCCTTGTATATCACATACGTATAGTTATAGAAAATATACATCCTGTAATTTTGATTACCATTGTATTATGAGTAACACCATGAACAATATCAAATCGCATCTAAATAAAGTAGCGATTAGCATATTCAGTAGTACAGTATACCAAGAGAATAATTTGGTCATTTATTTGGACGGGTAGAAGAAAGCATACTTGTCGCTAGTGAAATCAGAAAAGTTTAATTGTTAATACACTTTTTTGATATTATATGTGCAAAAATGAATATTACTATTAACGTATATGCACATCAGGTTTTCTTATTAAAATATGATAAATCTGACTAAACATTTTCATCTTATAGTAGCAATATAATATGTTTATGGCACCAAGGAAATATCTAGTATGGTCTACTTTAAATTTTTGCCAAGCGTACCGTGAGTATAGTCGAGAGTACTATTCCTGATCGTTAACGGTAATATTTATTTTAGGAAAAATATCACTATTATTTGGTAACAAATACGCAACATATATTTGGCAAGATCATTGTTGCTGTTAATATATGCGCGTAATATAAACGACTTATAAAATACAGTAAATGCAACCATATTTTTTTGAGTTAGCGTTACCTTAAAAGTATTTCTATCCTCTCAGGGAAATATGCAAATACGGTACTGTGAACCATAAATTTTTCTCAGTGCGCTTTCCGAGTTGGCCAGTGGGTTGATCCCGTATTTGTTAACGATTTTCCTTCAATAATTTCACTTAAAGAAATATTGAAAAAGTGTTGTGATCCCGGCAAAAGTATTAACGTTCAATCGCGGCGGCGGCTTCGCCTTTCGCTTTAAAAAGATATTTTTCTTGATTATTCTCACGTGTTCGCGGGCCTTGCGAAACAGCTTGTGATATAATTAATTTCCGGGGAATAATTGTGTCATGGTTGAATCCGAGGTCTCCATTTCTTTCGTGTACTTAAGCTTAGTTTTCGTCAATAATTAATTGTGCCAGATACGAGAATTTTCGTAGATAAGTGCGGGTTATGAGAGTGGGAATTGTGTGTGTGTGAGACCGGGAAAGAATTATCGCGGGTTGCAAAACCAATAGTCCGACCGAGTCACCGAGTAGCGGGTACTCGGTAACGTTTGGAACAACTATCTTTATTTTATGCGAGATACTAATTATTAACAACAATTTCGTTCCTTCCCATGAGTAAATCCACGGTTGGAAAATACGGGCTCGTTATAAATTATAAGAGTGTGTAGAATCCCGGTGGTATGAGTGTGAACGTGAGTGAGTGATCGCGAATCTTCTCGTGTCTCGTGGCTTTTTCCCGTATTATTTTTTTATTATGATTACTTTTCATTATTCGTATTGTAATAATTATTCGGTCTTACATTTGGGGGAAAAATTCAAATATTGTTATTATTATTCAAGCAAATTGGTAAACAATAAAATTATAATTTTCATTTATATTTTTCTTTCTAAATTATATAGAGCTCAATTTTCTTTTTATTATTTAATGACCCCGCCCATTCCGCTGCAACGAAGCCGGTCAACCGCCGATCTTTCTCTCTCTCGTGTTAAGTCGCTTTAGCGGCTGGCGCCCAATTAAAATAAAATAAATTAATACGAGCGAGAGAATCGGGCTTTTGTGGCGTTAGAATTTTCCGTCGCAACATGTATATATTGTTTTTTTTGTGTTATAATTGCATGTATTTTCTGTGTGTGGCAGATAGTGTTCTTCGACATAGTTTGTTAAAATCTATTGCAAACTCGCTGAAATTATTAATATTCACATTCAAACTCATTTTGCCATATCGAAAGATAGGGTAGCCCTCGACTTTTTTTTTAGGTTATGCGTTTCGTTGCGATCATTATTTTTATTTAATATAATAAAGTTTTGTGTTATAGTGATTTTCTTACTCTTATTTTTTTTATTTATTATTTATTACTGCGTGACACACAAAGTGAATTTAAAAATAAGAGTAATAAAAAGCCGTGTAAAGTGGTACGAACTCAAAGCAACAACAATGTACGAAATCGACAACGAAAGTATATAAACATGAAATTTTATTGCGTTATTGAAAGTTACAGTGATTTTTTTATTTTTTCAAGTAGACTGATCAATATATAGATTTTAATAGTAAATTTGACAAACGAACAAATTGGGAAGAACAAAACTTTAAATTTTTTAATTTAGCAAATGTACAAGTGAACAAAATTATATTTTTAATAAAAAGATTCCAATAACATTTTTTGTGAAATTTTATTAGTAATTTTATTTTTTAGTGTGTACACAGAATGAGCTTATAAATAAAACCGTGTTTAATTTTTTCATCACGCAAAGTGAATTTTAACAAAACTTTATAGCATTATAGAAAATTACATCATTTTTTTAAATGAGCGAACTTGTCAATATTTTATTAGTACAAATTTAAAAGAAAACAAGTTATTTGAGTGTAAATTTGACAAAAAACAAGTTATTATTACTACGCACACAAACTGAATTAAAAAAGAAATACGTAAACGTGAAGTTTGAAAAATTATAGGTTACAATTTTTCAACTAATCGAACTTAGCAACAGTATTTCTTTTAAGTATGAATCTGACAAAAAAATGAATAAAGTTGGGAAAAACAAAAATTTAAATTTATAAATTCAACAAACGTAGAATGGAGAAAATGTATAAAAAAAGATAACTTTTTATGGAAGTACATATAAATCTGACAAAAAACCACAATAAAATCGGGAAAAACAAAACTTTGGATTTATATATTCGTCGAACGTTTACTGAAGAAAAGCTATATTTATAAAAATGAACATTTATAATAAAAAATATATTTTTTAATTTAATTTTTTAAAACATGTTTCAAAAAAAGAATGAAGTAAATATTAAAAAAATGAATTAACTTAACACCCACCACCAAAAGTAGATACTAGTAAATTTTAAAAAGTGTGAAATAAAAATTGTTTTAAAAAACAAAAAACTCCCGACTGCTATAATATATATAACTTCATAAAAATATATTTTTATAAAATATTTATAAAAAAGAATGAAAGAAATTTCCAAAAAAAGATTTATTTTGAAACCAACCCCCCCCCCCCCCCACGCCAAAAGTAGATAGTAGTGAACTTGAAAAAGTGTGAAATAAAAATTGATCGGAAATAATACATATAGATAAAAAATCATTCAATTGGTTAGTGTAACTCCATCGAAATTCAATTTTTATGGTTAATGTTAATTGACGGTAGGATAAGTTGTTTACATGCGAAAAATAAAAATCAAAACGTAATTATCAAAGTTAAATAATTGTACGAAAAATGTAGATGATTAAAAAAATGTACAATTTACATAAAATTAACAAATGTTATAATTATAATCGAATTTAATTGTGGTCGGGAGAAGTCTCTAAGTCATTAAATGAGAAATGGAGACGTCTCCCGACCACAATTAAATTCGATTATAATTATAACATTTGTTAATTTTATGTAAATTGTACATTTTTTTCATCATCTACATTTTTCGTACAATTATATAACTTTGATAATTACTTTTTGATTTTTATTTTTCGCATGTAAATAACTTATTCTACCGTCAATTAACATTAACCATAAAAATTGAATGTCGAGGGAGTTATACTAACCAATTGAATGATTTTTTATCTATATGTATTATTTCCGATCAATCTTTATTTCACACTTTTTCAAGTTCACTACTATCTACTTTTGGCGGGGGGGTTTCAAAATAAATCATTTTTTGGAAATTTCTTTCATTCTTTTTTATAAATATTTTATAAAAATATATTTTTATGAAGTTATATATATATTATAGCAGTCGGGAGTTTTTTGTTTTTTAAAACAATTTTTCATGTGTATCGTTGAACTGTGTCCAAAAAGAAACTGTAAGAAGAACTAACAAGGAAAGGTACTTTGGTGTCCCCCTCCGATTTTGATAATTTTTATATATGTTATAGTCCATCGAAAATTAAGAGACACGTAATTTTTTTTATCGGCTTAAAGTTATTTTTAAGGGGTGAAATCGACCCCCAAAGTTGAGCATGTTTTGCATCTGGTAGAGTGTTTCATATAGAAGCACTTAACCGATCGTAACGAAACCAATTGCAAAACGTTTTTCACGTCAAATAACCTGTATATAATGTTCAACTTCTTATGCACCCCTATTACATGGGGATGATTCACCCCCGAATATCCAGAATTCTTTTGTATAAAAAAAACTTGCAATCCGATTTCAATAAAACAAACGCCATTTTGCAGAGCAAAAAAAATAAAATTGACGTATTTTTGGGTTTTTCTCAGATTAAAAAAATTAAGGGGGTAAAACACCCTTAAAATGTCAAATTTCATTTTGAGCACTGTCCCCTTCCGATTTCAATATTTTTTTTATAAAATGTAGCTTATCGAAAAATAAGACCACCTATTATTTTTATTGGCTCAAAATTATTTTTAAGGCGTGAAATCAACCCCCAAAGTTGGGCATGTTTTGCATCTGGTAGAGTGTTTCATATAGAAGCACTCAACCGATCGTAACGAAACCAATTGCAAAACGTTTTTCACGTCAAATAACCTGTATATAATGTTCAACTTCTTATGCACCCTTACTTACTGCAGGGGGGTGAACCACCCCCTGACATTCATAATTTTTTGTATAAAAGAAAAATTGTCATTCGATTTCAATGGAAAAACCAACATTTTGAAAAGCAAAAAAAAATTATAGTGAATGTGTCTAGATTTTTCCAATAAAAAAAATTAAGCGGGTAAAACACCCCTAAAATCTCAAATTTCATTTTACGCACTTAAATGATAAAATTCAATTCAATTGGTCTCATTATCATTGCGTATCGACTTATATGCTAAATAATATTTATTTCGCATGTACATCGGCTTTTTAATTATATGAAAAATTGAGTACTCCTACATCTTCGGTGGTCGTGAGCTTCACGATTTTTTATTTTTGTATACACATGGTCTGTACACAAATATATATATATAGGTTATACATAGGCGCTAAAATCTTTCATGTAGTAAAAATAGATTCCAATTCAAATTTTCGTTTCAATTATCATTCCTGAACTTAATGATTATATTTTGAACAGTAATGATGTTCTTCGAAGAAATGTTTGAAACAAAGTGACTTTTTACACCATGAACATCTTACTACAGCCACATTTGTGCAGCCTTCAATTTCACATTGTGTTTGAGATGACATACCAAAAGCGAATTCAACGGGATTTTCGAAATGCTCAGGTCGTTCTTCTATGTACCCACTTTTGAACCAGGCATATCGAAATAAATTTTCGTACCTCGGAGATGATAATTGATTATGTACTAGAGATTGCAGCTTGATTATATTATTTCGTAAATGTAGACTTAAATCATAATCAAGTAACATGACACTGTCTGAAAAATGTCTGACATAATTTTTCCAAATTCTAAATCCGAAGACATCAAGTGGCTGGATATTCCCTGTTGTTCCTTTCGGTATGATCATTGTAACAATTTCTTTGTTATGTGGTGTAACTTCCGTGACAACACTAGGGCAATGTCCACTCCATGAGTCTATTAAAAGCACACTTTTCTCACCGACATTTGGGAAGAACACTTCTTGAAGCCATACTTTGAAATGTTCTATAAATCAATATGTAAAAATTAATAGCACATCTATTTTTTATATTTGAATATTACATACCAACGTACCTGATGTAGCCTTGCCAGATTTTGAAACACTTATAAAAACATTGGGAGGTCGAAAAATGGTTCGTTCTACGATTGGCCCCAACCGCCCGGATGGCTCTTTTAAAATTATCAGAAGAGGTGACAACAATTTTCCTGCTGCTGATATTGTCGGCTGGATGGTGTAGCTATGGGTTGTCGCTGAAACGGATTGTACAAGGCATTCTACTTGTTTTGTACCTTCTTCTGTTAACGTTCGCCCTGAATGGACTTCTAATTGGAAACCACTTTGATCAGAATTATAAATATTTTCCAAGCCATATTCCTCAATTTTCAATTGAACTGCGGAGACAAATTTATTAGCATCGTTTTGTAATATGTCCTTTGATTCGAGAGTCTTTCTTGTCACGAATTTATTTATTTTTCTACTTGTTATTCGATGAACTTTTTTAAACTTTTTTATCCATGTTGGCGAAGCCCTGAAACGCAAATTCTCATGCCCAATCAATTTTTGGGCTTGTAATGCCCATCTCCGAAGATCGATATCGTGTACAATGAGACCTGCTTCTATGGCGCTTTTTAAATTATCGATTGTATATTCAGAAATGCGCGACAATTTTTCCTTGTAAGTTCCGCCTTTATTAATTTGTTGAGCCCAGCGCCTTAATTGGCGCACAGATTTAACGAGTTTAAATCGGTTTTGGACTGTTTCTATTTTCCTATTTTGTTTCGTTTTTGCACTTCTCCAGTACTCAACAGCTCTTTGTTTGTAGTCGTAGCTCAAATCTTCTTCATCGTCAGTACACGTTTCAGGGCTTAATGGAGATTCTCCAAGACCCCATTCGATGTCATTATCTTCGACAGGTTCTACTATGACATCTCTAAACGGTTCTTGAAAATCTAATGTCGTATCTTCGACGATTTCTAACTGATTGAACTCTGCCATAGAGGCCTTCAGAATTTCCGCGAAACTCTCTTTCAATTCCACTTCATTATTGTTAACAGGACTGTCAGGAATGTTCATTACCTCGAATGTAAGAAACAACAGTCTTATTACGTTCATTGGATTGATGGACATGTTAATAACAATACGGTATTCACGATAGCGGACACGATAATGACTGATCAACAGTCGAACAGCAACTTAACTTCTGGAATAATATAAAGTCAGTTTTACCTTTTTCATCTTGAGTGGGCGGTTTGATCTGACATCACCACGAAAACAGCATTTTTATTTGGTTTTCGGATATACCTCAAACATTAGCCTGAGCGAACTGGCTTTTTCAAGAATACTTGGGGTCGAGCCACTATAGCGGTTCTTGATATGAATAAGAATATGGCAAGGCATGAGCCAGCTTTGTTTACATTCTGGGCGGTGAATTGCTGATGCGACTCTTTTGATATTTGAGTTTTTTTTTTATTTTCGTAAATCGTTCAAAATAGAAACTTATATAAATAGAACGGATACCAACACTTCTTTATAAACGTGAAGCATGTCAGAAGGGCAGCGGATGTACATGCGAAATAAATATTATTTAGCATATAAGTCGATACGCAATGATAATGAGACCAATTGAATTGAATTTTATCATTTAAGTGCGTAAAATGAAATTTGAGATTTTAGGGGTGTTTTACCCGCTTAATTTTTTTTATTGGAAAAATCTAGACACATTCACTATAATTTTTTTTTGCTTTTCAAAATGTTGGTTTTTCCATTGAAATCGAATGACAATTTTTCTTTTATACAAAAAATTATGAATGTCAGGGGGTGGTTCACCCCCCTGCAGTAAGTAAGGGTGCATAAGAAGTTGAACATTATATACAGGTTATTTGACGTGAAAAACGTTTTGCAATTGGTTTCGTTACGATCGGTTGAGTGCTTCTATATGAAACACTCTACCAGATGCAAAACATGCCCAACTTTGGGGGTTGATTTCACGCCTTAAAAATAATTTTGAGCCAATAAAAATAATAGGTGGTCTTATTTTTCGATAAGCTACATTTTATAAAAAAAATATTGAAATCGGAAGGGGACAGTGCTCAAAATGAAATTTGACATTTTAAGGGTGTTTTACCCCCTTAATTTTTTTAATCTGAGAAAAACCCAAAAATACGTCAATTTTATTTTTTTTGCTCTGCAAAATGGCGTTTGTTTTATTGAAATCGGATTGCAAGTTTTTTTTATACAAAAGAATTCTGGATATTCGGGGGTGAATCATCCCCATGTAATAGGGGTGCATAAGAAGTTGAACATTATATACAGGTTATTTGACGTGAAAAACGTTTTGCAATTGGTTTCGTTACGATCGGTTAAGTGCTTCTATATGAAACACTCTACCAGATGCAAAACATGCTCAACTTTGGGGGTCGATTTCACCCCTTAAAAATAACTTTAAGCCGATAAAAAAAATTACGTGTCTCTTAATTTTCGATGGACTATAACATATATAAAAATTATCAAAATCGGAGGGGGACACCAAAGTACCTTTCCTTGTAAGTTGTCATAAAAAACAAAGTGTCCATTTGTGCAAGAAAAGAAAAATGACCAGTGGGTGTGAAAAAATTTCCAGAATTGTGCCAGAATTGATCGAACGTTTTAAAGGTATGTGATTATTTTGCAAGTACATTGAAAATTTTTTTTTTACGAAAAGGAGAATACAATAATTGATCCTCGGTTCATGACATGATATGTTTGAGATCCATCATTTATCGAGCTATCTGTAAATTATGTTGCAGAAAATAAAATCGACAAAAATTCTTTGAAACACCTCGATGAGGTGTTTCAAAGAATTTTTTTTGCAAGAAAGATTGCCGAAGTAATCCCAGAAATTGGTCTACGGACTACTTTTTTGAAAAATGGAAAAATTTCACAAAAAAAAGGCAACATCACCACCCCACAATGTAGATGTTATGAAAGTATGTAAATACAGAAGTATTTAAAAATGTTCTAGATATCATCAGGATTGATTGTGTTTGACTTTTTTTCACTTATGGGGCGCATGAAAAATCTATATATTTAATATATATGAATAAAGTTTTGTTGCATTGGGTTTTGCGGCGTTTGCGAACGAGAAAATGATGGCGGGGGTGAGGAGGGGAGTCGGTTAGAATCCTGTTGTTCGGACAAAACGAGACAAATTCTTGGAATTGGAAATAAAATTATGCATGTTGAGGTTAACACTTGCGGTGAGAATTTGACGACGTCTTTCGTACAATGTAATTGCGTGCACGATCAACTTTCTTTTTATCAGAATTTTAGTATTCGCGTTTTTATCATCTTTCAAATGTTAAGCACGTTGATTTTGAATCACAATAATATTGAAAATCAATGTTCATGATTTGTTAAGTAGGGTTGATTTTTCGTTTTTTTGAAAATTCGTGTAGTACCACAAAAATAACTGAATAAAATTGCTAGTTAAAAAATTTTGCGTGTTAAAGTTGAGATTTGCGGGGTGATTTTTAGGGCGTTCTTCGACGTTTTTGGTATAATGAACCAAAAGTTCAATATTGAGCGTTTCTTATACTTGCCTTGACGATCAATTTTTTTTTTATCGAAATTTCAGTTTTCATTGTTTTATCATCTTTTTAACGTTATACCCATTGATTTTAAATTATGTCAATATTGATTATCGATGTTCACGATTTGCAAACCATGGCTGATTTTTCATTTTTGAAGAATTCGTGTATTACCGAAATCATCTAGAAATTATTGTTGATTTTTTCGCAAGTAATTAATTTTTTTATAATTTTAGACCAACGACATTGAGAATAACGATTCAGATGATAACGTTAGCAGTTCGGAGTCAACTCATTCTCCTGATAGTCCTCAACCCTCCACTTCAAGCTCGAAAAATCATGAATTAAAGAAACAAAATGCTTTCATTGGGGAAGCAGCATTCCGAAACGTTCAGCGTTGCGACGTTGTGAGCCTTTTGGAACGAAGCTTACAAGGACGTCTTATTAAACAATATTATAAGAAATCAGGAACTTTGAATCGGCAACTTCGCAACACATTGGTAGACGTGCTCGTGACGGAAGCATTAGGCGAGAGGAACGGGTAAGCAGTTAATTTATAAATGTACAGGAATTTATTCAAAAATTTGCACTGCATAAAAGATTGTTCTGATACATATGTCTGCAGCGTTTTGAAAAACGATGATCTGGGGTTTTTATCCAAAGACATCGTCAATGTCTTCTCTGGTAAGATAGCTGAAACTTATTATATTGCACCTGTCAAAAAGGAATTTTCGTGAAGTAATAAGTCAGTTGCATCAAAAGGCAAGCTTGTCAATAAATACCGAAACAAAAGACGCGAAAATCGTCGATTGACCGGTGTCAATCCGCCATCAGAGAACGATGCCATAAGTTCCGATGCCGATATTGCTACATTGGATGATGGTGAGAAAATGAAAAAAATATGACATCGCATCTATTAGTTAATTTTCAAATCCGTTATGTTCGTTTTGATTTGTCATGATTCACAGATCCTGATGTTACTGACAGCATCAATTGGCTCAGAGCTAATCAGGCCCCGTGGGAACTCGCGATAGAACATTGGAAAAAAACTTTCAAATTTCGACAAAATGAGATGCGCAAAAACTCGGATAGAACTGTTAACGCTATCATCAAAGCATGGCCAATTTTGAAAAATCCAAACGGCTATTTTTTGATCGATGAAGATTTTGCTGTCTACAATCTGACCAAGAAGTTTCTACAACTCGATGAATGGAAACAGTTTTTTTGTAAAATTCAAACGGTTCGCCCATTAAAAAGCAGTGGAATCACGGATGAATTAGTCAGCGTTCTACAACGAGATGATCTAAGTGACGGTAAGAAACTATACTTCATGAGGTCGTCATTTTTTTAAATTGACTACATAATCAATATTTAATTCAAGAACATGTTCATTTCTATTTTCACAGAGTAGAAAGTGCCAGCCCAAATATCGTTACTGCCTTTTCTCATCCCCCCGAAGGGAAGAGTCAAGACAAAGACTCGCAACTGGAAGCCGTCAATGATTGAGTCTAAGGACAGTCTAATTCTGCACGCTACGGTTGGTTCGCTTAGAGCAAAATATTATAATATACGGCTGTTCTTGTGATTAGATATTTGATTGTTAAAACAATTATCTTTCCAGATTCCAGGAGATGTCTACAGGCTGCATCAGGAGCGAATCGAGGCAATGAAAAAGATCAAATCGTCGGTTCAACCGTATATCATCGTAGTTGGCGAGGCAATCGCCGAAATCAAGACATTTTTCGTATGCGTTGATTCGGTATTGTATGAAGTTCCATCGGCACTCAAAGCATTGGATATCTGCTTCAAAACTTTTCATGTTTTTGATGCTGAATATTCAAGCGCCAGCGAACACATCTGGTACTTACTGCAAATTGGTTTGTACGATTTTTCTACAAAATACGATAAAAAAATATCGTATGTTATGGAAACTTTGAACGCTTTGTTAGCTCTTCCTCGGTCTTAAAAAATCAAAACAAAAAGAAAGCAAAGAAGTTCAGGATACGAAGATCTCGCAATGAAATTAACCTTTCATTTTCAATGAACTATCTTTTAGTCGTCACAATATGTATATTTGCCCGTTTTATGAGCATATAGCACCGAACATAAAAGAACTGCGGGCACTTATTGAATATCAGCACGGTCCTTTAACGCATGGCATTTATGTGTGTTATGATCGGCGAAAAACGGGATAGGAGGAACGATTCGGAAAAAATGCGACAGGGACTGAACCGGGGTTCGAACCCAGGACCTCTCGATTGTCGGTCGAGTGCTCTCCCAACTGAGTTATCCAGGCCACTTGCCACACTTAATCCGAATCATCCTCGTAACAGGGTATTCCACCACGTTACAATCCCCCTTGCCAGAGTTGATCCGTCCCTGACGGATCAAACTCGTACTCTTCTCTTGACTGGGAATACAAATGGGTACTGCAGACTGGGAGTATCTGAGGGACGGAAGGGGAAGGGGTACTACGGGCCGGCGCTGGCCCGTAGGGAAGGGGTAAGGCTAGCTTGGGTTGGGGTGGGGGGCTCAGGGAAGGTTCATTTTTTCACGGCAACCACGATAAATTTTTTTCGTGGTTGTTCAGAGGCCGGGGCCCTCTATTGGGTGCCAGTTTTATGATCGGCGAAAAAACGGGATAGGAGGAACGATTCGGAAAAAATGCGACAGGGACTGAACCGGGGTTCGAACCCGGGACCTCTCGATTGCCGGTCGAGTGCTCTCCCAACTGAGCTATCCAGGCCGCTTGCCACACTTAATCCGAATCGTCCTCGTAACGTGGTATTCCACCACGTTAAAGTGTAAAAACAAAGATTGTGAACGTAGCTTTTCGGCATAGCATGTCTTAGAAAAACATTTGATAAACAAACATACGATTGCGAAAATAATTGAAAAACCAAAAAGCATTAAAGCCAAAACATCAGGTTTGATAGAATTGAATGACATTTTGGATTCATTGGCATACATTAATATAGAAGTTTTTGCCGATAACGCTGAAATCGAAAGTTTTTCTGAACAAGTGAGACATCGCATTGATATTTATGTATCGAAACTATACGCTAAACCTAATATTCCCCGAATTTTAGCAAATGAAATCATCCAGGATATATAACAATAGCTCAGTTTATTCCTTAAAATTTTGCTGAAATTTGAATAAAAAATATGCAGTAACATCATAGTATTTTGAACAATTCTTTTGATAACTTCAAGTCCCAATTCAAGTCAATTTCATACTTCGCGTCCCTGGGAACATTGATTAAACCAGAAATCGTAACTATCGGTGCTGTCATTCGACCGAAACGCGTTTGCGGAATTCGAAAAATGTATACTGCACGCGTAACTATAAAAGCCTTGAAACAAATGTTACGGAAATTTTTAGAATTGCCTAACGTTCTAGAGGAAATAATATCATATATAGATGAAACGCGAAGTAATATTAAATTAACATCAATAATTCAAAGCAAAAGTTGGGAAACGATTCAACGACGTTTTGCTGAAAAAACAGTACTTCCACTGATCTTCTATTTCGATGATTTCGAAATCAACAATCCTTTAGGTACACGTCGGGGAATACACAAAATAGGTGCTGCATATTGCAATATTCCGACAATACCTCTCGCGTACTTATACTCGCCTGTTGGAAAATATATTTCTTGTCCAGCTCAATAACGCGAGTGACCATGCTCAATTTGGAAATAAACGTGTTTATTCTGAGTTAATTCGTCAAATCATAGATCTGGAAACAAATGGAGTCGATGATGTCTGTTATTACGGAACCGAAATTAAAATTTTTTTCGCAGTTTGTATGATTACCGGTGACAATTTGGGTATGAATAGTATTCTTGGTTTCACGAAAGGGTTTCGATCATCGTCATCATGCAGAGCATGCTTAGCTCCACTTGAAATCCGGGCTGCTCAATTATCAGAAAACCCTCAAATGTTGCGAACTTCTGAAAGTTATAATGATCACGTAAAAGAATGTAGCAATGGAGTTCAAGAAGAATGTTGTTTTAACGCTACTCCCAGTTTCAATGTTATGGAAAACGTATGTTTCGATCTAATGTATGACATTCTTGAAGGAATTTATCGATACGACATACCAAAAATACTTTATTTCTTAATATTTATAGCCAAATTATTTTCTATTTGTTTGAGTAAGATATATTTCTATTTATTAGATTGAAATTTTTCGAATTTGGTACAGATATAACCAGAAATACGCCTCCGGCAATTTCTAAAGATTCGTTAAAAAAGGGTTATTTAATTCTTTCGGCATCGGAAATGTTCTGTTTGGTAATTTATCTTGGATTGATCATCGGCGATCTTATTCTGGTTGGCAATAAAGCCCGGCAGTTATATATTTATCTTACCCAAATTATAGATATAGTCACGGCACCATTTGTGATGCCTGAAAGCAGCGAAAAACTCAAAACTCTGGTATCAGCACATTACTCCCTCTATATGGAGTTATTTCAAGAATCTTTGAAACCTAAACATCATCATTTGATTCATTACCCTCGCTTATTAGAAAAAATCGGTCCTCTCAAACAAGCATCCTGTATGCGTTTTGAAGCCAAGCATAAGTCATTGAAAATTATTGCAAAATCAATAACCAGTCGAGTAAATCCAGTGCTAAATCTCGCAATGCAACATCAACTTCAATTCAATCACCGTTTAATAACTACTAGAGGATTTCACTGTCAGCTTCGTAAGGGAAAAATTTCAAGAAAGAAATTGAGCGACCTGGATGATTTCACAAAATTTAAGCATAATTTACCATTTAACATTTCCGACGAAAACGTTAGTATTACGAGCTTTGTGAAAGTGCAGGGAACCATTTTTTAAACTGGCGTAGCCGCTGTTATCGGAGAAATTGCTCCATATCCATTATTTGCAAAGATAATTTCTATATTAATTCAAAAAGATGATCAAATATATTTTATCTGTAAAAAAATGGTTACCTTACAACTTTCATTGCATTTGCACGCTCACGAAGTTGAACTAACCGACGATTACGTTTGCATTATGCAAAAGCAAATAATAGTTTATAAGCCACAAGTAATACATACTGCTGTAAACCGAAAAAAGTATGTACCATGCTGCTACTAAACGTTATCTAGAACGTTATTTGTTGTGTATATGTGTTTTTTTATACTGAGTGTATTACTATAATAATTTAATCAAATTTGTTCCTAGTTTAAGTGGGATTTCAAAATAATAAACATACATATTGATATGAACACGTGTTTTTTTAATTGTATCTCATCTTTCGTTGGGTTGGCCATAAGTACTGTATTTAATTAAATGATCAATCACTGATTTCGAACGCGGAAATCAATATGTTGCACATCATGATTAAGTAGTAATTCAATTCAAACGAGGTTGGGATCAAAATATTTTGATTTCGACTTAAAATATTATAGTGTTCGAAACACTATATTATTCGTTATTCCGATTTATTGCCTATTAGATCTATCAAACTATTTCTGTGTTTGTAAACAGAGAATAATTCCCAGCAACTAAATAATCACTGCATTTATAATAACGTTCGTTGGAAAAAATGAAATATTCATTTCACAAGATAATATTCCTAGTTCATAAGAATGCGTTTCATGTTCACACGACAAAAGTTTATAATATTTGGAGCACAGACTCACTTGCGTGGATCTATTTGTACAATATATAATATTCGTACAATGAAAAATTGCTTTGGGGTAACAGCATATTTTTCTAATATGACTCGAATCTTTGTGTTTTTAAATGAACATGATTATAAAGCAACATAAAATTATGTTATTGTAAATGAATATATTTCTATAAGAACAGCGTATTTTTTTCAAACATTGCAATACTATAGGTTAACTAAAATTTCATTCTTTCAATTGAAACAACTTTTTCGGTTCGTCAAAATCGGTTTCCGTTCATCCAAAACAATTTTTACTCGAACGAATGAAACTTATTTGTTTAATGCAACTTTAAAAAATTTTTAAATTAACAAAATATTTCATGAGACGTATTTCACGAAGCCATTTTGTTGAATCAAGTAAATTTTGATTGACTCAACAAAATTCTTTTCTCAGTGTGTAGCTTTCCCGGTTGTTTGTGTGAGAATAGAGTGCGTGTGCTCGCGAGTGTTCTCGTGTCTCATATTTTGTTTTTCCTTCCCGCGTAGATTTTCGACGAATTATTAAATTATTGTACAGAAATTGTTGAGATTATTATAATGATACAATTAAGTGAGCGAAATAAATTATTAGCCGAGTTTAAATAATAAAATGGTGATAAGTGATTGTTAACTGTTCAATCGAATAAGAATAAGAGTATTCAATTTTTCATTCGTGCCTGACCTCGCCCATCCCGCTGTAATGAAACCGGTCAACCGCCTATCTCTGTCTCTCGTATTAAGTCACTTCAGCGGCTTGCGCCCAAATAAAATAATAGATATTAATACGAGCGAGAGAATCGAGCTTTTGTGGCGCGTAGGAAAATTTTCCGTCACAATATATATATGTAGGATTCGATATGAGAGAGAAATAATCGATAAACAATTAATAAATTGTTAAATGAAAGAAAGGGTAACGTTTTATTAAATATTACACCGACAAAATAAAAAAAAGCATAACTCGTTTCATCTTTAGACTCGTGGCTTTCGCGCTCGCGTACGTGTGCCGACTGGCCCTTGTTCCTCTCCCCCTACCGTCTCGGCCGTTGAGCCAGGCTCGTAGCGCTCGTCGTCAGAACCCAACCCCACATTTGACCATTCCTGCATTCCTCCGGCCCCCGGAGAACAATAACAATACGGCTTCATTTGATCGGCTGCGGTGATGGTCATCTTCAGTCCCTCACCTTCACTTTCTCGTATGACTTCATATCGATCACTTCCTTTTACTTGGGAAATCTTATAGGGACCCAAATATTTATCTCGTATTTTCGAACCAGGATTAAATTGATCACGTTTGATGGCGATAACGTCTCCTACATGGTATGACGTAGCTGGTTTACATCATCTATTATGCAGCCTCTTATTCTCCCGTTGGATCGCGGTGATATGCTCTTTGGCGATGAATCTTTATTTTTCTCTTTCGTCCTCGAGGGAACTGATAAGCTCCTGTTCAATCAATGCTTGCAATTCGAAACCGTTCTTCTATCGCATTTTCACTCCAAGGAGCACCTCGAACGGACTGGTCCCAATGCTTCGTTGATATGTGCTGTTAATAGCACATTGTACCTTATTGACGTAACGGTACCATTTACTTGGACAATCTCGAGCCAACTTTGTGAGATTTGGAATTATTATGAGGTTAATGCGCTCGACCTGCCCGTTTCCCCTTGGCACATCCGTTGCAATCAGGTTTAACAATTAACTGTTAAACCTGTTATATATATATATATATATATATATATATATATATATATATATATATAACTATAATATATAAAATATATAAATATTAGGGTGTGTCAAAAAAAATTTTTTTTTTTTTTTAAGAACACTCTTCAATAGTTCCAGTATCATGAAATATTACGCCTATCCAAATTTCAGCTCTTTACAAAAAATTTTAGAGGTCGCTCATTGTGATTTTCTGTTTCCCATTTAAATAACCCGGGGAACACATCACTGGTGACTTTTGAATTTTACAATATACGAACGGGTCGATGTACAATAATTTCCAAGGTAAGTTTTTGTGGGGAATCGAATGCTCTATAAAAAAGATTTCTTGTCATTTTGTGATAAATCTGCTCTTTTTAAAGTTATTCATAGTTAAAGTTGGATTAACCCATTAACGCCGAGGTGATCAGAATTTTTACTAACTTTTCAACGTGTTTATTTATTATGTTATCGGACCAAAAAAATAATGCAATACCTCTATTCCTACGCGGAATTCGATGCTCTTTCAGAATCTGAGCTCAAAATTTCGATTAGACACCGAGAAAAAAAAATATGGCCGATTTAAACGTGAAAAGCGTGAAAATTTTCGAAAAAAAATTTTTTTCGCATTTTTTTTCACAATGATACCGCAAAGCTATCAACTTTTTACAATGATCAGAGGTGATCATGGCACTCGAACATTAAGAGGAATTTTTTTCAGAAAAATTCATCGACGCGTTTTTTCAAAATGGCGGCGAGAATGACAAAATTTTATAAAAATCTTAATCTATCGGTTTCCTCAAAACTATAAACTTGAGAAAAAAATTTCTAAGAACAAAAATGGCTTAAAATTAGTCGACGAATACTCTTAAATTTTTTCAGAATTTTTGAAAACAATTTTTAATTTTCGAAAATTTCAAAAAATCCAATTTTTCAAAAATACCTGAAAAATTTTTGGAAAAATTTCCTTCAAGTGTTCCTTGACTACTTCTTTTCTGATTCCGTGCATATACATTGTTTTTTTCTACTCTTAGCATTACCCAGAGACAACGGCGTGGACGTGGTAGAACTTTGTCTCCTTTGGGGAGCTTTTTTTTCGTGAGTCCCCTTGCCTCTCACGTTTCGGGGTGCTTTTTTTCGTGAGTCCCCTTGCCTCTCACGTTTCGGGGTGCTTTTTTTCGTGAGTCCCCTTGCCTCTCACGTTTCGGGGTGCTTTTTTCGTGAGTCCCCTTGCCTCTCACGTTTCGGGATGCTTTTTTTTCGTGAGTCCCCTTGCCTCTCACGTTTCGGGGTGCTTTTTTTCGTGAGTCCCCTTGCCTCTCACGTTTCGGGGTGCTTTTTTTCGTGAGTCCCTTTGCCTCTCACGTTTCGAAGTGCTTCTTTTCGTGAGTCTTCTTGTCTTTCATTTTAACATTTCTTTTATCAGTGCTTTTTTGCCCAACAATTATTGCATACATATAGATTGCATTTTTCACAATAGATCCTTGTTCTTATTGGACATTTTTCATTTGAACAATTTTTTAATTTGTCCCTATTCGATCGTGTATGAAGTGTTTTACTTGTTTGACCTTTTTGAATATAATATTTAGCAATTGAAGTAGTTAACTCTTTTATTCCACTTTTTTTCTTTCCATCACGTGTAGCATTGAAAATTACGTGGGCATTTGTAATGGATGCCTGTATAAATCTTATAAAAACGACCCATGTCCATTTTTTGGAACGTATACTTGGAAGTACATTATTGCAGTGTCCATCATGCACGTCAACACCACCCATAAATTTGTTGTACAAATGAAAAGCTTGCGGAAAAGGTATATCAGTTTTGGATCGAGCCTCTGAACTATGTCTTCTCGAAGTTGATAGTGGACTTACACCTGCAGCAGTTGAAGCTATTGAAACGGGCTTCGAATCCATAATAGTGATGAAATTTATGCCACTATTTCGATCATGTTTTACAATATAAGTACCTCGTGGAGCTTTCTTTTCAAGTATATTCTTTTCTTTGACTCGATTGTCTCTGATAGTGCCAGTGCATTTCAAACGCAATTTTTGCAAGTGTAAAATTAAATCCATATTTGTAGAAAAATTATCAAAGTACAAATGAAATGCAGGGATTTTATTATAATTTATTAGCCGAAAAAAAGGTTCTAATAAATGCAATACTACACGAGTACCTAAAGCACATTTTACTAATTTGTTTCCGGGTTGGGAATTTTTACCGCAATATAGATCTAAATTTAGTAGATAGCCGTCTGAAGTGCATAAACCCCAAAATTTCAAACCAAACCTTATTGGTTTCCCTCGAATAAATTGTTTCAAAACAGTTTTTGCATAAGACTTGGCCATCATTTCATCAATAGATATAGAAGTTTTCCATATTCCGAACTTTAGGAGGTTGTTTTGGAAAAGTTTCAACATCGAACGAACCCGCCACCCTCTATCGTTTGGATCCTTGCATTCAGCTTTTGAATATTTTATTTTAGACTTGATTTCTTCAAACTTATCGCGAGTCATTGCAGAAGAAACAATTTCACTAGATAAGAATGGATCAGATGACCAATAATCTCTCTGAGACTTTCTTTTATTGAATGAACTGAAAATAACTATACCTATAAAAGTGTCAAGATCTTGTAATTTCAGATCATAATTATTCTCTTTAGACGCATCAATTATATATTGTTTCATTTCGGCGGAAAAAAAGGTTTCAAACAATTGGAAAGGCTCGCACGCCTGTATATTCTTTTTTGTAGCTTCAGATAATAATATTGTTTCTTCACAAGTATTTGGATATGATTTCTCGCCATCGATCCAAATGAATTCGTGATTTTTTTCAAGTTTATCTAAGTGTTCAGAATAAGTAGCACAAGCTTTTTTATAAGTAATATTTGGTATTGTGAATTCATGTTCAGAATCTGAATCAAATATCGAATCACAATCGGAATCAGAATCATCGGAGCCTGAATTGTCTGCATTCGGAATCAAAATGCTTTCGTCGGAATCACTATCCGAATAATCTGATTCATACTCTGCATGCAATGAAGCAGAAGATTTTGAACGTTTTCGTGACATAACAAATGTACTGAAAAAGTGAAAACTAATATTTTTTTTATATGCTTTACCTATAATTCATGTAAAAATTGTATACAACATATGTGTCCATGCACAAGTGAAAGGATATACGAGTTTGTTCGTGAATTTTGTAGTGGTAGATAGAAACAAAATTTTATGTACCATTCAAGAAATTTTTTTTTCTCTAAACCTATAGACTTTACGAAAGAATTTTTAACAACAAAAAAGTCTTAAAATTAGTCAAGGAACACTCTGAAATATTTCCAAAAATTTTTCAGGTATTTTTGAAAAATTGGATTTTTTCAAATTTTCGAAAATTAAAAATTGTTTTCAAAAATTCTGAAAAAATTTAAAAGTATTCTTCGACTAATTTTAAGCCATTTTTGTTCTTAGAAATTTTTTTCTCAAGTTTATAGTTTTGAAGAAACCGATAGATTAAGATTTTTATAAAATTTTTTCATTCTCGCCGCCATTTTGAAAAAACGCGTCGATGAATTTTTCTGAAAAAAATTCCTCTTAATGTTCGAGTGCCATGATCACTTCTGATCATTGTAAGAAGTTGATAGCTTTGCGGTATCATTGTGAAAAAAAATGCGAAAAAAAATTTTTTTCGAAAATTTTCACGTTTTTCACGTTTAAATCGGACATATTTTTTTTTCTCGGTGTCTAATCGAAATTTTGAGCTCAGATTCTGAAAGAGCATCGAATTCCGCGTAGGAATAGAGGTATTGCATTATTTTTTTGGTCCGATAACATAATAAATAAACACGTTGAAAAGTTAGTAAAAATTCTGATCACCTCGGCGTTAATGGGTTAACAGTAGATTTTTCATTATTGTCACTTTTCCAGCGAAACTGTTAGATTTATCATAATACATCGCAGGAACTTTTTTGAAGATCATGTCATTCTCATTAAAATTATTTTATAGGAGAATTTAGATTGCCTCTAATTACTAATTTACTGCTTTTCGAACTCATTTGTTTGAGGACAATATGGCTTTCTTCATTCGAGTGGAGTCAACTTGACAGTATGCGGTCTTGAAAATCTACAAGCGTATACGAAGAAATGAATAAACATAATAAATGCAATATGGAAAAAAAAATGTTTATTTCAGATTTTTTTTTGAACAATCTGGGAAACGTTGGCGGTGTTCTTGAACAACTTTCAGTAGATATTGCAGTTGTTCCTCATTCATCGTTAAAGAATTATTATATTGTTCTATTAACGAAATACCTCGCTCTGCAACATTGTTCACCACCCTCAGATTTGTAAAAAATTTCACATTCTCTTTGTAACTTTCGTGGTTAGACCACAGTGATACATCAACTTCTAAGAAGTCATAAGGTAAATCAAAAATTTTGAAAATTGTCAGTGAATTTTTAGATACAAACCCCCTCAAATCCTTCTTCAAAAACGTTTCGATTTTTTTTTCGTTAACGATGTATCGCTTTTTCTGAGTAACAGATTTTTCACGATTCCGGATCAGTTTGCGTCCAACGACATTTTCGTTCATGTCACCGATAAGAAAAATTGAATTTGCCATTATCAATAACTTAATACTGCTATAAAAATAACTGTAAAATCAGTAAATATTTGAACGCCAACATATATGGGAAACGATGTCACAAATTAAAGTCAACGGAAGCGAGCGCGTGAAGTGAAGTGGAGTGAAGTGAGCAACAAGTCTTTTCGATTCCGCCGATAACATAGGACACTTCATCTACTGTGTAGCTCTAGATGATTATTTTCAATAAAAAAAAATGATTTGAAAGAAAAATAAAAAAAATTCTAACATGCTTTAGAATCTCCATCTATAGTAAACATTAAAAAGTATTTCCAAATTGTGAACGATTTTCATAACGATGAATTCGATGAAAATAGCCATATTGTCCTCAAACAAATGCGTTCGAAAAGCAGTAAATTAGTAATTAGAGACAATTTAAATTCTCCTATAAGATAATTTCAATGAGAATGACATGATCTTCAAAAAAGCTCCTGCGATATATTATGATAAATCTAACAGTTTCGCTGGAAAAGTGACAGTAATGAAAAATCTACTGTTAATCCAACTTTCACTATGAATAATTTTAAAAAGAGCAGATTTATCACAAAATGACAAGAAATCTTTTTTATAGAGCGTTCGATTCCCTACAAAAACCCGCCTTGGAAATTATTGTACATCGACCCGTTCGTAAATTGTAAAATCGAAAAGTCACCAGTGATGTGTTCCCCGGGTTATTTAAATGGGAAACAGAAAATCGCAATGAGCGACCTCTAAAAAATTTTTTATAGAGTTGAAATTTGGACAGGCGTAATATTTCATGATACTGGAACTATTGAATAGTGTTCTTGAAAAAAAAAAAAAAAAATTTTTTTTGACACACCCTAATAAATATAGTTAAATAAGTTAACAATAATTTAACAGGCTCGATGTTTTCTTCTGCACAATAATCATTAAATTATGATGACGTAAAGGCCGGGCTTCGATCACTGATGATGTGTTGAGGATTTCTGAAAATTCTCTGTTGACTTCGCAACTTTTCGACAACTTCCTTGGCTGTTGTGGATTTCATCGGAAAAATCCAAACGAATTTCGAGAATCCGTCAGTGACAACAAAAAGGTATTTGTACATCTTTGACGTCGCTTCCATCGGCCCGAGGTGATCAACGTGATATACTGCCAGAGGAATCTTGCCCTTCGGTATCGGTTTCAAGAAACCCTCCTTTCTACCACGTTTTGCTTCTGACAGTATACAGGGAACACAGCAACTTAAGGCGGTCGTCTAGTGTGTCAGATCAAAAAATCGATTTTTTTTCATAAATCACATCTAAAACATGTGTAGAAGATGTGGGTAAAAGGATTTTTCGAAATTCAAAAAGTTGAAAAGTTACAGCCGTAAATCGGAGCAGGTATACGGAGCGCGTGGCGTCATACAATAACTTTCAAACGCGTTTTTCTCAAAACACGATTTTTTTAAACTGCTGCCATGATATTTCAAAAACTAGTTAATTGATTCTGCTCAAATTTATACAGCATCTTTAGTACATATATAACTACAAGTTGAACTAAAATAATTAAGATTGCTTCATTAGTTTTCTTTTTACCAGCTAAATAGACCCCAAAAATGTGCGAAAAATTGAATTTTTTTTCTAAAGCGTAAAAAAATTTATTTTTTTGGAATTCTGACTTTATTTTAGTTACATATAGAGCCTCAAAGCTCTCACAATTGAAATGGCGTTTGGTTTTTTGATTTCAGAGAAGCAGAACGGCCAGAATCACGGCAGCAGTGGAGCACCTCTTTTTTGATATGTATTCCTGTTGGGCGGTGTATCGCCGATTATATTCAATATATTGACTTCAAAAAATTCACGAAGTTTGTTTAAATGTTAATAAAAATGATATACAATTTATAAATTATTTTATTTTAATGGTTTGGCAAAAAAAAATCTCCAAAAAAGCATTAAAAAAACAGCCTTCACACTAAACGACCGCGTTAAGTAGTCTTCGAGCTTCTGGGTCTAATTCGGAATATAATACTCCGATTTGATACTTTCCATCATTTTCTTGATGCCGAAGTGTCCATTTTCATGCGCTTTTCTTATCACGTCTTGTTGCATACTCACAGGTAATACGACAGGATTTCGTTCACTAACGCGTTTCATCAAAATTCCATTTTCACAAATGTAGTCCTCATATGGCCTTATATCCTTATATCCTTATATATTATCCTTACATCCTTATATCCTTATATCCTTCTCTAATATCTGTTTAATCACTCGCAATCTCTCTTCATTATCCTATTGTTATCGAATCATCAGTGTAATTCTGTCGACTACAGCCATTACAGGATAACGACTGAGGGCGTCCACGTGTTTGAGCCGAGCACCGGCCCGATGCTCGACTTCGTATTCGAACTCTTCAAGGGCAAGAGCCCATCTTACCACCTTCGGAGAAACATCATGCTTAAGTAACGTTTTCTGCAAAACTGCACAATCAGTTACTAACTTAAATTGCACGCCGAGTAAATAAACGCGAAACTTCTTAACCGCTTGTATCACCGCCAATGTTTTAAGCTCATACGAATGCAACTTTTTCTCCGCATCTGACGTCTTCCGGCTCATGGAATAGATCGCGTAGAAACAATCATCTTCGTTCATCTTTTGCAATAGTGCAGCTCCATATCAAGAGACTCGGTAGAGTCTCGGGACAAGTACATTGACAGCTCTGTCGTCTGCTGGCCCGAGGCTCGCCGAGTCTATACTTTCTCTGAATAAAACGATTCGCAGCGGTGGGGGTAAAATTTGCATGTCTTTTCGTTTAATTACGAAGCTCAGGAGTCGTTTGATATAACGAAAATAGGGCTGGAGACTAATTGTCAAAAATGCTTTCGATTGAGCCCAAAATCAGCATGATCGGTGGCGTAATTGCTGAGAAAAAACTTTGCACAGGTCAAAATTATCAATTTCCCTATCATTGTGTGAAGGATTTCGACGTGTCTGTAAACAACACCATGAAAGGCCTCTTGAAGCCTCTCGAGTTTCTGATTGGTTGGTGTCTGTATCTGTGATAACACCATCAAAGACCTCTTGAAGCCTCTCGAGTATCTGATTGGTTGGTGTCTGTATCTGTGATAATACCATTAAAGGTGTGTGATCTGTGGTCATGTTTGTTGGGTCTCATCATTTTGATGTGAACAAGTGCGCATGCGCATAATGATGCGCAACACGCAACTGAGCAATGAAACGAGTCATGCGCAATGTGTGAATCTGTGTGAAACGGAATTCAAAAAATTAATGATAAAAACAGTGCAGGACGTGTGGAACAGTTTGGTTATAAACAGTAATAAATAACAGTTTTATAAACGTTGTAATGCGCATTCGTCGTAAAATCGGGAATCAGTGACAAAATTCGGAAAAATCAATCGGGATAAGTGATAAGTGACAATAGTATTTATTAAAGTGTTTTTTGAGGTTTGAAAGTTTGACCGAAGTTTCGTAAAACATTGCGGGATGTGCGAGTTTAGTTAAATAATACTTATAATCGTTGAAACGTTTTTTCGTGTTTATTCGCCACTTGTCTATTATTCTTCGTTTGTATCAGGCTAGAAAAAATGTGTGATATCCACTATAAATTTGGAACTTTGGTTGAAGAAAGATATATTTTTTTTCCCCCTTTCGATCGCGACTAATTGGAATCTCGTGGCTTAAACAGTATTGAAAATATTAATGTTTTTTCACGAACAGTTGTGAGGTTATAAATATCGTGGTTAGGTTCGATCGACTCTTGGTTACAGTAATAATAAGAAAGTGATGGTGTAAAAGTAGTGAAGTGCTTTCAATCAACTTTCGAACAGTGCTGAAATGAATATGTATTTTTTTATTATTGTTAACCCTGCAGTTTTTATTTTCCACACTTAACTCTACGACGGAAACGAAAGCGATCTCTTTTCTCTTTCGCGATTAAATGTTCCTTGTATAAGATTTCTTGAGAAATCATTCTTTTCGTTTCTTTGATAACTATGAAATGGTGTACATTGAACTGTTAATCATGATTGGTGTGAATTGATGTAAATTTGGAAAAGAAACTCTATAAAACTAATAATGAGTGTCAAAAAAATGTATATGGTAAAGTTTGTTATTATCATGCCGAGTTTTGAGCAGCATCTAATAAATATTTTTTTTAACTCTACACCGTTGACAATTTATTTTATTGGTTCGTTTTCTCTTTATTATAAAATGTTCCTCGCTTGCCATAATAAGATTTGTACATCATAAAATGTTCCTTGCATGATAATTGTTGGTCCATTTCAGAAGATTTTCGACGTCGTTTTTCTGGCCAAAATATGTGTGTAGAATCATCTCGCGTTTGATGAATTAATAGACAAATACACTGTCAACCTGCATCTGGATATATATGGATGCATCTGGATGATAACCGTGGTAAGTAACGATATATCTTTATGTCAAAATGGCTCGTATAATATATCTTTATGTCAAAAGACTGTGGCGGTATATACTCCATATCCTGGTATCATCAAAATTTGTATCTTTGGAATGCAACGAACACCTATAGACTCTGAAAATTCTGTGAAGCGACAAATGTACCAAGTATTTCCACTTTTTGGCTCCGATTGTAGCATTATGAATTGAACATTTTGTTATGAAAATTCTTCGGTTGCTCATTTGTCAATGGGATCAAAAATATTGTCTTCGGAACACCATGGATATATGCAAAATTTCAGAATTTTGTTTGGCTCAATATGCTCTATATTTTTTCACATCCCCGCTATAGTTGTAGCATAATGTATTTTAAAAAATTATTTCAGAAAGTCTTCCGATGTGTTTTTTCTGACGTTATCAAAATTTATATCTTTGGATTGCAACGAATGCCTACAGACTTTGGAAATTGTATGAAGCGACAAATGTACCAAGTATTTCTACTTTTTGCCTCCGATTTTAGCATTATGAATTAAAAATTTTGTTCTGAAAATTCTTCGGTTGCTCATTTGTTAATGGGATCAAAAATATTGTCTTCGGAACACCATGGATATATGCAAACTTTCAGAATTTTGTTTGGCTCAATATGCTCTATATTTTCTCACATCCCTGCTTTAGTTGTAGCATAATGAATTTTAAACAATTGTTTCAGGAAGCCTTCCGATGTGTTTTTACTGATATTATCAAAATTTGTATAATTGAATTGCAATGGATACCTACAGACTTTGAAAATTCTGTGAAGCGACAGAAGGGCTAAGTATTTTCTCTTTTTGGTTTTGATTATGGAATTAGGAATTGAAAATTTTGTTATGAAAATTCTTTGATTGCTCATTTATCGTTTGGTTAAGAATTGCTGGCTTCAGAATGCCATGCATGCATGTAAAATTTCAGAATTTTGTTGGACCCAATGTGCTCTACATTTTTTCAATTCCCTAATTTAGTTGTAGCATAATGAATTTTGACAAATTGTTTCAGGAAGCCTTCTTATGTTTTTTGACTGATATCAAAATTTGTATCATTGGATTGCAACGGATACCTACAGACTTTGGAAATTCTGTAAAGCAACAAATGTCCCAAGTATTTCCACTTTTTGGCTCCGATTGTGGCATTATGAATTAAAAATTTTGTTATGAAAATTCTGCGGTTGCTCATTTGTCAATGGGATCAAAATTATTGTCTTCGGAACGCCATGAATATATGCAAAATTTCAGAATTTCATTCGGCTCTATTGAGCTATATATTTTCACTTCCCCACTTTAGTTGAAGCATAATAAATTTTGAAAAATTGTTTCAGAAAGTTTTCTGATGTATTTTTACGGATATTATCAACATTTGTATCATTGAATTGCAACAGATACGTACAGACTTTGAAATATCTGTGAAGTGATAAGTGTGCCCAATATTTCCATTTTTTGGCTCGAATAGTTGCATTATTAGGACTTGAAAATTTTATTATGAAAATTCTTCAGTTGCTCATTTTTGGATGGGATTAAAATTTGGCTTCGAAAAGTAATGGCTACATACAAAATTCATAAACTTTATTGAGCCCAATGTGTGGTATGCTTGAGTTGTAGCATGATTAATCCAAAAAATTGTCAGAAAGTCTTTGATTCCTTTTTTTCTGGAAGTATAAAAATTTGTTTCATTGGAACGCAACGTATACTTACAAACTTTGGAAATTTCCTGGGGCAACATGTGTGCTCAGTATTTCTACTTTTTGGCTCTTATTGTGGCGTAATGAATTGAAAAACATTTTCAAAAAGATTTGCTCTACGGATACTCTGGTTGTGATGGTACGAAAATTTGCACGAAGATAATGTTACTGGTACAACTCAACTCGATCCATTTTCTTGGGTATAGTACTGATCTAAGTTTGCCCACTTTGTTGAATTTATTGTTTTAAAATATCCATAACATACTTTCTGAACTTTTCAAAATTCAAAGATAATATTAAAATATCTGTAAGTTCTAGTTTTGAGGCTTTCACGGCCATTATTGTTAGAAATATCAAAATTTGTATCATGGGAATGTAGACGATACCTACAAACTTTTAACATTTTATGAAGCGACATGTGCACCAAGTATTTCCACTTTCTGTCTCTGATTGTGCATTATGAATTGAAAAATTTATTACAAAAAGTCTTAATGCACAATCAGAGACTTTCTGTCTCTGATTGTGCATTATGAATTGAAAAATTTATTACAAAAAGTCTTCGGCTGTTCATTTTTGGATGGGATTAAAATTTCTGTCCTCGGAACGCTATAGATACATCCAAATTTTCTGAACTTTATTGGGCTTAAAGTGCACTATGTTTTTTCACATTTCCACTTTAGTTGTGGCATAATAAATTTAAAAAGTTGTTTCAGAAAGTCTTCGGGTGCTCTTTTTCTTTTGATAGTATCAAAATTGGTATCATTGGAATGTAGCCGATATCTACAAACTTTGACCATTTTGTGAAGAGGAGACATGTGTGCTAAGTATTTCCACTTGATAGCTCTGATTATGGCATAATAAATTGAAAAAGTTTTATTCCAAAGGCTTTCCTCTACAGTCGCTCTGGTTTTGACGGTATCAATATTTGCTCAAAGCTAATGTGACTAATACAACTAAATTCATTTCATTCTCTTGGGTACGATCCTGGTCTGAATTTGTCCGCTTTGTTCAATATATTGTTTTGGAGTTCCCATAACATACTTTTTGAACTTTTCTATATTCAATGAGAATATTGAAATAATTGTAAGTTTTTATTTTCATGGTAGTAACTTCTTCAGTGGTATTGAAAAATAATCGTGATTCCACCTTGTTAATAAAAATAAGAATGAAAAAATGCGTGAACTTTTTTCACAATAGATTCGATATGTTTTCTCTAAACATACGTGAAACTGGTTTTTTATTTTATCATTAATCAATAATGAAAAATTTCGAAAAAAGTCGCTCCATTTTTATCAACAAGCTGAAATAAGCGTAATATTTTTTACCACAAATCTACAAATATAACAAGGAGATACTGCTATTTAATATGTTTCTTTGATAAACATAAATTCAAATAGCTACAAATTCTATAGAAAAGTTCTGACTGCTCTAATCGAGCCCTCAAAAGCTTTGTAAATTTTTGTACCAGATTCCAAGTTTCCGACTAATTTCAACCTAATTCCAGAAAGGTAAAGCGAAATGTCAAAAAAATTTGACTGGCTCGAGAATAAAAAAAATGCCAAATTGAAAATTCCAAAACACGTGTCCCGTTATTTCATGGGGAAAAAACCTGACTCAAAGTAGAAGGGGTCAGGGTTTGGAAACGAAAAAGCGATAATTTCCCAATATAACCTTTTTCTTATCTATATAAAGCGAGATATTTGAAAAGAACGAGAAAAAACGAACCATATCATGCATAAAAATCCCCCTCGCGGAAAAAACCTGGACAAGTACATTTGTTGGCCGCCGTTCCCATATTTTTCCACGAATATACATACACTGCAAAAACCTTTTCTCGCAAAAATCCCTGAGAAAATCAAATCCTATCAAAAAGTAAGAAAAGAGACCACTCTCAAAACATGTATCAAATAAATTCAAATCACGCAAAACAAAATGAGTTAATCCTCGCGAAAAGCTAAGGTTGGGTTTCGCAAAAAGTAATAAAATAAATTGAGCTGTACTAAAATATATGTGGCCAAGTACGGGAGGCTTTATCGTGTGACATAAAATCTTCAAATAATGTTGAATGTTGATAGAGAAAAGTATCAAGTTCGAAAATGCAGTTGTTTTACCAATCAGAATGAAAATAAAATCTCTGTATCAATAAGAGTCCGAAGCAAAAAAAGATTGCAAAAAAAGAAGCAAAAAAAAAATTAGATGAAAAAGAATTTCGGCCGAAGTACTTGGCGAGGTTGTCACCATGACCGATACATTATATAAATTAAGTGAAAAAACATTCGTCAAGTACTTCGGCCGAATTTTTTTTTAATCTAATTTTTTTCTATGTTTTATAAAACAATTTGTAAGTCAAGGATAATGCATCATATTCTTCCGTCATTTCATCTTTGAAAGAATAATAATTCTGAGGCTCCTGACAGTAAAGTTAAATATAATTATCTATTTATAGCTTAGACCGAAATTGCTAATATTCTCGCTGCCATTTCGCCCCTGAATGCCTTATTCTAATACACAACTTGAAAGCTAATGTTAAAGTATTTAATTTTCTGAATTTTTTCCTTGCGGAAAAACTGGTACTGAGATCTCTGAGGTCTCTTCTATAACACCTTCCTGCTAAGCTATAATCGAATAATAACCTATCAACGAATTACTAACGTCTCGAAAATACTTCGAGTGTGTAGTTAACTCTTTTGAAAACATTATAACTTTTTTTCTTATCAGAGAAACGAAACGCTCCTATATTTAAACAACCTCAATAACAATGAATTTATGGTAGAAAATCTGTCTCATTCTATTTTATGTCGAATTAGTAGTGTGAGCAGTACTGATTCCTGACATTGAAATAAATCGATGATGTAATGATGCAAACACCTTGTAAGTATTTTTTGTTATATACATACTAGGGTGGTTCAAAAAAAATCGATATTTTTTTTTTTTCATTTACCGTGTCCTGAACGTTGATATATCGTGAAACAAAAAGCCTCGCGAAAGGAACGCCCAGTAGCACAAAATTAAAAGGTGGCGCAATCCATTTTTGTGTTTTTTTTCGCAATTATATGAGAAAAAATCAAGTTTCCGTAGAAAATTAATAACATCAAATATGCATAATTATTAAAAAATATCTGAGTTTTATATCTAATTATATTTGGATGTAGAAGAACCATTGTATGTCTTTAGATATTGAATCCAAGTATTTGTTTGTCGTCCAAAGGGTATTTTCTGTCGCTGTGATTGTGTACCGAGTGTGAAATATGTCGGTGAATATGCATACTCTTCAAATACATTTTCTGTAAATAACAATGAAAAGTATAGAAAGCTTTTTTCGATTTGTTTCAAGTAGATTTGAACAAAAAATATATTTATGTCTGCGTAAAAAATTGATCAATAAAAAAACAATGGTATCGTTGATAAATTTCTCAGGGTATTGAAATGTGTTTGAATCTAAATAAATTGTAGTGTCGAACTTGCCATTATAGCGAACATCATTATAATGAAGATATCTCATATTCTAAAATGAATGATTTCATCAGTATCGCGTAATAACATATAGGAACTAGTATTCTTGCTCAACCTTTTTTTCAACGTGGTCTGCACAAGGAATTATTGAAATCGCGGTACGGCGCTGTATGTTTTGTTCAGGCAGGTCACTTTGTCTTATGAATTAAGCTGCCCCGAATCTGTTACTTTTTAGTAATGGTTTACCTGAAAGCATGGTTCAACGCTCCGAGTGCTGTAAAAGCTCCGAATCGAGATTTGGAATTCATTAAGGACTTGGTCTTTTGTCAAGAAATAGATAAGGAAATATATCAAGCAGCGGCTACGAAATTTCGTGCTCATTTGTGGTATTTGTCCGAAGAACTTGTTTTGCTGTCTCTCTTTGATGACTCGGTATCATTAGAAATGAAAACAAAAATTGTGCAGTCAGCAAAACAAGTTGAAAGTTCAAACCGAAACACGAAAAAAGTTCAAATTACTAAGAATGCTTTTCATTCATTGGGTGCAAAAGATCTTAGTGATTTTGCTACAAAACAATCATTTACTTTATTTGATAAATTCGAACTCCCACGTGATTTCCTTGATTTAAACACAAGTCTATGGGCCACCAGTGATTCTTATCAATACTGCCGGATCATATGCAATAATATCAGAGCAGTGAATGATGCGGCGGAGCGCGGAGTAGCTTTGATCAAGCAATTTAATGGTTATTTAACAAAAGACGAAACCTAAGTACAATATCTAGTACAAGTTGTCCACGACCACCGAAAAAAATACCCGTCTTGCGAAAAAAAAAATTATCTGTGAACGATAATGGAAACGGAAGATTAATGTCCTGCCAAAATATTTTTTTTTTACCTCTATATTCTTATATGCGAAAAGGAAATATTGTTGAACGGATATATGTATTTTACATTATTAATTGTCTATGATAAAACTGATTTTTCTCATCTAATCGTGAAAAAAATACAAAAATGGCTTGCGCCACCTTTTAATTTTGGGCTACAGAGCCTTCCTTGGGCAAGGCTTTTTTTTCACGACACATCAGCATTCAGGACACGGTAAATCAAAAAAAAAAAATATCGATTTTTTTTGAACCACCCTAATACATACTCTATTGGAGTCTATATAAAGCGAAATATATGAAAATACTATAGAAAAAAGAAGTGATATCAAATAGCAAAAATCCCCTCCCGGGGAAAAAAAACCTGGACAAGTATATTGGTGGTCCCTCGTTTCCCTATGATATCACAAAAAATCAAAACCCACTTAATTTTTTTTTTTTATGTTTACTAATTTTATTCGTATCCCGGAGGGAAACCAACTATACAGATTACGAAATATCCGGCCAAAAAACCAGACTTCATAATAAATGTTACTTTGAATTTATTTCCACAGAACAAAACAAGAATCAAAACATTAAAAAATCAGCGTTATCAAGAGGAGAAAAATACCTCTTATAATTGGTGTGTAAGAAGTATCAATAATCTAGAAAAAAATGAAAAAAAGTCGACATCTAAGTTACGTGCAGCAGTAAAATTTATGATATCAGTACTAGGACAAGTATTTCTTTGGTGACTGAGAAGATATCAATATGGACGTACCGGCAACGTAGGGCATGCAGTTGGTGCATTGCATCTGGAATCTCCTAAGTCGAGTAGCTACTTTTGTGTTGGCTATGGCGCGACCAATGTTGCCAAATAGTATTTACTTATATGACCTAATGAAACAACATTTCCCGTGCCGTGGCTAAAAGAACGAAAAACACGCAGGAACAGGAAGTTTCGCATAAGAACCCGTGCTTTTGTAATGTTAAAAAAAAACTTTAATTTATGTCTGTACATGATAGCACAGTTTTGTTTGATTGGTAATAATTTGATGAACGTTCAATTTTTTATTAAAATTGCTCATTCAAGTGAAAATCAAATTGGAGGTGCTTTTCGTTGCATGCATTGCTTTTCGCCGTCAGAAATTTATAATAGTATAATAAAATATTTATAATATATAATAAAAAGTTATGGGCCGGACAAGTACTCTGTACGTATACGCTCAACGTACGGTGGTGAACGTTCATCGAATTATTACCAATCAAACAAAACTGTGCTATCATGTACAGATATAAATTAAAGTTTTTTTTTAACATTACAAAAGCACGGGATCTTATGCGAAACTTCCTGTTCCTGCGTGTTTTTCGTTCTTTTAGCCACGGCGCGGGCAATGTTGTTTCATTAGGTCATATAAGTAAATACTATTTGGCAACATTGGTCGCGCCATAACCAAAACAAAAGTAGCTACTCGACTTAGGAGTTCCCAGATGCAATGCATCAACTGCATGCCATACGTTGCCGGTACGTCCATTTTGATATCTTCTCAGTCACCAAAGAAATACTTGTCCTAGTACTGATATCATGAATTTTACTGCTGCACGTAACTTAGATGTCGACCTTTTTTCATTTTTTTCTAGACTATTGATACTTCTTACACACCAATTATAAGAGGTATTTTTCTCCTCTTAATATCGCTGATTTTTTAATGTTTTGATTCTTGTCTTGTTCTGTGGAAATAAATTCAAAGTATCATTTATTATGAAGTCTGGTTTTCTGGCCGGATATTTCGTAATCTGTATAGTTGGTTTCCCTCCGGGATATGAATAAAATTAGTAAACATCAAAAAAAAAAAAAAATTAAGTGGGGTTTTGATTTTTTGTGATATCATAGGAAAACGAGGGACCACCAATGTACTTGTCCAGGTTTTTTTTCCCGGGAGGGGATTTTTGCTATTTTCCTTCTTTACTGGCGTCGGTATGCAGTTCTGTCAGTGCATCGGGATGATATATTCGCAATATGTGTTCACTCGTTAGGAGTCGCTTCAGTTCTTCAAACGCCTGCTCTTCTTTGTCTTCAAATCTGAAACTCTGATCGTATTTTAACACATCTGATAGCGGTCTTGCGATCTTAGCATAATCTCAAACAAACTTGTGAAAATATCCGTTTGAACCTAAAAAGCTTTGAATCGCTTTTTTCGATTTCGGTGTTGGAAAACTTTGCACGGCCTTTATCTTCGCAGGTGATGGACCGACAGCCCCGTTCTGAATAATGTACCCAAGGTACTCAACTCGATTCTTTAAAAAATTGCACTTCCAATTAATCGCGAGCCCCTTTTCAGCAGCTATTTCCAACGTTTTAGTCAAATTCATGAATGCCTCTTCGACGTCTCTTCCAGGCACGTTTAAATCGTCCATATACGTGAACACCACGCCCTTTCGTTCGAGGTCGTGGAACACTTCGTCAATAAAACGTAAGAATGATGTCGGACTATTACATAGTCCGAAAGGAGTCTTCAGGAACTCGAACTGCCCATCCGGAATAACGATCGACGTGTATTGAATACAATCTGCAGCAACTGGGACGTGAAAGAATCCATTCTTAAGGACTAGTGCCGAAAATACATGAGCGTTCGCGAGCGCGTCAACACGATCGTTGATCAGTGGCATCGGAAATCTGTCTCTCACTATCTTTTTATTTAACTGCCGATAATCGATACACACGCGATACTCGCCATTTTTTTTTGTGTAATCACATCAAGACTAGAATATCTACTCTGACTCGGTTGGATTATTTTTTCACGTAACCATTCACTTATTTGCGTACCTAGGATTCCTTTTTCCTTCACGGATAGACGTTAAGGTTGTGGACAAACGGGCGCACTGTCTTGCAACACAATCTTCGTTTCGACATTCGTCTGTACTTCTTTCCGCGGTTTGTGTTCTTTAATAAGCTTTTCAAGTTTTCGCGGTAAGGATCGGTAATGTCCACAGAGTCCACTTCGATGAAATTCACGAGAGGGAGTTGGTCTGATCCGTCACTATCACTATTTCTCGTTTTCGATTGCACTTCGTCATTTTTCTCCGTCGGTAATTTATGATTTGTGATGAGACCTCCTCGAATGTTATGGTTCTAAACCGCCCTAGAGTGGTTAAAAACATGAAAATACTATTTGCACTTGCAACTCAAAATAGAATCAAGTGATGCGAAATAATTTTGAGCGAAAAGACGTTTGATTCGAGAAAAAAAATTTCATAAGTACTTTACCAATTTTTTCCTCCCTAGAAGTCATGAGATATAATTCGTGATCAATAAACGTTACAAAAGAAAAACTCGTGTGGCACTTCGGCCGAATTTTTTTTTTCCAATCAAACTTTTGCTCTCGAAATTTTGTGCGCATACTTTTTTTGTTTCAAAATTTCGTTTCGTTATAATTACTTTTATTTAAAAACTTTCGGTGCATTCTGATAATATTGGAGTATTTCCTCGTTATCATTTTTTATAGAATATTTTCCGATCCGTTGATCTGTTGGCACGGATGTTTCAATGTAATATGTTTGAAATTTTTTTCTTTCAAAATTAAAAAAAAATCAAGTTTTACTTGTTCGTGATTCTTTTATACGTTGTATCTTCTCAGAACTACTGTACGTTTTAAGTAATCTAATAATTTTATAAGTATTGACGGTTAATTAGGAAGATTGAATTAATTTGAACACCTCTTACATCAATATTTCACATTGCATTTTTAGTCCGAATATAGTCGCGATACACCAGCTGGAAATTCGATCATGTATCCATTTTTAGCCGAAATCATTAAAAACTCACTTGAGCGACCTTTAACATTTTTATTCAGGATCCAATTCTTAGGAGAATCACAATCAAAAGAACAATCTCAAAAGTAAGTTACATATTTATGTTAAATGATAAATGTGTTGATGTTGAAATTTGCTTCATTAAATTGCAGCAAAATTTGTAATTATTTTTTTAGCAGAATCGAACATTATTTCTAGTATTTAATTCGAACATATTTCTTTCATCACATGTCCGCGGAAAGATCAACCCGCCTTGCTGGAGTTGAATTACTCGTGGAGATGTGGTGAAATAGTATAAGCATAATATAATTAAAACGGGAGAGAAAAAAGCCAGCGCAGACCGCGTTGGATTGTCTACTTTCCCTCCCTAGTTAAGTCATTCTATTGAGGACCTAGTAAAAATATAAAGTCAAAAGTGCTATATTCCATCACGGTCGAACAATCTTCGAAGGTCATTATACAAGCATATTAAGAGCTGGTACTTCGTGGATTTTTGTAGATGATACTAAAATCAAGAAAAAAAGTTGGCTGATGAATGCCAAAAATAGTTATATGTATTTCTTGGAACAAACTAAAAAATAAATCAACGATAACAGAATTTTATATAAACATAATCCTCCCACTTTCGTTACATGATGAATAGATACATAAGTTTCCACCATTATAATTTTGATTATTGAATACTCGTAAAAGTTCAAGTTCAGAATTCATAAAAAGTCCATAAATAAATGGTAAAATACAGCATGAATGCTGTGAAAATATCTAAGACAAGTGCATTTACGCCCCCCCAAATAGTCGTTCCAGGAAGACCCCTTCCGCCAAAAAACCAATGCCCACAAAAATTTGCTAAAACCCATGCTAAGTTGCTCATGTAAAAATCCCTCCGCAAAGAAATCCTCTCTAAAAACCAACTCATCTTAATAAGGTATGAAAAACCACCCTCAGAAAAAAATTATCAAACCCTCAAAAAAACCAAATCCCCACAAAAATTTTCTGTAACTAACACAAAGTCGTCGGAGTAAAAATCCCCTTTTACAAAACCTCTATCCAAAAACCAGCTCATCATACAAAATTTTATGGAAAACCGCTTGCGTTATCTTATCCAAAAAGTCAAATTGTACAGAAGTGATATAATTTAAACCTCGTAGATGCTGGGAGTTTACAAAAAGTTGATAAATAAATAGAGATCTACTAAAGCACATATGGCCAAGTACGTGCGATTATATGATGTTTTATATATTCTCCAAAATATTATTTTAAAATACCATTTCTCTAATACATGCTTTATCACAACGAATTATCCTATAATCTTTGGAACTATAAGAACTCTCAAATATAATTAATAGCGGCCGCAGAGGCCAGACGTCGAGTTATAAAATAATATTGCAATAGCCTGCACCAGTTCGAGCGGTGCTGCACTCTTATTTATAGAATAATTTTGATATACCTACTGTTTTCTAATTTACGTTTCATAACATCAAGTTATGACTTTATAATACAGCATGACAAGAGTCCTAAAAATTTAGTCAAGAGTTGCCGCAGTGGCTCGATGACAAGTATTGAAAAACATGAAGAATCGCATTAGCTTGCGCAAGTTTAAAGACTGCCGCACCCTCATTTGTAGTATTTGTAGTATAGTTTGATTGGTAACAAATTGATAAAAGTTTACCATCGTACGTTCAGCGAATATGCACAGAGTACTTGTCGGGCCCGAACATTTTTCATAAAAATTATCATATTAGTTAAAATCAATCTACCACAGATTTTTTATATGTCACAAATCATCTTAAAACGCTAAGACACGCAAATGGTTGACAAGAATCTCGTGACCAAATCTCTCGTAAACGCTTTACATTTCAGGCACATGCATGGTTAACTCAAAAACTCCATTTCTCTCCCATGATTGTGGCTCAGCTGATGCCCCATCTGGCCTTCATTAGTAAAGTAAGTGCAGCTAATTTGGGATGACAATATGTGGATTATTTTGTATCCCAAATCAGCTGCCTTTTCTCTAACCAATTGTTATCAATAAATTAATGGTCATGTGGAACATATCCTACGTTATCGACCGCTATAACCACGGCATGCCCATTCCGGTTTTGTAACATCCGATAGAGTGAAAACCGGTGTTAAAGTGCCTGTATAAACGATACTGTAAACCCGAAATAAATAAATCAGTACCGTTTACACACACAAAATCGGCATAAGTCTGCGATGTAACAGCGGTCATGAAATGATTGCGTTCCAAGGCGAGGAAGAGATTCAAATCTGCACCAGGAAATTAAAATTAAAATCTGCACCAGGAGATTTTCAAATGATCAGAGTGATTGAAAAATTCTCTGCTAACAGAAAAACATATTTTTAGCTTAACTAGTCAAAAGAATTTCGGGCCGGACAAGTACTCTGTGCGTATCCTCTCAACATACGATGGTAAACTTTTATCAATTTGTTACCAATCAAACTATACTACAAATACTACAAATGAGGATGCGGCAGCCTTTAAACTTGCGCAAGCTAATGCGATTCTTCATGTTTTTCAATACTTGTCATCGAGCCACTGCAGCGACTCTTGACTAAATTTTTAGGACTCTTGTAATGCTGCATTATAAAGTCATAACTTGATGTTATGAAACGTAAATTAGAAAACAGTAGGTATATCAAAATTATTCTATAAATAAGAGTGCAGCACCGCTCGAACTGGTGCAGGCTATTGCAATATTATTTTATAACTCGACGTCTGGCCACTGCGGCCGCTATTAATTATATTTGAGAGTTCTTATAGTTCCAAAGATTATAGGATAATTCGTTGTGATAAAGCATGTATTAGAGAAATGGTATTTTAAAATAATATTTTGGAGAATATATAAAACATCATATAATCGCACGTACTTGGCCATATATGCTTTAGTAGATCTCTATTTATTTATCAACTTTTTGTAAACTCCCAGCATCTACGAGGTTTAAATTATATCACTTCTGTACAATTTGACTTTTTTGATAAGATAACGCAAGCGGTTTTCCATAAAATGTTGTATGATGAGCTGGTTTTTGGATAGAGGCTTTATAAAAGCGGATTTTTACTCCGACGACTTTGTGTTAGTTACAGAACATTTTTGTGGGGATTTGGTTTTTTTGAGGGTTTGATAATTTTTTTCTGATGGCGATTTTTCATAACTTATTAAGATGAGTTGGTTTTTGGAGAGGATTTTTGTGCGGAGGGATTTTTACATAAGCAACTTAGCGTGGGTTTTAGTAAATTTTGGTGGGCATTGGTTTTTTGGCGGAAGGGGTTTTACCCGAAGGACTATGTGGTGGGCGTAAATGTACTCATCTCAGGTTTTTTCACAGCATTCATGCTGTATTTTGCCATTTTCAATATTATAAGAGATGGATGTCGATTAGCAACATTTACGCCACTGCATTCTATTCTGTTTTCAAATGAAAAAAATGCTGCTCAAGCTATGGAATTGATTAATTCAACTTTCGGTGAACATTCTGTGATTGATTCAACAGTAGAAAAGTGGTTTGCGAGATTTCGTGATGGAAATTTTAGTCTTGAGGACTATGCACGTCCAGATGCAGTAAAAAAAATTGAAGACGAAGAACTTCAAGTTTTACTTCATGAAAATCCATGTCAAACTCATGAAAAGCTTGCAGAACAGTTAGGAGTTGGCCACCAAGAAATATCACTTCGATTGCATGCAATGGGAAAGATACAGAAGGAAGGAAAATGGGTTCCTCATAAACTGACGGAAGAAAACAAAAACCGAAGAGTTGACATCTGCATGAACTTGCTTTCTCGGTACAAAAAAAAAAGAATTTTTTGCACAAAATTATTGCGGATGACGAAAAGTTGTACGATAATCCTAAACGCAGAAAAACATAGGTTGACCCGGGCCAGCCATCAATATCAGTTGCAAAACCGAATATTTATGCCAAGAAAGTGTTACCGTGTGTCTGGTGGGATTGGAAAGGAGTCATTTACTACGAGCTTCTGGAACCTGGTCAAACTGTTACAGTTGAATGTTACCGGTCCCAATTGATCAAATTAGGTAATGCTCTGAAGGAAAAAAGACCATTTACGGGCCAAAGAAGGTGGAAAGTGATATTGCTGCGTGACAATGCTCGTTCACATACAGCAAAACCAACCCAGGAACTCATCTTCTTCTTAGGCTGGGAAGTTTTCCAGCCTGCGGCGTATTCTCCAGATTTGGCTCCTTCTGATTACCACTTATTCAGATCGATGTCGTCATATTTGAAAGATCAGCGGTTCACGAAAGTTGAAGATGTGCGAAAATGGCTCGATGACTATTTTGCTTCGAAACCACCAAGTGTCTATTGCGAAGGCATTCATAATCTACCCGATAAATGGCAAAAGACCATAGATAGTAAAGGCGAATATTTCGATTATTAATCTTTGTAACAAGTATCTTTTCGATAAAGTTGAATTTGACCAAAAAAAGCCGAGTTTCTACTTGCACACAAAATAAAAACTATAAAAGCATTAATAGTGAAATAGTTTACAACCTATTAACCTCTAATAAACAATCTTTTGATGAATTGAAAATACAATTATTTTACAACAAGAATAAGAATAAAAAATAAGTATGAGAAAAAATCCCGATGCAAAAAAAATTCCAATCGAAAAAAATTAAATTGAAAAAAAAATTCGGTTGAAGTACTTGTCGAGTTCGTGACCATGATGTGATGTGTATGTGAATTAAGCAAAAAAACTCGCCAAGTACTTTTGCCGATTTTTTTTTTCCAATTTAATTTTTTTCGTTTGGAATTTTTTTTTGTATCGGGTTTGTTTTTCATACTTAATTTTTATTCTTATTCTTGTTGTAGAACAGCTATACTGTAGAACAACTGTATTTTCAATTGATTTAAAGATTTTTTATTAGAGGTTAATAGGTTAAAAAGTATTTGATTATTAATGCTTTTATAGTTTTTATTTATTTAATAGCTTTTTGTGAAGTTTATACTTAATTTTTGGTCGGGTTTGAATTTGTATGTTTTGTGAGATTATGATTTGATTGGTAAATTTTTGTGCGGCTCTCTTATAACTTTTTGTGATGTTCATTTACACCATATATTTTTCTTTTCTAAGAAACCGTGATACAATGAACATTATACAAGGGCATGATCGAGTAAAAAAAATAAACATAACGTAACAATCTTACCCTGACACCGACCTTCGGTTTCTAATACACCTACTAATCCGACGACTAATGCCCGGTTCCACAACTCGGGATTAACGCTAACTGGACGTCAACTCATAGGCTTTTCGATCATTAAACCTGGTTTACCGATTTAAACTTGAGTTGTGGAACTAGACCTACGAAGGTATACAGTTGTTGCGATCGGCCGCGACGTTGCCAAGCATTTCGAATAAAAAGTAAAACTTTACACTTTAGCAGAGATCATAATACATTTCATATGCTACACCCTGGACCGTGAACAGACCTATTTAAAACGGTTCATACTTTATAGAATCTCTAAATATTTTAAATATTAATTAATTTTTAAATATTTCAAATATTAATGTTTCAATGTTTATTTCACTGGTATCAAATGTTTTATATATTCAAATGCTCAAATATTCTCAATAATAATATTATTATTTGCTAGAATATTTATTTAGATTTGGGGTAATTTGTTTGTGCGAATTAAGTATTGTCAAAGGTTGCTAGGTATTAAGAGTCTTCAGTATCGTTAAGCGATATATTAAAATTGATAAAAACAACCGGCTAATAAAATTTGCATATTTCACAATTTTGTGCACTTAACAATATTCCTGTTACGTTGATATAAAAATTGAAAACCCGATTGGCACTTAATGAGTGGCTTTATGAGCTCGATAAAATGGTGATGCAATGGACAAGTTTCTAATTAGCGGTTTTTTTCTCTGAAATATTAAGAATTACTGGAGATGAGTATAAAGTTATGTTTTTACTATACAATCATACCTCGTGGAGCAGGAAGTGTGGTACAAGCTTCAATAGGCGATACAAGCAACTTCATCGCCGTTGGCGATGGCGAGTTTTCTCTTCCACCACGTCCCCAGTTCTCAAATCCTCTTGTAACGCTCATATACTTGTTGCATAGAGCTTTCTTCACCATATAACAGCGTGGCATTCTGACTCGTCGTGTTTTTCGAGAGCGCGAATTCTTCGCGATTCTCGGTGAAGATAATTATTATACCCAAACTATTTGAGTTAGGTCAAATCAGTCTAATTTTTTTTTTGTTATAGTTTACGTATTCAGGCTGATTGGCTACTAACCTTTGCTTCAATATGTCATTTTTATAAAAATGGTAACATCGATATTTTTCAAAAGTAAACAATCATACACCGAGTGGATTTAGTGGATCTCCGCAATTGTACAATAGACCTGCTTACACTAATTTTATCGTTGTCCCAATAACAAAGTGTGTGTGTGTGTGTGTGTGTGTGTGTGTGTGTGTGTGTGTGTGTGTATGCGTATGTATCTGTGTGTATCTGTACCTGCGTGAATATGTGTTATTAAACTCTACACATGTTTATATCTGAACAAAATTTCTTGAGCCTACAATGTTAAAATCTGCACTTAATAACTCATGACGTTCTCATTGTTTTCGGCTTTTCTCACAAAAGAAGTTAAGTATCGTTACACGTCCAATGATGAATGTCATTTTGAAGCTGACTATTAATCTATTATTATTCATTTTTTAATTGTTATTGGACTATAGCAGCTTTCTGCTTTCACGATCTGTTTTTACTTCGTATAAATTTAAAGATCCAAGCTGACCATCTCTCATTCTTTTCTGGTCCACAACGAAGAGTTGGCCTGGATAACTTTTAGTTGCGAATATTTCTTGTATTTTTTTTGTTTCATTTCATGTACCTTGTTTAGTATTGCTTTCGTTGTATCAATATGAGTGCATAGTCGATGAAACTACACTACATTATTGGCTCAAATGGCTTGCTTTTCATTCGACATAATCGCTAATCTACTTTTGAATCTTCCTACTTTGCCCGCTGGAGTTGATCACGATCGTGTACACAATGTACAGCAATTTTACAGGAATAATGATGATAATAATTTACAGCGAAGTCTATCTTTCTCTCTCTTCTTGATGCTCCTTTTCGTCAAAATATCTTGTGGTCCTCTTGAATTTACGGTATATTTCGGCGAGCTTATATTCCAGGTTTGCACAATGTCTGTGGTGTTTCTATGTTCATCGTTAAGGTTGCCATCATACCACATGAATTTCTCGTATTTACCGTCAACAAACGATTTACGTCGTATAGATCGGGGCATTTTTCTCCCGTGTTACCACTCGCGGTGAACATCGTCGCATCAAATCGAAAGTCGACGATATGTCGAAATGTATTTAATATGATTAATCAATCATTACTCTCCAGAAAGCTCTAATAATGATAGTGACAGGTTCAAAACTGCATCCACGTATCCAAAATATATTTGTGTAGAAAATCAATCATTACTTTCTTAATACTGCGGGTGTTCAACGCTCGAAAACAGCATAATGGAATTTCTTTAAAAATGGTCAGGACTATCGCAGGGTAAGCAACAAGTTGGACAACAGGTCCGCCTTTTAGATATGAGTTTGAGAGTTCGGCTGCATGCGTGCGTACGTTTGCGCATATGCACGATGGTGCGCGTGCGCACTGATTGATACGGGCAAACAAGCACGCGCGTTTCTGTTTATATGTGGCACAACGGTGTGGTCGATAACTGAATTCGCATACGGAGTATGAGACGGCTCACTACGGTGCTGAATACAATGCTTTTCCCTTATGCTGCCAATCTCTTGCCTTAGGATACCATCAAACTTTTTTGATATTGAATTTCTGCACGTAGTTTACGTTATTACATTGAACAACAGTTGATTTCAAGTGTGCAAACTATGTATTAATGACAACTGCAAAATACTGAAAGTCATAAAGCACCAATTTTCCCTCCAAGTTGTGTGGATACAGCGCGCGTTCTAGAATTTTCCGTCTTCTTGTGTTATTATCATTTTAATCAAAATACAGTTAACGATTACTAAAAAGTCACATATAGCTTCCAAGCTGCCAAAGAAGATCAAAGAGTCGATTAGGTTTCACCAGATATGAAATGTTGACTTTCTTCAATCGGACAGGGTGACGCGGTTGCTATTTTTCCACCCCTAGCGAGATTTTTCCTTGTTGCAGTCACCCCTTTTATTCAGCTTTGTGTAGGTAGAGGGGAATGAAACAGGGTAGGTGATTCATGTAGTTTTGACCTTTCAGAGGCTCCCTTAGGCACAACGATATCGATACTGACAGCTAGAAATGCAAGATTGGTAAAGGAAGAAGTGAAACTGATATATACACGAGTAAGGGCCACGTAATTCAAGTAGACCACTGGAGACACGGGTCACTGGACATTTGAGTAGATGTATACCAGAAGTTGATGCCCACTGCAGAATATATATTAGGCAGTTAAGAATTACCCCGTATTGTTTTTTTATTCTATCAGGTCAATAATCACTTCACTAAATGATATAAAGCTACGTAACCATAGCAGCAATTAGAATGATGTAGTATTATCTTCAGGGTTATATAGAATTATGGAAGCGTGAAGTGACTGGCACTACTTGGAACGCAAAGTTATAATTCGTTTGCATGGAATATTCCCGACAATAGTATTAGGGTGAAATATTGTACAAAGTTGAATACAAAATGTACACATGTGCGTGAACGTGTGATACGAAATAAAAGAAAACTGAATGAAAAATGAGAACGCGCCTAACATGGCATATTATGGACTAACAATATCAAGCGAGATAGTATGAATAACTAGCGATGTTCTTTCCTTCTCTGATTTTTTATGCAGTTCACCACCGATGTATTTGTTTTCATGTATATATGTATACATATTTATGTATTTATACATATATTATAGTTCCCACACACACCAAAGCAAAAAAATGCGAGCTTTGCCACACTGCGCTACATTTGTAACGAAAAATCCTCTGGGACACAAATAATCATGGGCAACCACTAGAGTTAACTTGTCGAAAATTGCGTCAAGCACACAGAAATTTAAGTTTTTATTGAAAGTAGAGGTATTTCATTTTTCTCCTAATTTCTGCTAGCACTTGCTCTCTAAGCCATAAAGCGCCTTAGGCGGTTCACCATAGCACGCGCACACTGCTTAAGACTCGAACCCCTACATTTAATGTAACGTTTCGGCTATTTCCTCTTCCAATACACCTCTTTGTTCGCGTATTAATTGCTCGTCGCACACAAATTCTCCACTGGTTTCAACACGCGGCTACGAAACACTGACAAATCACAAATACAGGCGTTGTTTGGTTAATTCAAATTTAACAATATTTGCAGCGAACGCATGATTTTTGATATCATGATGTTGGATGTAACTTGCCTTTGAAAATTGATTATAAAAATCCAAGTGTGTAAAATATCCTCGACTAGAATGCAATATTTCGAAAAGGTTACTAACAAAACTTTTTATCGAGCTTGCGGTAATTTCCTTTCAATTTTTTGCTGATGTTTTTGTATAGCTTATTCATCGCTTTCGCACACAACTTCTCTCAAATGCGTTCACTTTTTAATATATGAGTCTGTTTCCGCTTGTCCTCACAGTCCTTTTCAATCGCGCTAGTATCAGCACTGCGATAATGACAGTGGTGGTCAAACAATATACCACGTGACCGTAGATGCAAAGCGATGGTCCAAATGTTCGAAATCAACAAGACATTTATGTGATACTTGTAAGAAGGTAAGGTACCACCTGTGGGCGCAGAAGCAACAATTGTCCGCCGTAGTGCGGAGGGTAGATCGACTACATGACTCGTCCGGGTGTGGCTGGGCTGCAACTGCCGTATCGCGTATACCACCCCTTTTTCCCCCTCGTCTCTTCTGTTTAAAACCTCAATATCGTTCTCGCTTTCCGCGTGCTTATCTCTTTCTATCAGTCGGCTCCGCTGCGAGTTTAGTCTCTAGCACCCAGCACGCCAAAGCGCCTGCGTCCGGCTCCACTTCGTCCTATTTCTCACTCTCTCGGTCTGCCTCTCACCGCTTTGAGCTGCTACTATCTATATATTGACTATGCGGAAATAACATTGCGTAATTGGTTTTCCTCATCGTTATTATGACAGCTAAATATAAAAAAACATATATAACTGAAATCCATGAGTTGATTCATAGAAGGGGTCTTTTATAAACTTTTGGTAGTTGGTATCTGCAAGATTATTAATCTTGCAGATATCTTGCAGAAATAAGATGCGAGGTTCAGTTATTGCTAAGATGGCTCCCACACTAATGCTTCAGGTTTTGCTATATGCAGTAAAACAAGTGCCAAATGCACTTCTTCAGGGTGGAATAAGGGCATATCGGAGTGCGCTTGTTATCGTTATTCTGTGATTTCAACCACACTTCCTTTTACTTTACTTGAGAAAACGTGATACCCCACGTATTTAAATCCCGATGCATAATGTAATTTGATAAAAATAATAGCATTCGCAGGTGTAGCGAAAGTTTTTTTAAAATTTTTTTAACGGGTTAAAGAAACCTGAAACGAAACTTTAGTTCTTATCGTTGGCGCTTACGTCGTGGATGCACGGCGGATCGATTTTACAAGCTTGGGCTAGCAGTAGACTAACACCTGTTACCGTCCGCTCGTGCGAGCGAACAGCTACGATACACCAAACCACCGTGCTACGCCATGTTTCCAATGGTCCCCCCACCCCACTTTTTTCGCCCTTCGCCCTTCTCACTCTCGCTCTCTCGCACTACCCCTCTGCCCCTCTCCATCGCCCCGAGTTCGATCCCATTTCGCTTCATCCCTAGCTCTTCTCTATCTTTTATCGCCCTTGGATAAACCCTTATTTCAAAGGCGTATGACTGTATATACCTTCCACTGCAACGTTTCATCTTTCTTCGACTCATCTTCCAATCTCACTTTCTCGCTTACCAATCGATAACGACGCCGCCGGACGCAGCGGAATGCGTCGTGCGCGTTGGCCACCCTATTCGATGCCAGCATACGACCATCGACTGCTTACAAATAAAGAGACGTAATTTCCGTGATCCAAGACGTAAGTTTCTATGGCTTAGGGTCCTTTCGGTAGGCAATTTTCAATGCACTTGCATAGAGACGTACAGACAACCCCACTCCTAACTACTTTGATTCAACAGCAGTAGAGACAACAGCCGTTACTTTTCATTCTCGCTTCCTCATTGGACATCGAACAAATGGATTAATACGTATCCGTAGTGAGAATTTTCTATTTCCGTTTACGCTTTGCCATTCTGTATCTTATGAAGAGAATGTTGCACTATGACTCCACCTGGCTGTAAGACTTACCTTCCTTTTCAATACAATCCATTTAAAAAATCTGGTACTCGATTCCAATTTCAAAATAAACATTTACTGAAACATGTTAATTTTAATATTTGATATGCTGGTACAATTAAGGCATGATTCTCGAGATTTTTAATATTTTGGAGCAGGGAACTCGCATTCATATAGTTGAGTTTGGAAATATTAATATCGTAAAGAAACGCTTGAGGAAATAAATGGTTTGATAAAATCATATTATAAAATCATACGTTGGGCGGAAAGACGGGGGTCGCATCCTCGCGAGTATACAAAAATTGACAACAACAAAATATTTATAAAACAGCGAATGGCTGCATGAAAAGATTATATTTGTATGGATGTGAATTTATTACTTTTTCATCTTGTTTATTAGAGGATTTTTTTGTAATACCACTAGAACATCCTTAGCCCATCATCAGTCGCGCTACTTATAGGGACCGTGCATACCTATACACTCTCACCAGAGTGAGAATGTGTAGTCGTGTACGTACATACGTTTTATCATCACAAAAGTGCCTTTTCTCACTATTGGCGTCGCCACCAGTATGCATATACACGACTACACATTCTCACTCTGGTGAGAGTGTATAGGTATGCACGGTCCCTATACTTTAAACGTTAGTTGCGCGATGAGAGATTTTGTCACATGTATAGTTTCAAATGTTTAATTTCATTAATAGGGATTTGAAAATAATTTCGGCACAGTAATTGTGACTTTTAAACATTTTTATTTCTCGAAACCCATGAGTAAAATGATAATTGATACTATAAAAAAATAAATAATGAAAAAAATAAACAAGTAGAGATTGAAAAAAAAGTTTTAACTCTTTTATCATACGGAAGAATATATTTAAAGAAGATTGAAAACAATTCAAATGTTTAATTCAATTCAATTTCAAATATGTGAAATCTTCGAGTAATTCTCATTTTAAGGGAGGTTTCTACGTTGTTGGGTACAAGAAATGTCCAATTTTTCGCCAATTTTTTATGCGAAAAATATTAAATACAGAATTTTGAAATTTGGTATGTTTACTAAGCAGTCTTTATTAAACGTGATAATATTTTTTAAAGTTTGACAGAATATGATACTGGAAGTGGGAGGAGCCACGTATGTCGTCGCGCCGACGATGATATTATTTGCTTGCGGAAGTCCTAAGTCCTGGACAGGTGATCTGAAGCAAAAAAATCACCCATATTTTTACTTCGTACAATATTGTGTATAAGTCGAACTAAAATCACGAAGAAAAATTGAATAATTAAAAAATAGTGAGCAATCGAAGGGGAAGTTTAGTTTTTTACCATACATTTTTGCAGTTTTTTGTTCATATAATAAAAAGGTTTGAATAGTTTTGGCTAATTCTAGTTCAACTAATGAAGATGATTGTTGTACACGTGACTGCCAAATTTCATAACGATTGCTCATCTACGGTGTGTAGGAGCACTTCCGCAAACTTGGAAAACGTGGTTTCGAGAAAAACGCGTTTAACGGGAGAAACCAGTTTAGGAGGCCGAAATTTTGGTGATTTTCGTGAATTTTTTTAACAGGGAAGGAATAATTAGAATTTGTTTAAACTTGGAGGATATTTTATTCATGCTTTGAAGTATAATTTGTAATTTTTTCAAGTCATTTCCGCCGGAAATAGTGGAGTTAGAAGCTGCTGTCCATGGACGATCGCCATCCGAGTTTCTTGCTGGTGGGGATTCCTGAAGTCATAATTTTTATCTGTAATCATTATAATTTTTTCTTTTCGTTAACATATTTCCTAAGAATATGAATCTAATTGTGATAAAAAAAGTTGAAAATTGCTTGTTTTTGAGGTGTTTGAACGCAATGTCATGTTTTTATACCTTATTTTTTCACCCTTTTTGCATTAAAAAAAATATTTTTAATAATAATATCATCCCAGAGTTAGGTTCATATAGATTATAATTGAATAAAGAATATTCACACAATTTTTCAGAACGATTGGTCAATAACTTTTTGAGCTAGAATGCCCACCAGTTAACCCTTTGAGGGGCACATTTTTCTATTGAACAAATTTCCAAAATCATAGGGGTTCTTGAGGTTTTTGGGGTCGCTGATTACAATTCTGGCGTCAAAATTAAAAAATTCAAGATGGCGGATCTAAAATGGCGACTATTTTAGGTTAAGTTCGCGGTTTATCGTTCAATCGGCACAAAATTTGGTATAGAGAGGTTTTTGGGGTCGCTGATTACGATTTTGGTCTCAAAATTAAAAAATTCAAGATGGCGGATCCAAAATGGCGACTATTTTAGGTTAAGTTCGCGGTAAAATATTTCATAACAACAAAAAAAGAAAACAATAACAAGATAACAAAAAAAAATAACAAAATAAATAATACAAATTTTTTTTTCATAATTCAATTTTTTGAAAATTGGAACATTTTTTTTGAAAATTCTAGCGTGTCGAAAAATCTGAAAAAAATATATGTTATAGTACTAGTCATGAAGTATATGTGAAAAAATTTTCAAAGCAATCCAACGCTCCGTTCAAGAACAGCTGATTTGATTCGAAAAAAACCAGTTTTTTCGGTTTCAATTATGTAGAACTAATAATAAATAAACAAATATACACTTTTTTTCATGAGTAACTTGTAGCTTGAACCTTCAAGTTACTAGAAACAACTTAGAAGTATTAAAGTATTGCAAAATACAACGGCAATAAGAAAAAAACTGCAGGAAAAAAGGTGGTACACATATGTACCACTGCCCCTCGAAGGGTTAAAAAAAAGTTGTCCATGGACAGCAGCTTCCAACTCCACTATTTCCGGCGGAAATGACTTGAAAAAAATACAAAGAGTACTTCAAAACATGAATAAAATACCCTCCAAGTTTAAACAAATTCTGATTATTCCTTCCCTGTTAAAAAAAATCACGAAAAACACCAAAATTTCGGCCTCCTAAACTGATTTCTCCCGTTAAAGTTAAACTGAAGTTTATGTGCGAATAAAATGAAAAGTTTCATACTTACACCTCTTCTGCTATGTCAGAACCATAGAGTACACCTTCCTCTTCTTCAAAAAGTTCTTCTTAAGCCATCCGCCCTAGTCTTCGGGCCAATCTTGCCACTTTTGATACAGCGGAATGTGTGGCGTTAGCTTTTTTCATGCTCACCATATCCCTCTTGTCGGCCATTATTTTTGCTTGGGGTCCAATTGTGATGCCCATCACTTCCATCGTACACAGTAAGGGGGTGATACCTTCGTTGCAAATACATGCGGCAATAAAAGATGTCAGTTCGATAACTTTTTTCGAACAAAAAATGTGTTTTGGAGCCAAGCGCCAAAGGATAGCGCTGAATCTTTCGTTATTATTTTGTGCATGTCCGCTTGCAACAGATCGTCTGACGACAGATCTGAGTATATCGGATGAAGGAGGTTCTGAACCTCAATCGCAAGTGATTGTTAGTGCTTAGAATCATGTAATTTATTCTCTGCCTCTGCGCGTCTTCAGTCGTTCCACGAGTCAGGCCCGGGCGGACCAGCGGTCCGCTTCTCTTCATCGGCCTATAACTTTGCGGATTTTATTTATATTGACTTGAAATTTGCTGAGCGTATTCTTAAGCTTTTCGATACATCAAAATCAAAAAGATAAATATGTTTTTGGCCCAACTAAGTGGAAATCTCCCTTAATAGAAGTGTGGGGAAAAGTCTCACAGCGCGACCGTTGACGGGTTAAGCGGTCTTAAAAATAGTAATTATCAAAATTATACAAATCGACCACGTACAGACTTGGTCACTGCGATAAAGAATAATTGAAAAAAAAAAAAATTATCGGTTCGTTGGTCTTCAAGTATCTACTGGGACAAGGTAGAAAAAAGTCGTTTTGAGGAAAACGCGTTTCAATTTTTCGGTGCTTTTTTCTTGATATACAAAAATAGTAAAAATCCCCTCCCGGGGAAAAAAAACCTGGACAAGTACATTGGTGATCCCTCGTTTCCCTATGATATCACAAAAAAACCAAAACCCCACTTAAATTTTTTTTTTTTAAATCTTTACTAATTTTATTCATATCCCGGAGGGAAACCAACCATATAGATCACAAAATATCCAGCCAAAAAAGCAGACTTCCCAATAAATGTTACTTTGAATTTATTTCCACAGAACAAAACAAGAATTAAAACATTAAAAAATCAGCGTTATCAAGATGAGAAAAATACCACTCCTAATTGGTGTGTAAGAAGTATCAATAGTCTAGAAAAAAATGAAAAAAGGTTGACATCTAAGTTACGTGCAGCAGTAAAATTTATATCAGTACTAGGACAAGTATTTCTTCGGTGGCTGAGAAGATATCAATATGGACGTACCGGCAACGTATGGCATGCAGTTGATGCATTGCTCCTGGGATCTCCTAAGTCGAGTAGCTACTTTTGTTTTGGCTATGGCGCGACCAATGTTGCCAAATAGTATTTACTTTTATGACCTAATGAAACAATATTGCCCGCGCCATGGCTAAAATAACGAAAAACAAGCAGGAACAGGAAGTTTCGCATAAGATCCCATGCGTTTTTAATGTTAGAAAAAAAACTTTAATTTATGTCTGTACATGATAGCACAGTTTTGTTTGATTGGTAATAATTTGATGAACGTTCACCACCGTACGTTGAGCGTATACGCACAGAGTACTTGTCCGGCCCATAACTTTTTTTTAAAATTGCTCATTCCAGTAAAAATCAGGGGTCTCTCTCAAAAATCAAGGGTTATAAATACGCACTATTTCATTGTTGGTATTGTCTTATTTAATTTTTATTGGTTTATGATTAATCCCGCATAACGGTTTAAATTCTCATTTTCAAAACATAAAGGGCTATTTTGATAGCTGGCGCCCAAGAACGTCAAAATGAAACGAACGGAGGGGGATTATTTTGTGTGAAATTTGCGTGATCTTAAAACTTTGGATACAAATTTGACGGTGCATTCATAGCCTGCATTGTTCTTTTGACTATTCACCAGTGGTTACTTAGATCTTCTACTAATAAATAGTAGCTTTCCAAAGTATAATAACTTTCATTGCTGGCAATAGTAGTTTTCGAAAGTATGATACGCTACGTTGCTGGCGATGGTTTACTGAGTCGCATTTTCAGAAATTTCATAACTGACTGGACTTTATGTTAATGCAATTTTATGATGACTACGAACACCATTTTATTCCGATTGAATCCACCTTGAATGTTGCGTATGATACAAGGCCATTCTGAAATTCGCAGAAGAATTGATTTTCTTATAAATTTCTGACGGCGAAAAGCAACGCATGCAACGAAAAGCACCTCCAATTTGATTTTCACTTGAATGAGCAATTTTAATAAAAAGTTATGGGCCGGAGAAGTACTCTGTGCGTATACGCTCAACGTACGGTGGTGAACGTTCATCAAATTATTACCAATCAAACAAAACTGTGCTATTATGTACAGACATAAATTAAAGTTTTTTTTCTAACATTAAAAAAGCATGGGATCTTATGCGAAACTTCATGTTCCTGCTTGTTTTTCGTTATTTTAGCCATGGCGTGGGCAATATTGTTTCATTAGGTCATAAAAGTAAATACTATTTGGCAACATTGGTCGCGCTATAGCCAAAACAAAAGTAGCTACTCGACTTAGGAGATCCCAGAAGCAATGCACCAACTGCATGCCCTACGTTGCCGGTACGTCCATATTGATATCTTCTCAGTCACCAAAGAAATACTTGTCCTAGTACCGATATCATAAATTTTACTGCTGCACGTAACTTAGATGTCGACCTTTTTTCATTTTTTTCTAGACTATTGATACTTCTTACACACCAATTATAAGTGGTATTTTTCTCATCTTGATAACGCTGATTTATTAATGTTTTGATTCTTGTTTTGTTCTGTGGAAATAAATTCAAAGTAACATTTATTGGGAAGTCTGCTTTTTTGGCTGGATATTTTGTGATCTATATGGTTGGTTTCCCTCCGGGATATGAATAAAATTAGTAAAGATTAAAAAAAAAAATTTTAAGTGGGGTTTTGGATTTTTTGTGATATCATAGGGAAACGAGGGACCACCAATGTACTTGTCCAGGTTTTTTTTCCTCGGGAGGGGATTTTTACTATTTGATATCACTTCTTTTTTTTATAGTATTTTCATATATTTCGCTTTATATAGACTCCAATAGAGTATGTATATAACAAATAAACATACAAGGTGTTTGCATCATTACATCACCGATTTATTTCAATGTCAGGAATCAGTACTGCTCACACTACTAATTCGACATAAGAGAATGAGACAGATTTTCTACCATAAACTCATTGTTATTGAGGTTGTCTAAATATAGCAGCGTTTCGTTCCTGTCATAAGAAAAAAGTTATAATGTTTTCAAAAGAGTTAACTACAGACTCGAAGTATTTTCGAGATGTTAGTAAATCGTTGATAGGTTATTATTCGATTATAGCTTAGCAGGAAAGTGTTATAGAAGAGACCTCAAGTACCAGTTTTTCCCCAAGACAAAATTTCAGAAAATTAAATACTTTATCATTAGCTTTCAAGTTGTGTATTAGAATAAGGCATTTATGGGCGAAAAGGCAGCGAGGATATTAGCAATTTTGGTCTAAGCTACAAATAGATAACTATATTTAACTTTACTGTCAGGAGCCTCAGAATTATTATTCGTTCAAAGATGAAATGACGGAAGAATATGATGCATCGTCCTTGACTTACAAATTGTTTTATAAAACATAGAAAAAAATTAGATTAAAAAAAAATTCGGCCGAAGTACTTGACGAATGTTTTTTCACTTAATTTATATAATGTATCGGTCATGGTGACAACCTCGCCAAGTACTTCGGCCGAAATTCTTTTTCATCTAATTTTTTTTCATTTGCAATCTTTTCTTGCTTCAGACTCTTATTAATACAGAGTTGCTATTTTCATTCTGGTAGGTAAAACAACTGCATTTTCGAACTTGATTCTTTTCTCTATCAACATTCAACATTATTTAAAGATTTTGTCACACGATAAAGCCTCCCATATTTGGTCACATATATTTTAGTATAACTCCATTTATTTTATAACTTTTTGCGAAACCCAACCTTAGCTTTTCGCGAGGATTAACTCATTTTGTTTTGTGTGATTTGAATTTATTTGATATATTTTTTGAGAGTGGTCTGTTTTCTTACTTTTTGATAGGATTTGATTTTCTCAGGGATTTTTGCGAGAAAAGGTTTTTGCAGTGCATGTATATTCATGGAAAAATATGGGAACGGCGGTCAACAAATGTACTTGTCCAGGTTTTTTCCGCGAGGGGGATTTTTATGCATGATATGATTCGTTTTTTCTCGTTCTTTTCGAACATCTCGCTTTATATAGATTAGAAAAAGGTTATATTCGGAAATTATCGCTTTTTCATTTCCAAACCCTGACCCCTTCTAATTCGAGTTTGGTTTTTTCCCCATGAAATAAATGGACACGTGTTTTGGAATTTTCAATTTGGCATTTTTTTTATTCTCGAGCCAGTCAAATTGTTTTGACATTTCGGTTTACCTTTCTGGAATCAGGCTAAAATAAGTCGGGAACTGGGAGTGTGATACAAAAATTTACAAAGCTTTTGAGGGTAAGATTAGAGCAGTCAGAACTCTTCCATAGAATTTGTAGCAATTTGAATTTGTGCATATCAAAGAAACATATTAAACAAATAGCAAAAATCCCCTCCCGGGGAAAAAAAACCTGGACTAGTACATTGGTGGCCCCTCGTTTCCCTATGATATCACAAAAAATCCAAAACCCCACTTAATTTTTTTTTTTAATCTTTACTAATTTTATTCATATCCCTGAGGGAAACCAACCATATAGATCACAAAATATCCGGCCAAAAAGCCAGACTTCACAATAAATGTTACTTTGAATTTATTTGCACAGAACAAAACAAGAATCATAACATTCAAAAATCAGCGTTATCAAGATGAGAAAAATACCTCTTATAATTGGTGTGTAAGGAGTATCAATAGTCTAGAAAAAAATGAAAAAAGGTCGACATCTAAGTTACGTGCAGCAGTAAAATTTATGATATCAGTACTAGGACAAGTATTTCTTTGGTGACTGAGAAGATATCAATATGGACGTACTGGCAACGTAGGGCATACAGTTGGTGCATTGCTTCTGGGATCTCCTAAGTCGAGTAGCTACTTTTGTTTTGGCTATGGCGCGACCGATGTTACCAAATAGTATTTACTTTTATGACCTAATGAAACAACATTGCCCGCGCCGTGGCTGAAATAACGAAAAACAAGCGGGAACAGGAAGTTTCGCTTAAGATCCCATGCTTTTGTAATGTTAAAAAAAAAAACTTTAATTTATGTCTGTACATGATAGCACAGTTTTGTTTGATTGGTAATAATTTGATGAACGTTCACCACCGTACGTTGAGCGTATACGCACAGAGTACTTGTCCGGCCCATAACTTTTTATTAAAATTGCTCATTCAAGTGAAAATCAAATTGGAGGTGCTTTTCGTTGCATGCGTTGCTTTTCGCCGTTAGAAATTTATAAGAAAATCGATTCTTCTGCGAATTTCAGAATGGCCTTGTATCATACGCAATATTCGACGTCGATTCAATCGGAATAAAATGGTGTTCGTAGTTATCATAAAATTGCATTAACATAAAGTCCAGTCAGTTATGAAATTTCTGAAAATGCGACTCAGTAAACCATCGCCAGCAACGTAGCGTATCATACTTTCGAAAACTACTATTGCCAGCAATGAAAGTTATTATACTTTGGAAAGCTACTATTTATTAGTAGATGATCTAAGTAACCACTGGTGAATGGTCAAAAGATCAATGCAGGCTATGAATGCACCGTCAAATTTGTATCCAAAGTTTTAAGATCACGCAAATTTCACACAAAATAATCCCCCTCCGTTCGTTTCATTTTGACGTTATTGGGCGCCAGCTATGAAAATAGCCCTTTATGTTTTGATAATGAGAATTTAAACCGTTATGCGGGATTAATCATAAAAAAATAAAAATTAAATAAGACAATACCAACAATGAAAAAGTGCGTATTTATAAACCTTGATTTTTGAGAGAGACCCCTGATTTTTACTGGAATGAGCAATTTTAATAAAAAGTTATGGGCCGGACAAGTACTCTGTGCGTATACGCTCAACGTACGGTGGTGAACGTTCATCAAATTATTACCAATCAAACAAAACTGTGCTATCATGTACAGACATAAATTAAAGTTTTTTTTTTAACATTACAAAAGCATGGGATCTTATGCGAAACTTCCTGTTCCCGCTTGTTTTTCGTTATTTTAGCCACGGCGCGGGCAACGTTGTTTCATTAGGTCATAAAAGTAAATACTATTTGGTAACATCGGTTGCGCCATAGCCAAAACAAAAGTAGCTACTCGACTTAGGAGATCCCAGAAGCAATGCACCAACTGTATGGTCTACGTTGCCGGTACGTCCGTATTGATATCTTCTCAGTCACCAAAGAAATACTTGTCCTAGTACTGATATCATAAATTTTACTGCTGCACGTAACTTAGATGTCGACCATTTTCATTTTTTTCTAGACTATTGATACTCCTTACACACCAAATATAAGAGGTATTTTTCTCATCTTGATAACGCTGATTTTTGAATGTTTTGATTCTTGTTTTGTTCTGTGGAAATAAATTCAAAGTAACATTTATTGTGAAGTCTGGCTTTTTGGCCGGATATTTTGTGATCTATATGGTTGGTTTCCCTCCGGGATATGAATAAAATTAGTAAAGATTAAAAAAAAGAAATTGTGGGGTTTTGGATTTTTTGTGATATCATAGGGAAACGAGGGACCACCAATGTACTTGTCCAGGTTTTTTTTCCCCGGGAGGGGATTTTTGCTATTTGATATCACTTCTTTTTTCTATAGTATTTTCATATATTTCGCTTTATATAGACTCCAATAGAGTATGTATATAACAAAAAACTTACAAGGTGTTTGCATCATTACATCATCGATTTATTTCAATGTCAGGAATCAGTACTGCTCACACTACTAATTCGACATAAGAGAATGAGACAGATTTTCTACCATAAATTCATTGTTATTGAGGTTGTTTAAATATAGCAGCGTTTCGTTCCTGTGATAAGAAAAAAGTTATAATGCTTTCAAACGAGTTAACTACAGACTCGAAGTATTTTCGAGATGTTAGTAATTCGTTGATAGGTTATTATTCGATTATAGCTTAGCAGGAAAGTATTATAGACAAGACCTCAAGTACCAGTTTTTCCCCCAAGGCAAAATTTCAGAAAATTAAATACTTTATCATTAGCTTTCAAGTTGTGTGTTAGAATAAGGCATTTATGGGTGAAATGGCAGCGAGGATATTAGCAATTTCGGTCTAAGCTATAAATAGATAATTATATTTAACTTTACTGTCAGGAGCCTCAGAATTATTATTCTTTCAAACATGAAATGACGGAAGAATATGATGCATCATCCTTGACTTACAAATTGTTTTATAAAACATAGAAAAAAATTAGATTAAACAAAAATTCGGCCAAAATACTTGACGAATGTTTTTTCACTTAATTTACATAATGTATCGGTCATGGTGACAACCTCGCCAAGTACTTCGGCCGAAATTCTTTTTCATCTAATTTTTTTTCATTTGCAATCTTTTTTTTGCTTCGGACTCTTATTGATACAGAGTTTTTATTTTCATTCTGGTTGGTAAAACAACTGCATTTTCGAACTTGATTCTTTTCTCTATCATCATTTAACATTATTTGAAGATTTTATGTCACACGATAAAGCCTTCCGTACTTGGTCACATATATTTTAGTATAGCTCAATTTATTTTATTACTTTTTGCGAAACCCAACCTTAGCTTTTCGCGAGGATTAAATCATTTTGTTTTGTGTGATTTGAATTTATTTGATACATTTTTTGAGAGTGGTCTCTTTTCTTACTTTTTGATAGGATTTGATTTTCTCAGGGATTTTTGCGAGAAAAGGTTTTTGCAGTGTATGCATGTTCATGGAAAAATATGGGAACGGCGGTCAACAAATGTACTTGTCCACGTTTTTTCCGCGAGGGGGATTTTTATGCATGATATGATTCGTTTTTTCTCGTTCTTTTCGAACATCTCGCTTTATATAGATTAGAAAAAGGTTATATTCGGAAATTATCGCTTTTTCATTTCCAAACCCTGACCCCTTCTACTTCGAGTCTGCTTTTTTCCCCATGAAATAAAGGGACACGTGTTTTGGAATTTTCAATTTGGAATTTTTTTTATTCTCGAGCCAGTCAAATTGTTTTGACATTTCGATTTACCTTTCTGGAATCAGGCTAAAATAAGTCGGGAACTGGGAGTCCGATACAAAAATTTACAAAGCTTTTGAGGGCAAGTTTAGAGCACTCAGAACTCTTCCATAGAATTTGTAGCAATTTGAATTTGTGTTTATCAAAGAAACATATTAAATAGCAGTATCTCCTTGTTATATTTGTATGAAAAGTGAAAAAATATACTGCACTTTAAGCCTAACCAAGTTCAAAAAATTTGGATGTATCTATTGCGTTCCGAGGACAGAAATTTTAATCCCATCCAAAAATGAGCAGCAGAAGACTTTTGGTAATAAATTTTTCAATTCATAATTCCACAATCGGAGACAGAAAGTGGAAATACTTGGCGCACATGTCGCTTCACAAAATGTTAAAAGTTTGTAGGTATCGGCTACATTCCCATGATACAAATTTTGAAACAAATTTTGATATTTATAACAATAATGGCCGTGAAAGCCTCAAAACTAGAACTTACAGATATTTTAATATTATCTTTGAATATTGAAAAGTTCAGAAAGTATGTTATGGATATTTTAAAACAATAAGTTCAACAAAGCGGGCAAACTTAGGTCAGTACTATGCCCAAGAAAATGGATCGAGTTGACTTGTACCAGTAGCATTATCTTCCTGCAAATTTTCGTACCATCACAACCAGAGTATCCGTAGAGCAAATCTTTTTGAAAATATTTTTCAATTCGTTATGCCACAATAGGAGCCAAAAAGTAGAAATACTGAGCACACATGTTGCTTTAGGAAATTTCCAAAGGTTGTAAGTATACGTTGCGTTCCAATGAAACAAATTTTTATACGTTCAGAAAAAAAGGAACCAAAGACTTTCTGACAATTTTTTGAATTAATCATGCCACAACTCAAGCATACCAAACATTGGGCTCTACAAAGTTTATGAATTTTACATGTAGCTATTACTTTTCGAAGCCAAATTTTAATCCCATCCAAAAATGAGCAACCGAAGAATTTTCATAATAAAATGTTCAAGTCCTAATAATGCCACTATTCGAGCCAAAAAGTGGAAATATTGGGCACACTTGTCACTTCATAGATATTTCAAAGTCTGTACGTATCTGTTGCATTTCAATGATACAAATTTTAATAATATCAGTAAAAACACATCCTTCCTGAAACTTCCTGAAACAATTTTTCAAAATTTATTATGCTACAACTAAAGTGGGGAAGTGATAAAATAAAGCTCAATAGAGCAAAATGAAATTCTGAAATTTTGTATATATTCATAGCGTTCCGAAGACAATAATTTTGATCCCATTGACAAATGAGCAACCGCAGAATTTTCATAACAAAATTTTTAATTCATCATCCAACAATCGGAGCCAAAATGTGGAAATACTTGGTACATTTCTTACTTTACAGAATTCTCAAAATCTATAGGTATCTGTTGCAATCCAATGATACAAATTTTGATAATATCAGTAAAAAAACATCAGAAGACTTCCTGAAACAATTTTTGAAAATTCATTATGCTACAACTAAATTAGGGAATTGAAAAAATGTAGCGCACATTGGGCCCAACAAAATTCTGAAATTTTGCATGTATGCGTGGCATTCTGAAGCCAGCAATTCTTAACTCATCGACAAATGAATAGTAGAAGAATTTTCATAACAAAGTTTTCAATTCCTAATGTCATAATCGAAACCAAAAAGGGAAAATTCTTGGCACGTCTGTCGCTTCACAGAATTTTCAAAATCTGTAGGTATTCATTACAATTCAATTATACAAATTTTGATAACATCGATAAAAACACATCGGAAGAGTTCCTGAAACAATTTTTCAAAATTCATAATACAACTAAAGTGGGGACGTGAAAAAATAGAGCGCATATTAAGCCAAACAAAATTATGAAATTTTGCATATATTCATGGCATTCCAAAGACAATAATTTTGATCTCATCGACAAATGAGCAACCGAAGAATTTTCATAACAAAATTTTCAATTCATAATGCTAAAATCGGAGGCAAAAAGTAGAAATACTTGGTACATTTGTCGTTTCACACAATATCCAAAGTCTGTAGGCATTCGTTGCAATCCAAAGATATAAATTTTGATAATGTCAGAAAGAACACATCGGAAGACTTTCTGAAATAATTTTTTAAAATTCATTATGCTACAACTAAAGCGGGGATGTGAAAAAATATAGAGCATATTGAGCCAAACAAAATTCTGAAATATTGCATATATCCATGGTGTTCCAAAGACAATATTTTTGATCCCATTGACAAATGAGCAACCGAAGAATTTTTATAACAAAATGTTCAATTCATAATGCTACAATTGGAGCCAAGAAGTGGAAATACTTGGTACATTTGTCGCTTCATAGAATTTTTAGAGTCTATAGGTATTCGTTGCAATCCGAAGATACAAATTTTGATAATACCAGGATATGGAGTATATACCGCCATAGTCTTTTGATATAAAGATATATTATACAAGCCATTTTCACATAAAGCTATATCATTACTTACTACGGTTATCATCCAGAGGCATCCATATATATCCAGATGCAGGTTGACAGTGTATTTGTCTATTAATTCATCAAACGCCAGATGATTTTACACCATATTTTGGATAGAAAAACGACGTCGAAAATCTTTTGAAATGGACCAACAATTATCATGCAAGAAACATTTTATGATGTACAAATCTTTATTATGGCAAGCGAGGAACATTTTATAATAAAGAGGAAAGGGACCAATAAAATAAATTGTCAACGGTGTAGAGTTAAAAAAAATATTCATTAGACACTGCTCTAAACTCGGCATGATAATAACAAATTTTGCCATATACATTTTTTTGACACTCATTATTAGTTTGATAGTTTCTTTTCCAAATTTACATCAATTCACGCCAATCATGATTAACAGTTTAACGTACACCATTTATCATAGTTATCAAAGAAACGAAAAGAATGATTTCTTAAGAAATCTCATACGAGGAACTTTTAATCGCGAAAGAGAAAAGAGATCGCTTTCGTTTCCATCGTAGAGTTAAGTATGGGAAATAAAAACTGCAGATCTAACGAAAAAGATCTAATGGAATGGCCAATCACAAGCTCGGAAGGTGTCAAGAGGCCTTTCATTGCGTCGTATACAGACATGCCAATACTTCGATGTTAGCATAATCTTGAGCCTGTGCAAAGTTTTTTCTCAGCAAATACGGCATCAATCGTGCTGATTTAATGCTCAATCGAAGTATTTTTTCGTAAGAAATCTCCAGTTCAATTTTCAAATCATTATATGCCCCCTGAACTTCGTAATTAAAGAAAATGAATTTCCGTTTTTACCCCCACCACGGCGAATCGTTTTATTCAGAGATAATATACTCGGGCTAGCCTCGGGCTAGCAGACGACAGAGCTGTCAATGTACTTGTCGCGAGACTCTACCGAGTCTCTTGATAAAAGAACCACGAACAAGTATCAAAACTTTAATTTTTTTTGATTTTGTAAAAAAATTTGAAAAAATATTACACTGAAATATCCATTCCAACAGATCAACGGATCGGAAAATATTCCATAAAATTTACACCGAGAAATTAGTCCAATATTATCAGAATGCACCGAAAATTTTTCAATGAAAGTAATCATAACGAAACGAGATTTTGAAACAAAAAAATCGGCCAAGTGCAAGTCAGACTCGCGCACAAAGGGTTCCGTACCATTATCTATAAAAGCGGCAAAAAATCACGTTTGTTGTATGGGAGCCCCCTTAAATATTTATTTTATTCTGTTTTTTAGTATTTGTTGTTATAGCGGCAACCGAAATACATCATCTGTGAAAATTTCAAGTGTCTAACTATCACGGTTCATGAGATACAGCCTGGTGATATACGGACAGACAGACAGACGGACGGACAGCGGAGTTTTAGTAATAGGGTCCCGTTTTACCCTTTGGGTATGGAACCCTAAAACGTATGCGCACCAAATTTCGAGAGCAAAAGTGTGATTGGAAAAAAGAATTTCGGTCGAAGTGCCACATGATTTTTTCTTTTATAACGTTTATTGATCACAAATTATATCTCATGAGCAATAGGGAAAACAAAATTCGTAAAGTACTTATGAATTTTTTTTTCTCGATTCAAATATCGTTTCGCTCAAAATTATTTTGCGTCACTTGATTCCATTTTGGGTTGCAAGTGCAAATAATATTTTCATGTATTTAACCACTCTAGGGTGGTTTAAAACTATGTATAATTCAAACCTAGAGTGGTATCATACACCATTCTCTCGGTTATATAAAAAACGTAGAGAATAGTTTCCAAATAAACCTTATTATTGCATGCAAAGGACATTTTATGGTAACACAGAAGAGGCACCGTTTTTGACTCCATTGTAGAGTTTACATTCGGAAAATTGGAAAATTGAGGCTAGGGTTAAAAAAAATTATTTATTTAGGCACTGTTCTAAAGTTTATTTATTGAATTACACTTTATTTTTGCACTCTATCACTCTTCTATCTACATACTCAAATCACGTTAACCTAAAGTTTCACTTTAACCAATTAAAACTGACCGCGATCTTTATAACCTAACGACTGTTCAAAGATATTAATTATTCACCGAATACGAGTTTATCATACACCATTCCCTTATATAGTTATAAAAAAAAAAAGAGAATGGTTTCTAAATAAACCTTGTTATTGCATCCGAGGAACATTTTATGGTAAAAGAGAAGAGGCACCGTTTTCAACTCCGTTCTAGAGTTTACGTTCGGAAAAATGAATTGTTGGGACTAGGATTAATAAAAAAAAAATATTTATTTAGACACCGTTCAAAATTTTATTTATTGAATCACACTTCATTTTTGCACTATTACTCTTCCATCGGTAATATGATAAAAGTCATTTTAATCAAAAGTTGAAACTGACCGCGATCTTTATAACCTCCGAACAAAGATATTAAGTATTCACCGAATACGCGTTTATCATACACCTTTCTCTTACTTATCAAAAGAAAAAAAACAAAGAGAATGGTTTCTAAATAAACCTTATTTTTGCATCCGAGGAACATTTTATGGTAAAAGTAAACGGGCACCGTTTTCGACTCCGTTCTAGAGTTTACGTTCAGAAAAATGGATTGTTGGGTCTAGGGTTAATAAAAAAATATATTTATTTAGACACTGTCCAAAAGTTTATTTATTGAATCACACTTTATTTTTGCACTATCACTCTTCTATCTATAATAAAAGTCTCTTTATGCAAAAGTTGAAACTGGCCGCGATCTTTATAACCTCACGACAAAGATATTAAATATTCACCGAATACGAGTTTATCATACACCATTCTCTTGGTTAACAGAAAAAACGAAGAGAATGGTTTCTAAATAAACCTTGTTATTGCATTCGGGGAACATTTTGATGGTAAAAGAGAAAAGGGATCATTTTGGATTCCGTTGTAGCAGAGTTTACGTTTGGAAAAAAATTCTAGGGGCTAGGTTTAATTAAAAAAATATTTATTTAGACACTGTTCAATGGTTCATTATTACACTTTATTTTCCCACCATCACTATTCTATCTATATAAAAGTCACTCTTTACTCGTCTATCTATAAACACCACTCTAACCAAAAGTTGAAATTGACCGCGATCTTTATAACCTCATGACTGTTATAAAAAAGATATTGGTCAGCTGTCATATGGACGATCGATCGAATATCACCACACTGAACCATGAAATGATTTTCTTTATAAATTTATCGATATAATTGCTCATGCGTCCCGCACTTCGTTATGCCAAAACAACGTTCAAACTTTATGTTGGCTCCGTACAGAGGAAAGACGAGTCGTTGTGACCAATCGCAACTCGTCGCTTCCGTTGCCGGAGACCGGCTTTTATGGAAATGGGTTTTGATGGGCATCAAAACGCCTTTGATTGTATCGTCTGAACGCATATACAGACAAGGCAAATTCTTGAATGTAGTAGAATCGAGTATAATCCTAAGCCTGTGCAAAGTTTTTTCTCAGCAATTACGCAACCAATCATGCTGATTTTAGGCTCAATCGAAAGAGCATCGCTCAATTAGTCAAAAGTTCGCTTTTCAAGCCGCCAAATGACTCCTAGGCTCTACAATTAGCGAAAACGTCATAAAATTTTTACCCCCACCACCGCGAATCGTCTTGTTCAGAGACAATATAAACTCGGCGAGCCTCGGGACAGCAGACGACAGAGCTGTCAATGTACTTGTCCCGAGACTCTACCGAGTCTCTTGATCAAGAGTTAACTCGAATATCGATACTTACTTTTGACTTGCAAATTTTATTTACATAATTTTCAATAAGTAATATGAAATTTCATGCGATATGAATAAAAAAATTCAAATAAAATATAGAACTTGTTGACCCGTTAACAGTGGCGTTCCCCCTGAACTGATCATTTCTAAATTTGGTTGAAAAAAGTTCTCTTTCCTAATGTTGTGAGTGACAACGCATCATTGATAGATTCCTGGAATGGAATGATGCTGAAGTTTGCATCGTTGTTGGTATAAGAAATTCAAATTTTTACAAGTTAAATTGACAGCTTTTTTATTTCACGAATCGTTTTAAAAAGTCACATAAATGAGGGAGCCAAAATTTCACGAGAGTTACAGCCGTGGAAAGCACCCTTTAAGGGAGTTGAATTCTCCAAAAAATTCCACCGTATGCTGTATAGAAATTGGCAGCATTTTTATTTTACCTATCCTTTAAATAGCCAAACAGAGGGTGGAAAAAAAATTGGCGAAAGAACGTGGACCGCGGAAGATACCCTTTAAGGAGCGTGAATTCTCAAAAAAAATCCACCTCTTGCTGTATGGATCTTGGGAACTTTTTTATTTCATGGATCGTTTAAATAGACAAAAAAAGAATAGAAAAAAGGTGAAAAATCGGGGCCCCGGAAGGCACTCTTTAAGGGAGATGAAATTTCCAAAAAAATCCGCTGCCTGCTGTATGGAAATTGGCAGCTTTTTTATTTCACGCATCATTTGAATAACCAAACGGAGGATGGAAAAATAATTGGAGAAAAAATCTGGGCCGCGGAAGGCATCCATTAAGGAGCTTGAATTCTCGAAAAAAATCCACCTCTTGCTGTATGGACCTTGGAAACTTTTTTATTTCATTTATCATTTGAATAGACAAAAAAGGGATGGCAAAAAAATTCGTGAAAAAATTACGGCCCCGGAGAGCGCTCTTTAAAGGAGTTGAATACGCCAAAAAAACTCCAGCGTCTTCTGTATGGAAATTGGCAACTTTTTTATGTCAAGCCCTTTTTGAATAGCCAAAAAACGAATGGGGAAAAAATTGGCAAAAAAATCGGAGCCGTGGAAGGCGCCCTTTCAGGGCGGGAGAGCGACTACTCAAAAAAAAAAAGATCAAATCTGTTATGGAGCTTCGGCACTATTTAATTTGATGAATCATCCAGAGAGGTCGAAAAAAAGAAGCAGGCAACGTTTTCGTAACGTGTAAAGGACATGGACCAATTACTCACCCTCCTCGAATGTTTAAAAGTCAAAATTTTCTACACCGTTTGACCAATTGGAATAAAAAAAGTTTGAACCCTCGAAGAAAAATGACAAAAATGGGCTAAGACTATTTTATTCCGAACGGACGAACGGTGTTGAAAATGTTCACATTCAAAATTTTGGGCTATCTCTCTCGAGCTCGCAGTAGATCAGTCGGTATGAAACATTGCCTCAATATTAGAAGAAAACATTTATCTAATTTTTACAAAACAAAAAAATTTGTTTTGTTATTTTAGTTTGTTGAGTACATTACTAGGATATAAAACTTTCCAACACTTTTTCGATCTTTAGAATACACATTCAAATAACCCTTCACTTTTTTCGCACACTACAATTTAACTAGAACTTTTGACTTCGAATGTAGAAAATCAGAAAATTATAGATATTTATAAAATAGCAAAAATCCCCTCCCGGGGGGTAAAAAAACTTGGACAAGTACATTGGTAGTCCCTAGTTTCCCTATGATATCACAAAAAATCCAAACCATCACTTAATTTTTTTTTTTATGTTTACTAATTTTATTCATATCCCGGAGAGAAACCAACCATATAAATCACGAAATATCCGGCCAAAAACCAGACTTCACAATAAATGTTACTTTGAATTTATTTCCACAGGACAAAACAGGAATCAAAACATTAATAAATCAGCGTTATCAAGATGAGAAAAATACCACTTATAATTGGTGTGTAAGAAGTACCAATAATATAGAAAAAAATGAAAAAAGGTCACCATCTAAGTTACATGCAGCAGCAAAATTTATGATATCAGTACTAGGACAAGTATTTCTTTAGTGACTGAGAAGATCACTCAAGACAAAGAGGACGTACCGGCAACGTAGGGCATGCAGTTGGTGCATTGCATCTGGAATCTCCTAAGTCGAGTAGCTACTTTTGTGTTGGCTATGGCACGAGCAATGTTGCCAAATAGTATTTATTTATATGACCTATTGAAACAACATTACCTGCGTCGTAGCTAAAACAATGAAAAACAAGCAGGAACAAGAAGTTTCGCATAAGATCCCGTGCTTTTGTAGTGTTAAAAAAAACTTTAATTTATGTCCGTACATGATAGCACAGTTTTGTTCGATTGGTAATAATTTGATGAACTTTCGCCACCGTACGTTGAGCGCATATGCACAGAGTACTTGTCCGGCCCATAATTTTTATTAAAATTGCTCATTCAAGTGAAAACCAAATTGCAGATGCTTGTCGTTGCATACGTTGCTTTTCGCCATCAGAAATTTATAAGAAAATCAATTCTTCTGCGAATTTCAGAATGGCCTTGTATCATACACAACATTCGACGTCGATTCAATAATCATCATAAAATTACATTAACATAAGGTGCAGTCAGTTATGGAATTTCTGAAGATGTGACTCAGTAAACCATTGCCAGCAATGTAGCGTATCATACTTTGGAAAACTAGTATTGCCAGCAATGAAAGTTATTATACTTTGGAAATCTACTATTTATTAGTAGAAGATCTAAGTAACCACTGCTAAATAGTTAAAAGATCAATGCAGGCCAATGCACCGTCAAATTTGTATCCAAAGTTTTAAGATCACGCAAATTTTACACAAAATAATCCCCCTCCGTTCGTTTCATTTTGATGTTCTTGGGCGTCAGCTATCAAGACAGCCCTTTATATTTTGAAAAGGAGAATTGAAAACGTTATGCGGAATTAGTCATAAAAAAATAAAAATGAAATTAGACAATACCAACAATGAAAAAGTGCGTACTTATGACCCTTGACTTTTGAGAGAGACCCCTGATTTTTACTGGAATGAGCAATTTTAATAAAAAGTTATGAGCCGGACAAGTACTCTGTGCGTATACGCTCAATGTACGGTTGTGAACGTTCATTAAATTATTACCAATCAAACAAAACTGTGCTATCATGTACGGATACAAATTTAAGTTTTTTTTTTAACATTACAAAAGCACGGGATCTTATGCGAAACTTCCTGTTCCTGCTTCTTTTTTGTTATTTTAGCCACGGCGCAGGCGATGTTGTTTCATTAGGTCATATAAGTAAACAGTATTTGGCAACATTGGTCGCGCCATAGCCAAAACAAAAGTAGCTACTCGACTTAGGAGATCCCAGAAGTAATGCACCAACTACATGCCCTACGTTGCCGGTACGTCCATGTTGATATCTTCTCAATCCCCAAAGAAATACTTGTCCTAGTACTGATATCATAAATTTTACTGCTGCACATAACTTAGATGGTGACTTTTTTCATTTTTTTTCTAGACTATTAATACTTCTTACACACCAATTGTAAGTGGTGTTTTTCTCATCTTGATAACGCTGAATTTTTTATGTTTTGATTCCTGTTTTGTTCTATGGAAATAAATTCAAAGTAACATTTATTGTGAAGTCTGGTTTTTTGACCGGATATTTCGTGATCTATATGGTAGGTTTCCCTCTGGGATATGAATAAAATTAAATATAAAAAAAAAATTAAGTGGGGTTTTGGATTTTTTGTGATATCATAGGGAAACAAGGGACCACCAATGTTCTTGTCCAGGTTTTTTCCCCGGGAGGGGATTTTCGCTATTTGATATCACTTCTTTTTTCTATAGTATTTTTATATATTTCGCTTTATATAGACTCGAATAGAGTCTGTATATAACAAAAAAATTTACAACGTGTTTGCATCATTACATCATCGATTTATTTCAATGGCAGGAATCAGTACTGCTCACACTACTAATTTGACATAACGGAATGAGACAGATTTTCTACCATAAATTCATTGTCATTGAGATTGTTTAAATATATGGGCGTTTCGTTCCTGTGATAAGAAAAAAAGTTATAATGTTTTCAAAAGAGTTAACTACAGACTCGAGGTATTTTCGAGATGTTAGTAATTCGTTGATAGGTTATTATTCGATTATAGCTTGGTAGGAAGGTGTTATAGAAGAGACCTCAAGTACCAGTTTTTTCCCCAAGGCAAAAATTCAGGAAATTAAATACTTTATCATTAGCTTTCAAGTTGTGTATTAGAATAAGTCATTCAGAGGCGAAAAGGCAGCGAGAATATTAGCAATTTCGGTCTAAGCTATAATTAGATAATTATATTTAACTTCATTGTCAGAAGGAGCCTCAGAATTATTATTCTTTCAAAGATGAAATGACCGAAGAATATGATACATCATCCTTGGCTTACAAATTGTTATATAAAACATAGAAAAAAATTAGATTAAAAAAAAATTCGGCCGAAGTACTTGACGAATGTTTTTTCACTTAATTCACATAATGTATCGGTCATGGTGACAACCTCACCAAGTACTTCGGCCGAAATTTTTTTTCATCTAATTTTTTTTCATTTGCAATCTTTTTTTGCTTCGGACTCTTATTGAAACAGAGTTTTTATTTTCATTCTTGTTGGTAAAACAACTGCATTTTCGAACTTGAGTCTTTTCTCTATCAATATTCAACTTCAAAAATATTTGAAAATTTTATGTCGCGCGATAAAGCCTCCCGTACTTGGCCACATATATTTTAGCTCAATTAATTTTATAACTTTTTGCGAAACCTAACCTTAGCATTTCGCAAGGATTAACTCATTTTGTTTTGTGTGATTTGAATTTATTTGATACCTTTTTTGAGAGTGGTCACTTTTCTTACTTTTTGATTGGATTTGATTTTCTCAGGGATTTTTACGTGAAAAGGTTTTTGCAATGTATGTATATTCGTGAAAAAATATGGGAACGGGTGTCAACAAACTTGTCCAGGTTTTTTCCCCGAGGGAGATTTTTATGCATGATATGATTCGTTTTTTCTCGTTCTTTTCAAACATCTCGCTTTATATAGATTAGAAAAAGGTTATATTGGGAAATTATCGCTTTTTCATTTCCAAACCCTGACCCCTTCTACTTCGAGTCAGGTTTTTTCCCCCATGAAATAAAGAGACACGTGTTTTCGAATTTTCAATTTGGCAATTTTTTTTATTCTCGAGCCAGTCAAATGTGTTTGACATTTTGATTTACCCTTTTGGAATCAGGCTAAAATAAGTCGGGAACTGAGTGTCTGATACAAAAATTTACAAAGCTTTTGAGGACAAGATTAGGGCAGTCAGAACTTTTCCATAGATTTTGTAGCTATTTGAATTTGTGTTTATCAAATAAACATATTAAATAGCAGTATCTCCTTGTTATATTTGTAGATTAGTGGTAAAAAATATTACGCTTACTTCAGCTTGTTGATAAAAATGGAGCGATTTTTTTCGAAATTTTTCATTTTTGATGAATGATAAAATAAAAAACCAGTTTCACGTATGTTTAGAGAAAACATATCGAATTTATTGTGAAAAAAGTTTACGCATTTTTTCATTCTTATTTTTATTAACAAGGTGGAATCAATATTCTCATTGAATATAGAAAAGTTCAAAAAGTATGTTATGGGAACTCCAAAACAATATATTGAACAAAGCGGACAAATTCAGACCAGGATCGTACCCAAGAGAATGAAATGAATTTAGTTGTATTAGTCACATTAGCTGTGAGCAAATTTTGATACCATCAAAACCAGAGCGACCGTAGGGAAAAACTTTTGGAATAAATCTTTTCCAATTTATAATGCCACAATCAGAGCTAAAAAGTTAAAATACTTAGCACAACCGTCACCTCTTCACAAAATGTTCAAAGTTTACAGATATCGGCTATATTCCAATGATACAAATTTTGATACTATCAGAAGAAGAGCACCCAAAGGCTTTCTGAAACAAATTTTTTTTATTTATTTTGCCAAAATGAATGCAGGAGAGTGAAAAAACATGACGCCCATTTAGTCCAACAAAATTGAAAATTTTTGGATATATCCGTTGCGTGCTGAAGGCAGAAATTTTTATCCCATCCAGAAATGTGCATCCGATGACTTTTTGTAACAATTTTTTAAATTCATAATACCGCAATCAAAGATGAGAAGTAGAAATACTTAGTACACATGTCGCTTCACAAAATTTTTAAAGTTTGCAGGTATCCGCTGCAGTCCAATTATCTAGATTTTGATACTATCAGGGAAAAGAGTACCCAAAGACTTTGTGAAAGAACTTTTTAATTTTATTATACCAGAACTAAAGAGGGGAAGCAAAAAAACACAGCGCTCTACAAGCCCAACAGAATTCAAAAATGTTCGATGTATCCAATGGGTTTCGAATACAGCAATTTCAATCCTATGCAGAAATGAGCAGCTGAAGACTTTTGTAACAAATTTTATAATCCATATACCACAGTCAGAGCCGAAAAGTGGAAATACTTGGCACACATGTCGCTTCACAGAAATTTCAAAATTTGCAAGTATCCATTGCATTCCAATGATATAAATTTTGGTACTATCAGAAAAAGAGCACCTGAAGACTTCCTGAAACAACTTTTTGAAATTTATTATGACACGTCTAAAGAAAAAAGGTGAAAGAACATAGTGCACATTGGGTCTAACAAAATTCAGAAGTTTTGGATGTCTTCATGGCAATTCGCCGATAAAAATTTTGATCGCATCAATAAACGAGCAGCCGAAGACTTTTTGTAATGAATTTTTCAATTAATAATGCCACAATCACAGACAAAAAGTGGAAATACTCAGCATACATGCCACTTCATAAAGTTGTCAAAATTTTTAGGTGCCCGCTGCATCTCAATGATACAAGTTTTGATACCATCAGAAAAAGATCACCCGAAAATTTTTGAACAACTTTTTGAATTTATTATGCCACAACCGAAGCAGAAAATAACTTAGCATACACTGGGCCATAAAATGTCTTAAAGTTCGGATGTACCAATTGCATCACAATGACAGACATTTTTATCCCATCCATAAATGGGCAAGAAATTACTTTTTGTAACAAATTTGTCAATTCATGTTGTCGCAATCAAAGCGAATAAGTAGAAATACAAAGCACACATATTGTCCAATAAAATGATGAAACTTGGAATGGATCCTTGATTTTGGTATGCGTACTAATGAGATAAAAAAAGGGACCGAAAGACACGACCAAACTGAATAAAGAGAAATATTACAACTTATTATAATAATGATGACACAATAAATCTAATTAGCACACATTCATTTGATTAAAGTTTTCGGTTGTTTATTTGAATTCATCAACATATATACAATATTTGCGTGTTTGTGCCTTATTAAGAAATCAAATTTCTGATTAACAAGAAAATGCGAAGTTATAGGTTAACAAACTTATTTTTCTCGCAGCTGTGTAATCAAAACATTTATAAATATTTTTGACACACGTATAATTTTATCATATAAATTCAATGCGTAACACTTTTTTTCCACTGAACATCGAAATAACTTTAATATACACAAATTCGCATTTGCCGTTTATCAACACACAGACATTTAAAGTTTTTGACTCTTATATATATATATATTGTAACATGATTTTCCCGTCTCGGGTCCATCTGTCCCTTCTGAACTCCTCCGCAATTCCTCCCCGGACCATCGTGACCCGGCTGGAGCGGACTGGGCGCCAGGTACGAACGTACCGCCGGTGAAACCGACTTTCTGTTTGTCCACTCCGGCGCGGATGTGGCGGACGAGATAATCCCAGGGGTTACGAGGATTCAGGGTGGTCCGACTACTCAGCTCGACTGAGATACTTAGGGGTAGAGGGGCTGGTTCGGGGCGAGAGTAAGGAATCAGGACTAACGAAAGAAAATAGACAAAGACTAATAACTTTAGTTTAAGCAACGATTTATTCAGGTAAACTCGACGATTAGCGAAGCGCAGGTAGTTGAAGCCCAAAGGCAGGTAGTGGAGACGACTGAACATGAAAACACTAAACTCAACTCAATAATAACGCAAACTAAAAGAAACGGTAATGGAAACACGAAGATAGGTAGTAGTAAGCAATCTATCCGAAAAATAATCCCGAGAGCCTTCAGCGATGATGAAGTTGGTGTGCGCGACACTAACCCAGGTAGTTCGACCGAGAGTCAGGTAGCTAATGCTCGAAAGCCGGTAGCAAAGGTAACTTATCACGGAATTAATTAAACAACCTAAATAATAACGGAGTTAGTGTGCGCGACACTAACTCAGGTAGTTCGACCGAGAGTCAGGTAGCTAATGCTCGAGAGCAGGTAGTAAAGGTAACTTATCACAGAATTAATTAAACAACCTAAATAATAACGGAGTTAGTGTGCACGACACTAACTCAGGTAGTTCGACCGAGAGTCAGGTAGCTAATGCTCGAGAGCAGGTAGTAAAGGTAACTTATCACAAAATTAATTAAACAACCTAAATAATAACGGAGTTAGTGTGCACGACACTAACTCAGGTAGTCCGACCGAGAGTCAGGTAGCTAATGCTCGAGAGCAGGTAGTAAAGGTAACTTATCACAAAATTAATTAAACAACCTAAATAATAACGGAGTTAGTGTGCACGACACTAACTCAGGTAGTTCGACCGGGAGTCAGGTAGCTAATGCCCTAAAGCCGGTAATAAAGATAACTTACGCCAAAATGAGTTGAACAAACGAAATCATAATAGAGTTAGTGTGCACGACACTAACTCAGGTAATTTAATCGGAATTTAGGTAGTCCAGGCTCGGAGGCAGGTAGTACAGGCGATTTTACACGGAACGACATATATGAAATAATATTTCGAGATAAAAGAAATGCGAAAATTGGGTGAAATAAACTCGAGAACAAAATACTGAAGGGATCCGAGACGAATAAGAATGACAACAATGCTTAACGTACTCGAGGCCGCGCGAGAGAGAGATAGCACGAAAACAAACCGGCGCGATGCGCTCGCGGCCGGCCTTGAACGCGTAACACAAAATTGCGACGAAATATAATAGCCTAGACTGGCCAATATTACACTATAAAATTACTCATTAAACTTTATATATTATTTATCGTAGTCGATAAAAATTGAATAACGAAACTAAAAGAATATCGCAAGTCACCAAGGGGGGATTCGACGGAAAATTGGGTACTCCAAAAAACTTAATAATTAGGAGAGAATGAAGACAAAAGAGCCACATTCCCGCTCGAATATCATCCTCATTCTTCCACGCCAACCATAAATGGCAAAACTCTAAAAATTAATACGTAAAAACCCCAATAATCCGACGAATCGGAGAAAGTAGAGGAACGGGCTTACCGAGGCGAAATCTCTGCACGTGGTCGTTGCTGGGGCTCAGGAGCTCGGTGTTAACAGCGACTCGCCGGTGAGACACAGTTACGAAGAATGATTGTTCTAACGCCTCGGTAAGGCTCCGCGCTCTCGTTGTTTCTCCCCACCACTCGAGGACCGCCGGACCTCGCCCTCGCGCCTCTGTTGCGAATTAGCCGAAATTCTCGGCGGCGCGTTGAAATTAATACGCGGGAATTTCGAACGATGTCCTCGCTCTGATCCCACCTCCAGCGAGCTTTCCACGCTGCAGGAGCTTTTCCTCTTGGGGACCCGGCCGATGTCCGACTGAAAGGTGGAGGGGAGACCTCCCTCGTGACGCGAGGCGTCCCTCCGCGTCACGGTGGATCCACTATACCACCAGGCGAAACAGCACCTCCACCCCAGGGAATCCCAGGCCCCACCCGACGAGGCGCCGTTGCACACGGGCTGTAGCTCCTGCAGGCGTGGAGGCGAACGGGGCAACTCTCGATTGCTACGGTGAGAAAGCCACGGGCGGCGTTCAATAATGGCCGATATCCGGCGCGGTCTTTCGACCGTTCGCTGGTTGGACTCTGGTGACCGAGAACAACGCCTGGAGGAGTGAGATCGTTGCAAAGGAACCGCTGAAATCAAAGAGAGCTGAGGCGCGAGGACGGTGACCGGAACGACACTCGAGGGCGATGCAATACGGTACTCGATAATGACGTGACTTCCTTTCTCTCACGCTCTCTCGCGAGCACAAATTTTAGCGATTAACGCAGGTAATGAGATTCCCGAAGGACGGATCCAGGTAACTTAAAACTAAAATTATAATTATGACAGAGATCCTCGTAGCGTTCCCCACGGCGAGTCGCAGAGCGGCGTCATAATGGACCGGACCTCCGGTCCACTGGTCGATCAATCCGTGCGGGTGACGTGGCCAAAAATGTCACGTTACAAACCCCCACCCCAGAATTCGTCCCGGAGGGTGGAGAACGACGTTCGGCGACGATGGTAACTCGCCCTCGGTGAAGTCTTCGTCCTTCCTCTCCACACTCTGGACTATTTTCCCGCACGAATAGGTCTTCCAGCTCCCCGGAGCGGTAACGCCATGGCCTGAAACAGAGAATCGCCCCGGTCGCCGACCTCGGAGCCCAGTTATTTCCTCCAACCACGCAGAATGCGTGCTCCTTTTCCCCCACCCAAGGTGACTCGATGACTACTAACGAAACTACAAGCTAGGACGGGGTTAACTAGAGTACGAGAATAAAACTCCGGGGCTACGTCTCCTCGAAGGGAATCTTTGCTTGACGGTGACAGGCGATCCTTTGGGACTACCACAAAGTCCGTTGACAGCGGAGTTGTAGGTTAACCAACGAAGTTGTCTTCCCATTGGACTTTTACATTTACGGGAATAAAGGAGGGCGTCGTTTCCAGTTTGAAACAAGGAAAATTTATCACACATATATTCAAAAATCGTAACTATATTTTGTTTCACGATAGAAGGGATAGATATAGCGGAAAAGAAAAGAAAAAAATAGAATATTAGGGCCTAAAGCGGCTAAGGATCGGCCTCCCTCCCTTCCTGTCCGAGACCTTGTCCATGGCCTTGTCCACGGCCTTGTCGTTCCCGCGCGTAGATGGGCCCGTGAATAGGGCACGTGCGGACCGTGACATCGAGCTTCCCGCAACGGAAGCAGAACTTCCGTGGGGGGGCCACGCATTGTTGGCGGTGGTGTTCGGTGCTACCGCAGTTGTAACACCACCGACGACGAGGTGTTGGGTCGGGCTCGGCGCTTCGACGGCCATGTCCCATCTGAACCCGTATCGGGCCGACCTGGGATGCGGACCCCGATGCCGGTTCCTCTGGCAATGCCTGGGGCAATTCTTCCGGGGGAGTGGGCTCTGGTGGCGGTGGCCGCTCCGTCTGGACCCCTTGATCCGACGTCTGAGTGGACGGAGTGTTAGTGGCGGCGTCCCTGGTCGGAGGAAACTCCTTCACAATTGCGGAGGAGGTCGAGGCTCGAGGATTCCGCAACCCTTCCGCAATGGGGCAATAGCCCGAGGATCGGTGCGACATCGCCACGACCGTCGCGGCGAGGGCGTCCAGAAATCCGGGACGGACGTAGTCGCAAGCCGCCATGCAGTCGGCAAACGGACGCATCTGATTGAACAGAGGGTTCGGGTCTATCTCCTCTGGTTCGATGCCCCTAAGGGCTTCGAGGACTTCCTCTAGGGTCTCTGCGGCGGAAGGTGGTTCCGACGGGGGCGGTGTCGGCTGGCGAGACGGCTTAGGCGGAGGTGAGCGATGGTGGCGAGGTGGAGCCGACTGAGCCGATGACGACGGATCAGCATCCCCTGCGTCTTCGAGGAGCTCCCGTTCCTCGTCGCTATCGAGGGCTATGACCTCGATCGAGGGTGAGTCGGGTCCGTCCGACTCGCTGAGCGCTGGGTCGTCAGCCATCATGTCCCAATCGTCCGTTGAATCGGGGACACCCGGGTGTCGCGGGTCCATGACGAGGCAAGGGAGACTATGTGCTAGAGGGGTTATAAGGCGAACGAATTTGTTGCAGGGTTTTGACAGAGGAAAAGAAAAGGAAACAAAGCGGCATGCAAATGAAATCGAGGTGAAGTAGATTCAGTACCGTCCAGAGGAACGAGTGCAGGACTCGGCGTAATCACTAGGCTACGGTGACGATGGCTGGCGATACGCAGGTAGTGGCAGTGATGCAGGTAATGGCCGTGACGCAGGTAATTAATGAGCGCAGCTAGCAGGTAACTCAGCGTAGGTAGCAGGCACAGGTAGGTAGTAGCGCAGGTAAATACTGAATAAATGGAACAAAATATCTGTGGGACAGAGAGCAAGCAGAGACACAAGCAGCATTAGTCAAGCGATACACACTAAGCATGCAAAAGAGGGTACGGATCCGGTGGTGGTTTTATGTCCGGGTAAACGATCTCCGGGTTGATATTGACGACGGTGTGCTGTCTGAGAGATGAATCAATCGTTAGGGTAATTACTAATCGATAAAATGATAGTAGGGAGACTTCCGGTGTTGACGTTTGCGTTTTTAAGTTACGTGGGGTTTTAAATCTTGAACGTGGATCTTTCCAGACCAGGTTCCTTCAAGGTTAGCCAATTCTACCACCACTGGCGATAGCTTTTTACGGATTACGAACGGGCCGTGGTATTTGGTCGCTAGTTTCGCGGCCACGTGTTGGGCCGTCGAGGAAAGGACGTGTTGTCTTTTCAAGACTAGGTCCCCCACCTGATATTCCCTATCCCTATGTTTACGGTTGTAGTAGAGCGCTTGGCGTTGTTGCGCTTCGTCGATGGCTATCCGCGTTACTCCGCGCAGGTTATCCAGTCGTGTCATACGTTCCCGCCATGCGGCGGGAGAACAGGGTATTTTTTCGTTGTCTTTCCCGGAAGTGGGGTTGTAGGAGGCTATGGGTTCTCTACCGAAGTTGAGATACGCGGGGCTGGATTGAGTGGAACTGTGATAGGCCGTGTTATAAGCAAAACGGAATGCAGGTAAGTGGGCGTCCCATTCGCGATGGTCGGATCCCAGGTAAGACACTATCATAGTTTTCAGAACTCGATTGACTCTTTCTACGGGGTTAGATTGAGGGTGGTAAGGCGGAATAGTATGGTGAATGATACCCAAACGTTCCGTCATAGCCCGAATATCGCGGTTGATAAATTCCGTCTGATTGTCGGTGAGAAAGATGCGTGGGTGGCCCCAACGACAAGCGATTAGATCCTCGAACGCTTCAGCGATCTTTTTACCAGTGGCTTTACGCAGTGGTACTACCTCTATCCACTTTGTGAATAAGTCTTGGAGAACCAGAATGTATGCGAATCCGCTCTTGCTAGGAGGTAGCGGTCCCATGATATCGCCGGCGACTATGTCCCAAGGTTGTTCGAGGAAACGCTTGCCCATTAGGCCTACCGGGACGGTTTGTTCGACTTTACAACGCTGGCATACTGCGCATTTACGGATGTACTTGACCACAACTCGGAACATGTTGGGCCAATAATGTTTAATGCTCAACCGGTGGAACGTTTTCTGCACTCCCAGGTGTCCAGCCTGCGGAAGGTCATGTGAGCTGAATAGGGCTTGCGGACGGGATTCGGACGGCATGACCAGTTTCCAAGCCTCCAGGTCTCCGACCTCGAGCGCTGGGAAGCGGGGCGGCCGGTGATGGTAAAGGTAGCCATCCTCCAACTTCCAGTCAGGGTTTTGGTCGGGATTGCGGCGAACAGAACGTACTTTGCGATTGTACCACTGGTCGTTACTTTTAGCGGGAGGTAATAACAAGACACACGTCTCTTCTGGGATACGGGATAATGTATCGGGTACGTGGTGCAACGCCCCTTTGCGATGGATTATGACGTAGTCGTATTCTTGTAATTCCAACGCCCAACGACCGAGTCTACCCGAGGGGTTCTTTAAGTTGTGTAGCCAACGCAAGCTAGAATGGTCGGTTATCACAGTGAAATGGTAACCTTCCAAATAGCAACGGAACTTCCGCACGGACCAAATCACGGCTAAACACTCCTGCTCAGTGGTGGTGTAGTTTTTCTCCGCGGCGTTCAACGCGCGACTAGCATAAGCTATTACGTGTTCGATTCCATCGACCGTCTGAGTGAGGACGGCTCCCAATCCCACGCTACTCGCGTCGGTTTGTAGGACGAATGGTATCTCAAAATTTGGACAACTCAAGGTAGGTGCTGTCGAAAGGCAATTCCGGATATCCTGGAAGGCCTTTTGTTGGGACGGCCCCCAGGTCCATGCGACTGTTTTCTTTAAAAGGGAGGTAAGTGGACTAGCCAAGGTAGCGAAAGCAGGTATGAAACGGCGGTCCCACGAGGCCATTCCGAGGAACCGTCGGAGTTGTTTGATATTTGCAGGCGCAGGATAATGGACTACCGGGGCCACTTTGTCTGGGTCAACCTGTAGGCCTTCGCGATTGACGAGGAAACCGAGATATCTTACTTCGGGGCGACAAAATTCGCTTTTATCCGGATTGATGGTCAAGCCAGCGTTACGGATCTTCGCCAAGACTAGTTTCAACCACTTCAAATGCTCTTCGAAAGTCGGGGTTACGATGATAATGTCATCGAGGTACACGTAGACGTGAGGTTGCATTTCCGGTCCTATCAGCTTGTCGATTAGACGTTGGAACGTAGCTGGAGCGTTAGTTAACCCGAAAGGCATGCGTTTGAACTGGAATAACCCCATCCCGGGGACGGTAAAAGCCGTAATCTCACGACTGTCGCGGGCCAAAGGGATTTGAAAATACGCTTGACTGAGATCTAGGGTAGTGATGTAATTGGCCTGGCGTAGACGATCCAGAATGCTATTCATTAAAGGGATCGGATACGCATCTTTTTTAGTGACCTCATTTACCTTACGGAAATCCAGACAAAAACGCAACTTGCCATTCGCTTTCTTAACCATGACGATTGGACTGGACCAGTCGCTGGAAGAGGGTTCGATAACATCGTCGTTGAGCATTTGCCGAACTGCTTCATGAATTGCCTTTTCGATTGCCGGGGAAACTGCATAATAACGCTGCTTGATCGCGGGATGACCGCCTACATCGATGTGGTGTTCCGTTAAGTTGGTGCACCCCGGGGTGGTAGGGGCAGGTGGTACTTCCCTGTTTACTAAATCTTTCAAGATTTCCGCTTGACTCGACGTTAGTTCCCGCAGCCCGCAACACAGATTTACGGTGGTTGCTGGACCCATTTGCACCTCGAAGTTATGAATCCGTTGGGGCTCGAACCAACTAAACCATTTCCCGCTTGCAAAATCCACCACCCAATGGGCGGCACGCATGAAATCTAATCCTAGGATACACGGCAACACCAATACTGGTAAAAGGTAGGCGGTTAGACGGAAGGGGCTCCCGTTCAGGTACACGACAGGATTGACTACTTCGCTAGCTACTGCTCGTTGACCTCCCGCCATTTCCACACCTCGCGGTCGACAACTTTCCCGCGTGATTCCTAATTGCTCGACCCACCGAATCGCGACCGGTCCCAGAAACGTTCTACTCGAACCTGAGTCAAACAAGGCTCTGATCGGGTGGCCTTGAATAGTAAAAGTTACAAAAAACGCAGTCGGGCTCTCGTTGGTCTGTACCGTACCGCACCAAATTGGTTCGTCGGGTAACAGACAGGTAGCAGGTAGTTCTTGATTCGGGGCTTCGTCGGCGGGCACCCTCCGTTGGTAGGTTGGGCCCGCCCTTAGCGGTTTCCCGCACATGAGCACGCCGGGGACTTAGTACCACGTTTTCCGCAACGATAGCAGAAAGTCGACCGGGGTTCCGTGCACGCCGAAAACCGGTGTCCGGGTTTCCCGCAGTTCCAACAGCTTGTTGGTCGTGTGGTGTTTCCTGGCGTGATATTAGGAAGCGCCGCGGCATCGGCGGTAGGGAACGGATTCAACGAACTCAATGGTTCTGCGGTAGCGTCTAAACTTGATTGGTTGGTGTTATTGCTGGAGGGTTTGGGCTCGGTCTTACGTTTTCGGCGAGGATTACCCGTTTTGAGCGCGGCGTTAATATTGTCGGACGCAGGGGCCCCATTCACGGCCTCGCTCGAGGTTCCATTGTTCGCATCTAAGGCTAGGTTCAGTTCACCCTCGATATCTAATCCTACATCAACGGCGGCGAAAGCTTTCCGGGTCGCATTATGCGCTGCGGTGCGCGGACTTTGGTACGCGAGCTCAGGACATAGTGATTGACTCGGTGGTGGCGGAGCGCGATAAGCGCGCGCGGTTTGGAAGCTTTTCTCAATTCTCACGGCGATGTGTTCAAAAGAATCAAAATCAAAAACGTCGTCCCGGTGTATGGCGACGTGTAGACGGGGAATTAAGTTACGATGGGTGTATTGGATTTGCTCTGCCTCGCTCCAGGGTGGTTGGAGGCGGTTGAACAAACCTCTTAGACAAGTAAGGTAATCAGCTACGGGCTCATCTAAACCTTGGGTTCGTCTCATGATCTCCTCCCGTAGGGCGTACTGGTAGTCGGGGTCTCCGAAACGCAATCGACAAGCCGATGCGAATTGGTTCCACGTGGTCCAGCGATCGCTATCGTTCCTGAACCACTGTAGGGCGACTCCCGTCAGGAAAAAGGGGATACAACGGATTAAATCCGGTTCTGCCACGTGGATCAGGGCACGACCCTCGGCAATCCGAGTTAAAAAGGTTTCGATGTCTTCGCCCTTCTTTCCGGAGAAGGAGATGTTCCATTTCCGCATTACGTGTAGCACGGACGAAGCAGGCGCGTTTGTGCGAGGTGCCAGGGGTTCTGGACCTGCGGGTGGGACTGTAGTTGGTACTAACCTGGATGTAGTGTAGGTGGATGAAGTATTTGGAGTGGCCGTATTTTCTACCGTTCGATATTGACGCGTGGGCCGTGGAACTGCTCCCTGGGGTGTGGCGTAAGCACTTGAGTGCCACGAAGGAGGGTGTTCTGGCCATATGGCCCAGGGTGGATTCCCGTGAGGGTAGCCACTGGGTTCCCAGCCCCGACCTGTCAGGTGAGACCAGGTTTCCGAGTGATTCGGATTTCCAGACCTATCATGCATCCCATATGCGGAGGTGTCACCCGCCGTGGCCATCACGAGAGGGCCTCTCACGCCACCTGTCGTTCGCGTATTTCCACCCGCGGGAGCGTAAGACGCCCCGAGGCTGTCCTCCGGTGGTAACGTGAGTCCCATACCGGAATCCCAACCCACTCCCGGATGAGGCGGTAGGATATTGGACACTCGCGACCCTTTCCCCTCTCTTGGGTCGGTACCGCCAACTGCCCCTTGGTGCGAAGGAGAAGACGCCCTAGGGCGATCGGTTCCGGCGCCTTGGGGACTTTGGGACTCCTCGTTATCCATGGCGAGATGGATACACGGACAGTGGAGATAGAGATAAAGTGGAACACTTCGATACCGAGGAAACGAAATTAAATGCCGTTCGGACGTAGATAACTAACGAGGGAGCCGAAGGCTCAGGTAGCGGCGTTTGAAACGCAGATAATTAGCGATAGTGCCGAATGCTCAGGTAGCGGCGTTTGAAACGCAGATAATTAGCGATAGTGCCGAATGCTCAGGTAGTGACGTACGAGACGCAGGTAAATCGCGATAGAGCCGAACGCTCAGGTAGTGACGTTCGAACTGCAGGTAATTAGCGATAAACCGAAAGTTCAGGTAGTGACGTACGAACTGCAGGTAATTAGCGATAAGTTCAGGTAGTGGTGTTCGAACTGCAGGTAATTAACGATAAACCGAAAGTTCAGGTAGTGGCGTTCGAACTGCAGGTAATTAACGATAAGTTCCGGTAGTGGCGTTCGAACTGCAGGTAATTAGCGATAAGTTCAGGTAGTGGTGTTCGAACTGCAGATAATTAACGATAAATCGAAAGTTCAGGTAGTGGCGTTCGAACTGCAGGTAATCCGATAAAGTCGAGGCTCGAGCAAGAGGTAGTTGAATCGCGTAACGTCCGAACGTAGGTAACGAGCGCTTGAGCCCAAAAGCTCAGGTAAAAGGTAACTAGATGAACCGTTCACTAAATCCCGTAACTGAGTTTAAATATTTTAAAGTGAAGAAAAAGACTTGTGGTCGCTAGCGGGGATGAATCAGTCAAGTCCGGGGTACTTGGGTGATCGTTGCACTGATTTGACAAGTTCCGAAATTGCACGTGACTAATCACCGGGTAGCCAATCGAAGACTGTTCGCGTTGACCAGCGTTCTCCACTCCCTTCATCACGTTCATCGGATGCTGGGGTGCTGAGGGAAGGAGAATTAGAGTAGGAGGGATAGGAGAGGCTCAAAACATTTTAATACTTTTATTTATTCCTAACACCCGTACCGGAGTTCAAATTCCAAAGGTTCATTCGGTTCTTGTTTACGAATGGGTCTTAGTCGAAGCCAGAAATAAAAACCGGATTACGAGGATTAACACGCACGCGCTCGGATTAAGGGTACACCCAACGACTTAACGATCCTTGGTGTTATTGTCCTACCATCTCTTTGTTTTTCTCGACAACCGTTAAGACCGATCGTAGTAACCAGGGGATTAACTGGGGCCATAAATTACTCGAAATTCGACGTTATTTTTGACAAGTATTCGGAGCCCCAATCATTTGAAAAACAAAGGATTATAGTTACTTGGGCAATGTTAGTTCGAAATTGCTCACGCAAAACGTCAACAGGGGATTAACGTACTCGATTGGCGAGGACAGTGGTTGGTCAAAATCACTCCCGCCAACCATCAACAAGGGATTACCACTCTCTCAGACCACAAACACGTCGTCAGATACCGTAAACAGCACCATAAAAGTCGAGTTGGCCTTAAGATCTCCGCGTTAAGCCAAAAAAATAATAATGAGTAGATGAAAAACTAGTAGGATAAGTATAACAAGATGTCGAGGTAAACGTAGCACCAAAATAATATAGACTCGAGCCTCACGCCGTTCGGCTGTGGAGACCCACAAATCAAAACAAATAATTCAAATGGAAGACCTTATGTGTCGTCCCTAACACTCAAAATCGCGTTCGTCCTAAGCCATCTCTCTCTCACAACGAATAACCTCAAAACGAATCTGACAGGACAAACTGAACGGCACCCTGCTCTAATCAAATATTAATTACAAAACCTAATTCATTACTCTCGGGCCCCACGTTGGGCGCCATTTGTAACATGATTTTCCCGTCTCGGGTCCATCTGTCCCTTCTGAACTCCTCCGCAATTCCTCCCCGGACCATCGTGACCCGGCTGGAGCGGACTGGGCGCCAGGTACGAACGTACCGCCGGTGAAACCGACTTTCTGTTTGTCCACTCCGGCGCGGATGTGGCGGACGAGATAATCCCAGGGGTTACGAGGATTCAGGGTGGTCCGACTACTCAGCTCGACTGAGATACTTAGGGGTAGAGGGGCTGGTTCGGGGCGAGAGTAAGGAATCAGGACTAACGAAAGAAAATAGACAAAGACTAATAACTTTAGTTTAAGCAACGATTTATTCAGGTAAACTCGACGATTAGCGAAGCGCAGGTAGTTGAAGCCCAAAGGCAGGTAGTGGAGACGACTGAACATGAAAACACTAAACTCAACTCAATAATAACGCAAACTAAAAGAAACGGTAATGGAAACACGAAGATAGGTAGTAGTAAGCAATCTATCCGAAAAATAATCCCGAGAGCCTTCAGCGATGATGAAGTTGGTGTGCGCGACACTAACCCAGGTAGTTCGACCGAGAGTCAGGTAGCTAATGCTCGAAAGCCGGTAGCAAAGGTAACTTATCACGGAATTAATTAAACAACCTAAATAATAACGGAGTTAGTGTGCGCGACACTAACTCAGGTAGTTCGACCGAGAGTCAGGTAGCTAATGCTCGAGAGCAGGTAGTAAAGGTAACTTATCACAGAATTAATTAAACAACCTAAATAATAACGGAGTTAGTGTGCACGACACTAACTCAGGTAGTTCGACCGAGAGTCAGGTAGCTAATGCTCGAGAGCAGGTAGTAAAGGTAACTTATCACAAAATTAATTAAACAACCTAAATAATAACGGAGTTAGTGTGCACGACACTAACTCAGGTAGTCCGACCGAGAGTCAGGTAGCTAATGCTCGAGAGCAGATAGTAAAGGTAACTTATCACAAAATTAATTAAACAACCTAAATAATAACGGAGTTAGTGTGCACGACACTAACTCAGGTAGTTCGACCGGGAGTCAGGTAGCTAATGCCCTAAAGCCGGTAATAAAGATAACTTACGCCAAAATGAGTTGAACAAACGAAATCATAATAGAGTTAGTGTGCACGACACTAACTCAGGTAATTTAATCGGAATTTAGGTAGTCCAGGCTCGGAGGCAGGTAGTACAGGCGATTTTACACGGAACGACATATATGAAATAATATTTCGAGATAAAAGAAATGCGAAAATTGGGTGAAATAAACTCGAGAACAAAATACTGAAGGGATCCGAGACGAATAAGAATGACAACAATGCTTAACGTACTCGAGGCCGCGCGAGAGAGAGATAGCACGAAAACAAACCGGCGCGATGCGCTCGCGGCCGGCCTTGAACGCGTAACACAAAATTGCGACGAAATATAATAGCCTAGACTGGCCAATATTACACTATAAAATTACTCATTAAACTTTATATATTATTTATCGTAGTCGATAAAAATTGAATAACGAAACTAAAAGAATATCGCAAGTCACCAAGGGGGGATTCGACGGAAAATTGGGTACTCCAAAAAACTTAATAATTAGGAGAGAATGAAGACAAAAGAGCCACATTCCCGCTCGAATATCATCCTCATTCTTCCACGCCAACCATAAATGGCAAAACTCTAAAAATTAATACGTAAAAACCCCAATAATCCGACGAATCGGAGAAAGTAGAGGAACGGGCTTACCGAGGCGAAATCTCTGCACGTGGTCGTTGCTGGGGCTCAGGAGCTCGGTGTTAACAGCGACTCGCCGGTGAGACACAGTTACGAAGAATGATTGTTCTAACGCCTCGGTAAGGCTCCGCGCTCTCGTTGTTTCTCCCCACCACTCGAGGACCGCCGGACCTCGCCCTCGCGCCTCTGTTGCGAATTAGCCGAAATTCTCGGCGGCGCGTTGAAATTAATACGCGGGAATTTCGAACGATGTCCTCGCTCTGATCCCACCTCCAGCGAGCTTTCCACGCTGCAGGAGCTTTTCCTCTTGGGGACCCGGCCGATGTCCGACTGAAAGGTGGAGGGGAGACCTCCCTCGTGATGCGAGGCGTCCCTCCGCGTCACGGTGGATCCACTATACCACCAGGCGAAACAGCACCTCCACCCCAGGGAATCCCAGGCCCCACCCGACGAGGCGCCGTTGCACACGGGCTGTAGCTCCTGCAGGCGTGGAGGCGAACGGGGCAACTCTCGATTGCTACGGTGAGAAAGCCACGGGCGGCGTTCAATAATGGCCGATATCCGGCGCGGTCTTTCGACCGTTCGCTGGTTGGACTCTGGTGACCGAGAACAACGCCTGGAGGAGTGAGATCGTTGCAAAGGAACCGCTGAAATCAAAGAGAGCTGAGGCGCGAGGACGGTGACCGGAACGACACTCGAGGGCGATGCAATACGGTACTCGATAATGACGTGACTTCCTTTCTCTCACGCTCTCTCGCGAGCACAAATTTTAGCGATTAACGCAGGTAATGAGATTCCCGAAGGACGGATCCAGGTAACTTAAAACTAAAATTATAATTATGACAGAGATCCTCGTAGCGTTCCCCACGGCGAGTCGCAGAGCGGCGTCATAATGGACCGGACCTCCGGTCCACTGGTCGATCAATCCGTGCGGGTGACGTGGCCAAAAATGTCACGTCACAATATATATATATCCCTGAACTTCAAAAAATTGTTTTTTCCGAAATTTACACTTATGGTCCACACGTCCTGCACTCAACACTTTCGAAACTAATAGGTTAAAACATTACAGATATTTCGAATACCATTACTTTCCCCGAGTTTAGTTTCCTGATTTTCGTCACTGATAAATTTTCTTTCCCGATTTTACGACGAATGCCTGTCAATGGTTATTGTCTAATCATACTCTGCTCACACGTCCCATACATATTTATTTTTTATTTTATCAAACTCCGTTCAGACTTTCCGTTGTACAGATACAGAGGAAAGATCACAGTCGGGACCAATCAGAAATTCGTCGCTATCGTTGCTGGAAACCGGCTTTGATGGAAATGGGTTTTGATGGGCATCAAAAGGCCTTTGTTTGTATCGTCTGCGCGCATATACAGATACGACAAATTCTTGAATGTAGTAGAATCAAGCATAATCCTAAGCCTGTGCAAAGTTTTTTCTCAGCAATTGCGCAACCAGTCGTGCTGATTTTAGGCTCAATCGAAAGAAATCGCTCAATTGGTCAAAAGTTCGCTTTTCAAGCCGCCAAATGACTCCAAGTCTCTACAATTAGCGTAAACGTCATAAAATGTTTACCCCCACCACCGCGAATCGCCTTGTTTTGAGATAATATAGACTCGGTGAGCCTCGGGCCAGTAGACGACAGACCTGTCAATGTTCTTGTCTCGAGACTCCACCGAGTCTCTTGATTTTTTATCTTTTCGTAAGGAATAGCAAAAGTTCCATGCTTTAACTTCAACGGTTTTTCAGATCAAATTCACGAAGCAGAGAAACGCAGCTCAGTTGACTGCCCGCAGCGTCTTCAGTATATTGAGAAATTTGATATATATATTTGTTGCATCTCAGCGATGTGAATTTCAATACCATGAGAAAAATATGATCGGAAGGCCAGGACTGAAATCATATAGAAACATTTTTGGAACACTTTTTTTCAACAAACCATATCACAATGCGCACTAAAGAATTTAATAAATATTGAAAAATTACAGATATTTCATATGATTTCATTTTCACTCGTATCTTGCACAAGCCTGACTGAGTGATGCCATTAGACTATTGTTGACGTTTTGACCTTCGACTTGTTGAAAAGATGATCCTTGAATATCAATGCTCACATAATCAGCGAAACCCCAGCTGAATATAAAATATGTAGTGGGATCCCTAGCCGATCGGGTGACCAAAAATATTTTTGGTGACTAGAACCGAAACACGGTTCGGTTACTTTTAGCACATTCATTACTGAAAAAACCGATATTTCGGTAATTTTGAAAATTAAAAAGTAAATGGAAATTTTCGTGACCACACCGGATTATGGTATAAAAAAAAAAATATGACCTAATTAAAATTGCATCGAATGACCGTTTTGTCGGTTTTTTTAGATCCAATTTTTTGAGCCGAAAAACCTGAATGACAGTATCGTCACCGTTGATTCGTGCATGAAACAAACGATCGAATCTGGGTTTTGTCACCGTTAACTAGTAGATCAATGAAACGGTTGAATCTGGGTTTTATCACCGTTGATGGGTAGATGAAACGAACGGTCGAATCTGGGTTTCGCCACCGTAAATTTATGGATCAATTAAACGGTTAAATCTGGGTTTCTTTACAATCGATCTGTGGATCAATCGAACGGTCGAATCTTGGTTTCGTTACCGTTGATCTGTGGATCAATCGAACGGTCGAATCTGGGTTTCGTTAACGTTGATCGGTGGATTAACGAATGGTCGAACTTGGGTTTTGTCACGGTTAATTAGGGGATCAATAAAACGATTGGATCTAGGTTTCGGCACCGTTAATTCGTGGTTTATCAGTTAATCTAGGTTTCATCACTGTTAATTAGTGGACCAATCAAATTGTTAAATCTCAGTATCTTCACGGTTTATGGGTAGAACCGTTGAATTTCGGTTTCGTTACGGTTAATTGATGAATCAATTGAACGGGCGAATTAAAGTTTCGTTAGTTCATTTCTGAATTAATCAAAAGACAGCAACCTCCGATCTAACCACAAGAATTTCGGTGGCTGAACCGTCCATCGCTTACTACGATCAAACAGCAGAAATCCCAATAGCGAACCAGTTGAGTAGTTAGCCTGATGATCCAAATGCCAAAATCTTCGTTGTTGGGAAATAAAAAAACAATCATCGAAGAGCCGGAGGAGGAAGAGGAAGCAAGGAGATTTTTTTTCATCATTTGAAATGCTCACAATACAACGTATAAGTCAAAGTTTTTCTAACAATAGTCCTATCGATTTACAACTACGCGGGTAAGAAATGTTCAACAAAACAAAGAGTTTTCCGTAGTGTAAATTTTCGAGTATTTAATATATCATTCTTCTTAAATGTTACCATTTTTGTGATGAACAACATTTATTTACATACAAATTAAATGCCAAAGGATTAACAATAATGTACAATATGATATACTGATGTTGAAGCTCTCGATGGATAGGATTTAGCAAATGGCAATTTTGCAAATGCCAAATGCTGAGAACAATGTTCTCAGATGTATGCATTAAACTTTCAGGTAATTCTTTTTCAAGTTATTTATGCCAACAAATTTTGATATTGCGAGAATTTTTATTTTAGAAAATATCATTCTTTGTGGAATTGAAATATTTGCTGTAACCATAATTCCGACTGTACGGTTTTATTGAAAAATGGGACAAACATTCTTTCTTCAAGTAAACGAAAAAACTAGTCTTTGATATGGCTAATTTTTTATAGTACATTTTTCTACAAATAGTAGAGGTCTGAATTGAAAAAATGGGATTTTGCCTAAAGGATTGATCTTTTTTTTTGTTAATAGAAAAATAATATGATGTTTGGGAACAAAACCCTTCGACATAGACTTAAGAATTGTGTAAAGATCCTCTGCACTAAATTGTCATCCAAATCGGTCCTTTAATTTTCGCGATACGATGGTGGCAGTTTCAAAAAAATATAATTTTTATGAAAATTCATTTTAAGGGTTAAGCACATTTGAAATTAGGATGAGAAATTTTCTCCTACTTTCTAGATGTCGATTCCTAGAAATTGTTTTTATAAAATATGTATAACATGCCAAATTATCGAATAAAACTATTTTTGAAGAATCGTTTTTATGGCCCCCCTAGGTGTATGTAAGCCCTTAACTCCAAAAATGGATTGGATTTTCCTTCATTGTCCATTACTCGTGCTTTCGTCGTCAAGACATTCATCAATGAATACCTTTTGACAAACCGACGCTTGATCCATGCAGCGATTTCGCAACCTGCTAAGTTTCATTTTTCAGTCGCTGTACCAATACGTTACCTCGGCGAGATTTGCATCTTGTGAATAACACTAATCCAAACAAAAGTACAATTTAGTAAAAACATCTATTTTTTTCGCATTATTTCTTTACGCACACGTCTATTGTATACATTACTTTTTTGTTGTTATTCTCCGAGAACGCGGTTGCGATCAATCGGTTTCTCAAGTATTGGCCAATTTTATGCAACCACACATATTTTCGTCCTGAATAATTATGGCCGGTGCCATGATATCATCTACTTGGGCGAACCCTCGGTCTCTTGTCGACTCCGAGTTTCGAATATGACGTGTTTCAAATAGACTACCTGTGTCGATGAAATATTCGACAAATGCACCGATCACTGTGATTCCTTCATCATTGATGAACTTAACGATGTTTAAGATGACTCCGAAGCGGTTGTCTTTAGTGTAAATATATTCATCACAATGTCGCGTTTTCTTCTTATTTCCGTAACAGTACATATTTTGTTTTATCACAGCTCGTGCGCATACGTCCATACTTTTGGTGCACGTCTGACCCAACTCGGTCAATACGTTTAATTACCAAGACGATGGCCGTGTATCCCGAGCGCTTCCTAGACCACAGAATACGTCTTCATTTTCATTGTTTTCGTTCATTAGTCTTATTTTATTTTTCCCTGAGTTCAAGACATCTCGAATCATTCGCCTTGTTGTATCGTTCTCCGTGAACTCTCGAGGAATAAATTCAATTAAGTCATTCAACAAATATCGCGTCATTGTTTGAAGTTCCTTTCGTTCGCGCTGCTCACTGAGTCTATTATACGTTTATTAAATGCCTCGAACGGGAACGTACTATGAACCCAAGATGGTCCCCAATTTTGTGCTGTTTCCGCTAAATGATTCAAAATGTGCACATTAAATGACATGTGATCCTCACCATATATCTCTTGGAAATCTTGCACGAATGTTTTAAGCATCAATTGCACTTCGTCCAGCTCCGTTTGCGTTAAAGAATCCTTGTTCAATATATACGCTACTTGAGAGAGTAAGGACAAGTGCGCTAATTCAACATCTCCAATTATACCGCTCAAACATGGTATGACATAGTAGAGCAACCAGTTTCTCCATTCGGATGCTTTCCAATTTCCCATCGTTTGGACATCTCTCGGTTTTCTGGCTATTCTACTCGGTGGCCGGATTCTCATAAGTCGCCTGTTAATCATATTCAGTGCTGTTGGGTTTCCTCTGTAGCAAGGATCCGACGCAGGACCATGTATCAACACCATTGAGAGTTGTTTTGTGACGCCCAGATATAAGTTATGCATTATATCAACCGACATACCGTTGACCAAGTTTAGTATCGGTATATTTTTCATTATCAAGAGACTCGGTAGAGTCTCAGGACAAGTACATTGACAGCTCTGTCGTCTGCTGGCCCGAGGCTCACCGAGTCTATATTACCTAGCAAAAAACAGCATAAATGCTGTGAAAAAAGCTGAGACAAGTACATTTACACCCCCCCGAACAGTCGTTCCAGTTAATCCCGCCCACCATCCAGCGCCAATATACCGATTCCCACAAAAATTTACAAAAACCCGTCTGAGTCGCTCATGCAAAGATTTCTCCGCCCAAAAGCCTTTCTAAAAACCAACTCATCATACAAAGTTTTATGGGTAACCGCTCTCATTATCTTAACAAATTGAGTCAAATTGTACAGAGGTGATAATTTCGTTCTCGTAAATGTTGTGAGTTCACAAAAAATTGATAAATAAATAGAGATCTACTAAAGTATACGTGGCCAAGTACGTGGGATTGTATTAGATTATAAAATCTCCAATTATGTTCATATGCCATTTCTCTAATTAATGCTTTATTACAACGAATTATTATTCTATAACTTGGAACTACAAGGGCTTTCAAAAAAAAAATAAAGAATTGCATTAGTTTGCGTGAGCTTGAACGCTGCCACACTCTCATTTGTAATATTTGTAGTATAGTTTTATTGGTAACAAATTGATAAAAGTTTACTATCGTACGTAGAGCGGATACGCCCAGAGTACTTGTCCGGCTGGAAAATTTTTCGACTAGTCAGCTAAAAATATACTTTTTTGTTCAAGTCAAATTTTTCAACCACTCCACATTCGGATCTCCTGATGCAGATTCGAATCTTACCCGCCTTGGAATGCAATCAATTAATGATCGCTCTTACATAGCAGGCTTATTCCGTTTTGTAAAACCTGTTGTAGTAAAAACCGGTGTAAAAGTGCGTGTAAATGGTACCGGATTACTTACTCCGGGTGTACAGTACCGTCTAGACGCTCTGTAAATCTAGTTTTCCCCCGGATGTTACAAAACCAGAATAAACGTGCCATATAATAACATGAGATATTCTCCACACGAGCATCAATTCATCGATAACAATTGGTTAAAGGAAAGGAGAATAATTTGGGATACAAAACAATCCGCATATTGTGATTCCAAATTAGCTGTGCTTGCTTTACTAGTTAAGGCCAAAATATATATGGTAGATTAATGTTGACTTATGTGACAAATTTTATGAAAAATTTTCAGGCCGGACAAGTACTCTGTGCGTATCCGCTCTACGTACGATAGTAAACTTTACCAATTTGTTACCAATAAAACTATATTACAAATATTACAAATGAGAGTGTGGCAGCGTTCAAGCTCACGCAGGCTAATGCAATTCCATATTTTTTTTTTAACGCCTTTGTAGTTCCAAATTATAGGATAATAATTCGTTGTAATAAAGCATTAATTAGAGAAATGGCATATGATCATAATTGGAGATTTTATAAACATAATAAAATCCCACGTACTTGGACACATATACTTTAGTAGATCTCTATTTATTTATCAACTTTTTGTGAACTTAGAACATTTACGAGAACGAAATTATCACCTCTGTACAATTTGACTCAATTTGATAAGATAATGAGAGCGGTTACCCATAAAACTTTGTATGATGAGTTGGTTTTTAGAAAGGCTTTTGTGCGGAGAGATCTTTGCATGAACGACTCAGACGGGTTTTTGTAAATTATTGTGGGAATCGGTATTTTGGCGCTGGGCGGGGGGGGGGGGGGATTAACTGGAATGACTATTCGGGGGGTGTAAATGTACTTGTCTCAGCTTTTTTTACAGCATTTATGCTGTTTTTGGCTAGGATTTGTCGACTTTTTGTATGGAATTCATAGCTTGTTAATTAAACATATCAATATTGTGTACGTACTCGGGTATGAAATTCATAGCTTGCCAATTAAACATGTCTATTAGGGTGTGCGAAAAAAAATCGATATTTTTTTTTTCCTTTGCATCCAGCAGAAAAAGTTGAATTAAGGTGAAAAGAAAAGAATCCCAGAAGCAGAGCTCACCATAAAATTATTTCGAACGGCGCATCGCATTTAAAGATTTTCCATAAGAATAACCCAGGAAACTATTGAGATATCTGAATCTCATATCGTAACTCTTCAGAAAAAAAACATAGAGACACGTTAATAATATGTTTTTATAGAGAATCGAATTTTCTACAAAAAACGTTCTTATGAACAATAAGCTTGGAGCAACCGTTTAAGTGGTATTACTGTTTGAAATTGAATCGATAGAAAAAAATTATTCAAAAGGCTATCAAAATCAAAATTTTCGTTTTACGAAAAAACTTCTTGGTAGTTTTTTATAGAAAATTACTTACTCTATCAGAAAAATTTTATAATTATTATAATTTTATAATTTCATGATTTTTATAAAATTACTTATTTTTATAATTTTTATAAAATTATTGTAAAAATATTTCATGTTTGGTTTTCATAGAATACCAATGTTTTTCACTAAGAAACTGTCAAATATAAACTTTCCGTTATGAATTTGGTATAATTAGGTATGACAAGGAAGAATAAAAGAAACTACGTTTATTAATAATCGTGATTGGAAAAGCTTCACTCGTTGTAATGAATTATCTTATGATAGTACATAAAATAACAAATGACGGTTATTAATTGTTTTGCTTTCACAGAGTAAAGTTTAAAACCACGAAAAAACAGCACGCATGCGTGCTGTAAAAAAGTTGAGACAAGTACATTTTCATAGGCCACGAAAAAAATCATTCCATTACTTTATTCTTTCACAAAAGTGTTCAAATCCTAATAAAAATTGAAATGTATTTAATTTGCCGGATAATGACCACACCCTAAAAAAATTTCAAATTCCCCAAAAAAATGTATCGCATACATTTATATCGCTCAAAAAGTTAACAATTCTGTCCCCGCAAAAAATTAAGTTGGAATTATGAAACTAATTCAAAGTGCCCAAAAAAATACATTTCCATTCTTGCAAATCGTTGAGTTGAGATTTTACCAAAAAGTTACTAAATAAATTGAGATCTACTAAAGTGTTACGTGCAAAAAGCACGGGTTACTTTACCTTATTATTATTATTTTTTTCAAAAGAAATTTGGGGATCGGCTTACCTTCGTCCCATACGGGCCCGGGACTCACCTCGACTGGTTCAATGTCTTAATTATTAGGAGGGGTGATGATAAATTCCAATTATTTTCTTTATGAACAGGAATAAATTTCAAGCATTGAGTTTTATTGAATTGAGGAGAAAACTATGAATTTAAAGATTCCGCAATTACAATGGTATAAAGATAACTTACGTTTACCGCTCGAGTCGCTCGCGATCTCTGGTTTCGGCCGACGGCCACGCTACCCGCTCACATACACACACACACACTTATTTTCTACGAATAGCTTATTTACGGAATTATTGATTTCTATATGTGACAATGATGCTGGGTTTATTGTGTTTGGTAATATATTGTATATAGTATAGGAGAATGAAGAACGAAAGTATAATTATGATTAAATAGCGTCTCTTCGCGCGCAAAACAATCGGAGAATTATTAATCTATGCGCACCACCGCCGGCGGAGCTCTTCCGTGCACACGGGGGTCCCGTTTAAGTAAACCCACTCCGACGGTGGAATTATGGTCGCCACGATTCACTCACGACTCGAGTGTTTCTCAAACCCCTGGTGAACCCGAGGGAATTGCACTCGATTAAGACTTTATTTTTACGAGAATAGACTCACGGGTCTATGCGGAACCACCGATTTGGATTTACGTTTCCGCCGCGACTTGCTACGCTCGGAGCTCGATTTCCACCTCAGGATAATTCCGTGACTTGATGGGAACTAGCTTCCTTGATAACGATATTCATCGCAATCGAGGCTATTCGGAAATTCGTCCTGAGGTGGGGGCGGGTTTCAATTTCTCGGGACTCATCCACGATTGGTTGGAACCCGCATGAGCTGATTTTTGCCTCAGCATTTCCCGAGTGGCGTGAATCGTGGGTCATCAGACCCAGGGTTCGTGCAGGTGCTGTCGCTATGCGAGAGTGAGCAACAAGAGCCCTGGTCAGCCGCGAGTGCAGGGGCACGCGTCGGAATTCTCAGCGCACACATGCGCTGACGGTGACAAAAATACAAGGAAGCGTTAGCGTCACGCCATTGTCTTTACCTTTGTGGAAAAAAAATATTCTTATAGACAGGGTCGTGACAAAAGCAAATATGGCAAAGTACGTAGAGCCCTTTATATTGCATCTCACAAAAAAATTATATCATTTTCAATACTGACAAAATTGTTTAAGCCTCCCTAAAAACATTACTTATTATTACTTATGATCGGAATAACTTACTACATTACTTATTATCGGAAAATAAAAATGTAATTGACATCAGATCGAAATGAATAAAAGTTTTCCAATAAATGGTACCGATAAGAAGTTTAAAATTTCACAAACAATGGAAAGTTTTATATTTCTATTAAACAAAAATTAACTTCTCGCGTATTAAAACAAAACTTAATGATTCTTTTCTGATAGATAAGAAAATGCTATGGTTATGAGGGTCGAAGTTAGAATGAGTTAGAACAATAATCTTCGAAAATGGTACACAAATACTCAGAAAAACTACGAAAATATTTATATTTCTTTTCCAGCGATTTAATTCATCCTGCTTTTCTGGCTGTGTTAGTCAGAGAACACATGTTTTTTTTATTCATTTGCTTATTTTTTTTTAAATCTCAAGTAGTCCTTAATGAAAAATGTGTATATGTTGAAGATTAAACAAAAAGTACTCGTAATTATCAAGGAAATACTTTTGTGATGAATTCGTTGAGTTTTCCTGAGAAAGCCCAAAATTCTCTACGAAAAGCTACCAAGGAGTTTTTTCGTAAAACGAAAAATTCGATTTTGACAGCCTTTTGAATAAAATTTTTCTTTCGATTCAACTTCAAACGGTGGTACCACTTAAACGTTTGCTCCAAGCTAATTGTTCATAAGGACGTTTTTTGTAGGGAATTCGATTCTCTATAAAAACATATTATTAACGTTTCTGTATGGTTTTTTTCTGAAGAGTTACAATACGTGATTCAGATATCTCAATAGTTTCCTGGGTTATTCTTATGGAAAATCTTCAAATGCGATGCGCCGTGCGAAATAATTTTATGGTGAGCTCTGCTTCTGGGATTCTTTTTTTTCACCGTAATTCAACTTTTTCTGCTGGATGCCAAGGAAAAAAAATATCGATTTTTTTTCGCACACCCTATCTTTTTTATTATTTTATTTACTTAATATTAATTTATTAATATTATTGAAATATTAATTAATATTTAATTAATATTAATTTATTTATATAATTAATATTTTATTTACTATATATTAAACATTATATTTAATATTTTATTATTAATTATAAATAATAATATAATTTTTATTAATTTTTATATTTTTTTATATAAAAATTATTTTTATATATTTATATAAAATTTTTATTTTATATAAAAATTTTATATAAATTTTTATATAAAATTATATATATATATATATTGAGACGTGTGGGTCTCAAATCCCGCGTTGCGCGCATGCTCGCCGGAATCCGGAACTCCCTCGAAGCGATGGTGGCGAACTCTATAACGATATCTGAAAAATAAAACCTTAAATTAATAATAATAATAATAAAATAATCTCCAACGCAGACCCTCAGTCTGCGATTGGAGGAAAAGTGAAAGGCAAGGTAGGAATCGGGAGTATAAATATGGGAGGATCGGCCAGGGTAAGGCCTACTTCTTCGACGCTCTCTACCTTGGGGTGACCAAGACTAAAGACGGCTGGTAATAACCAGGGACCTTTAGTCAAGGGGAACCAAGGGAAAAGAGAAGAAATAGGGGATAGCGGGAGAGAAAATAAAGACAATAGGCAAATAAAAAGAGAATAGGAATATAGAAAAGACAAAGAAATATAATGAAAAGATAGTTGAAAAAGAAAGAAAAAAAAAAAAAAAAAAAAAATAAAGAAAAAACGAAGAAAAGATTGGGGAAATAAATAAAATAATTGATAGAATAAGCTTACCCAAAGTCCTGTAACGTCGAAGGGTCCGCTGCAGCAAGAACATCCACCGAAGACGCAGACACGGCAAACCAAAATCCTGGAACGGCGAAGGCAAGAATCATACAGCAACTTCCAACGGTGAACCAGGCCCCGTCCTCCAATGTCCCTGTAAACAGGAGAATAAAATTAATTAAAGAAAAGATTATAAGGAAAACCTGAAAATTAGAAGAGTCAAGGATATTATTTTTAGATTTTTTTTTATTTTGTTACACGGGGCAATCATCATAATAATTAAGATTCAATTAAGGCTTTGCCTCGTCTCAACGATTGTCCCGAGAATAAATCGATGACACGAGCGTTATTAAATAAAACGAAGAGAAAATAGAAACAAAAAAAAAATAAGGAAAAGTAAAAAGTTGGGTTAGAAATCGAGCCGACTTACCTAAACAAATTACGCTGAGATCGAATTCCGGATCTCCATCCTCGTCGTTCTCTGAAAACAAAGAAAAAATAGAAAACACAAAATAAAAAGAAAGAAATACGATAAATCAACACTTTTCACGAATTTTCACGCGATCACTATTTCGGAGCACGTCATACACCATCATAACCATAAAACTACTCGAATCGATCGAGATCAAGGAACTCGAGTACACAGCGCCACGCGGGCCGCTAGTTCCTAGATTTTCATAACAGAGGGCGCCACCATTCACGTCAAATCAGAAAGCGCTAGACAGCGACTCTGCCGCGTTCTATGGGCCATAGAGGGCGGTGACATCGAATCAAAGAAATTAATAAAATAAAGAGCGACAACATTTTATACTGTTCAAACTAATTGTTTATTCTGAAACATGCCATAAATTAAGTAATAAAAAGTGAAAAATAATACCACCAAATCTTCCCGCATTTTGACTCCACTAATTTACTCCCTGTCGTGTCACGAATATATAAAATTAAGTGTGACTACCGTTACAATATATATATATTTATATATAATTAAATATATATATATATAATTAATAAATAAAAAAAATAATGTAAAATTTAATAATAAAAAATATATTAAATTTTTATATTTAATTATATAAAAAAATAATTTTATATAATTAATATTAATTAATAATAAATATATAAATAAATATAATATAATAATTATATTATATTAATATAATATATTATATAGTATAATATATAATATTATACTATATAATATAATAAATAAAATTTATTATATTAAATAATAAAGTAAGTTAATTATATTAACAATAATTTTTATAATTTAAATTAAAAATTAATTATTAAATTTTAATTAAATTTTTATTTATTAAATATATTTAAAATTAAAATTTAGTTTAAAAATTTAATTTACTTGATTAATCAGTTAAATTTTGTTCAAAATTAAAATTTAATTTAAAAATCTGATTGACTTGATTAATCAATTAAATTTTGTTCAAAATTAAAATTAAATTTAAACATCTAATTGACTTGATTAATTATTTAAATTTTGTTCAAAATTAAAACTTAATTTAAAAATCTAATTGATTTGGTTAATCATCCAGATTTTGTTCAAAATTAAAATTTAGTTTGAAAATCTAATTGACTTGGTTAATCAATTAAATTTTGGTCAAAATTAAAATTTAATTTAAAAATCTAATTGACTTGATTAATCAATTAAATTTTGTTCACAATTAAAATTTAATTTAAAAATGTAATTAACTTGATTAATCATTTAGATTTTGTTCAAAATTATAATTTAATTTGAAAATATAATTGACTTGATTAATCAATTAAATTTTGTTCAAAATTAAAATTTAATTTAAAAATCTAATTGATTTGGTTAATAATCGAGATTTTGTTCAAAATTAAAATTTAGTTTAAAGATCTAATTGATTTGATTAATCATCTAGATTTTGTTCAATATTAAAATTTAATTTAAAAATCTAATTGACTTGATTAATTATTTAAATTTTGGTCAAAATTAAAACTTAATTTAAAAATCTAATTGACTTGGTTTCAATTAAATTTTGTTCAAAATTAAAATTCAGCTTAAAAATCTAATTGACTTGATTAATTATTTAAATTTTGTTCAAAATTAAACCTTAATTTAAAAATCTAATTGAATTGATTAATCAATTAGATTTTGTTCAAAATTAAAATTTAATTTAAAAATCTAATTGATTTGGTTAATCATCTAGATTTTGTTCAAAATTAAAATTTAGTTTAAAAATCTAATTGACTTGGTTAATCAATTAAATTTTGTTCAAAATTAAAATTTAATTTAAAGATCTAATTGACTTGGTTAATCATTTAGATTTTGTTCAAAATTAAAATTTTATTTAAAGATCTAATTGATTTGATTAATCATCTAGATTTTATTCAAAATTAAAATTTAGTTTAAAAATTTATTTGACTTGATTAATCATTTAAATTTTGTTCAAAATTAAAATTTAATTTAAAAATCTAATTGACTTGGTTAATCATTTAGATTTTGTTCAAAATTAAAATTTAATTTAAAAATCGAATTGACTTGATTAATCAATTAGATTTTGTTCAAAATTAAAATTTAGTTTAAAAATCTAATTGATTTGATTAATTACTTAAATTTTGTTCAAAATTAAAATTTAGTTTAAAAATCTAATTGACTTGGTTAATCATTTAGATTTTGTTCAAAATTAAAATATAGTTTAAAAATCTAATTGACTTGGTTAATCATTTAGATTTTGTTCAAAATTAAAATTTAGTTTAAAAATTTAATTAATTTAGTTATCATTTAAATTTTGTTCAAAATTAAAATTTAGTTTAAAAATCTAATTGATTTGGTTAATCATCCAGATTTTGTTAAAGATTAAAATTTAATTTAATTTTTTTTAATAAAAAAAAATTTTAATAAAAATTAATTTAATATAAATTATATTAACCTGGCCAAAAATCCCCTGCCCGGGGAAAAAACCTTGGACAAGTACATTTGTTGACCCCTGTTTCCATTTGTTTTCACAGAAAAAACTGCCCAAAAAAGTACAAAATTATTAAAAATTTGGCAAGATGGAGATAGGAAAAAGAAGATTGTTTCTATAAAATAACTATACTCCAAATGACAAATAGAAATGAAAAACTTCACATATTTTATCGAGATCCCAAGAAAAAATGCAACAATGCCCATCGTGAGTGTCTAGTAAAAAACAGAGTCTACAAATAAATGATCAATTTGCGCATAAAAAAAATAATTACTTTACAGAAACAGAAATGGAAAAGCCAATGATTTACGTTCAGCACTAAAATTTATAATATCAATAATAGTACAAGTATTTTATTGTCGCTTGAGGATGGAGTATTTAAAAAAAGCAAAAATTAGTTGGTTATTGAAAAAAGTCACCAATGTACAAAAATAAAAATCGGTCAAAAGAACAGAGTCCAGAAAAAAAAATCGGGATGAAAAAAAACTAGAAGAAAAACATTTCAAACGAAAAAAATTAGATTGAAAAAAAATTTCGGCCGAAGTACTTGGCGAGTTTATAATACATACAACATTACGTGAAATACATTACGTGATCCAAGCTAAGCAAAAAAACTCGCCAAGTACTTCGGCCGAAATTTTTGTTTCAATCTAATTTTTTTCGTTTGAAATGTTTTTCTTCAAGTTTTTTTTCATCCCGATTTTTTTTTCTGGACTCTGTTCTTTTGACCGATTTTTATTTTTGTACATTGGTGACTTTTTTCAATAACCAACTAATTTTTGCTTTTTTTTAAATACTCCATCCTCAAGCGACAATAAAATACTTGTCCCACACTGAGAAAAAAATTTTGTTGAAAATACCAAATACGTTTTGTTGCCTTAACATTTTGTTGGTTTAAACATTGCTCAGATGCGCTAAATAAGCTACAGTTATTTAAACTAAACGTGTCGGTTAAATCTTATTTATCTGTTCAACATTATGATTTTGTCAGAAAAACTACTACCATTTATTTGATTTTTTCTGATTTTTATTTGGTCTAACAAAATGTGCATTTGATTATGAAATATCAACTCAATTAAACGATTTTGTCATACTGAAGGGATATTGCATGCGTTCAACTGAATGATTTAGGATCATCGAACAGAACGTACTGTTCAATCACGTAAATGTAATTATGAAATTCATTCGCTCAAGATAACAAAACATTTTGCTTAAGGACTGTTTTTCTTTGTTCCATCGACTAAAAGTTACTTCAATTTAATTAAGTCATTGTTCATATTAAAAACGATTACTTTGTTTCTCTAAAAATAATTTATTTAAAGATACGCATTATTTTGCTTTGGTGATAACTATATTTCACGAAAATACAACAAAATATTTTGTTCACGTACTGGAAAAAGCAGTATTTAAATTATCAAAGTGAAAAGTTCAATCGAACGGTGTATACTTACAACAACAAAATGCTGCGTTGATAAGCGAACACATTTTTTCAAAATCAAGAATAGATTCAGTTAATTCGGTATGTTGTAATCAGAATGGAACGAGACAATTTTCTTTTAATTACGAAACTGCTTTAAATAATTGGACATAAAATTTGAAGAAATAAGAATTCGATTAAGTTGCGTAAAACTCAGTTATTTCAAAAGCTAAAATATAGTCAATCTAATTAAATATCTTTTTTTGCCAACTAAAGCCGATATTGAGTGAACCAAAAACCTTTTTTTAGTGAAAGGTCTTCTTTTGTTGTATAATCTACATATATTGTTAATGTGAATGAATATGAGGTTGCTGCAACGACACATTCCTTCGTTGTAAAGAAATACGTAGCTTTTATAACATTATCCCTCGTTCATAATAAACGAATATACATGATATCGATCAATCAAATATTGTTCGATTTGAATATAAAAACGCTTAATTTAAACAAAAGACATTTGTCATTCACATGAGGACAATATATACATTTAAGGATGTTGAGTACGGATCGTCCCTTCCAAAAGTTTGGTGCCTCTTCTCATTTTATTGAATTTTATAGGAATTGATAAATACTTAAATTTGTTTTGTGACAACGTTGATGGTGAAAAGAAGTCTCGTATTTGAACCTTTTAATGATCGGAAATTCTTATTTATTTATTATATCAGGTTTTAATAATGTTTTTACAAGCGAGGATTAACTTTTGGATGTTTTGTCCAAACTTGACCACGCTAAAATCTCGATAGTAGAAACTGTTCATTCTCAACAAAATTTTGATTATTTTATATCGCAACTATAGAAATATGACATAAAATTACTTAGAACTGCAAAAAAAACAATATTTATGAACAATATTAATATTAAAAATAGTTTCTCTATTAGCTTTACATTCGTCAACGTTGCGTGATTCGTAAGTTGGCATGACTGAGAACCGTACGTTCGAGAGCATGCCTGATGGTCGCAATAACGGACGAAATCGGAATCGACGAAAATAATTCAAAAATGGTCAAGACCGGAAAAAAAGTTTTTTATTGGAAAAGAAAACGAGTGACAGAGACCGTGTACAATCAAAGAATGAGTCAAGTGAATTCCGGTAAAAAAAGGAAAAAACAAGTCACAGAATCTTCCAGTGAACAATTCGAAAGTGTCACAGAATCGAGCGAAAATAACCTCGAATGTGACACAGATGACAACTTACATAACCTCGAATGTGTCGAAAAAGTTCCGGGTCGGCGTCTCGTCGACATATCGGTGATGGGCGAGAATTTATTTTGCCCATCATGCAAAGAAATTCTTTCGTTGTGCGACATAATCGAGGAGGAGCGAGCAGGACTTGCGTCCGTCTTCACTATCCAGTGCCGAAAGTGTTTGGACACAACGAAAGTTCAAACGGATAAAAAACATGCAACCAAATCGGGAAAATTTCGCTTCGATGTGAACTCAGAGGCTGTTCTTGGTAAGTTTATTAAATGCATTGTTTAACTTATTTTTTGTAGATTCAAAATACTGTTTCAATTAATTGCGTAAAATAAGATGAAAGATATTATTGTACAAAAACTTGGTACGTAGTATATTTTTGTGTGGAGATTAGCTTCGCAGTATACTTCTGTGAAGAAATGTGCTGCGCCGTAAGTTCTAATGTGTATAAAATTTTACTAGAAGGAATGTCATTGACAACTTTTGAAAGAAGCGTACCAGACTTTTGTCACAGAACTATTCCTGAATTTTCAACTTGTTTATAATACAAGCTATTACCGCAGAGATACACTTTCATAGAAAATTTTGTTACGTAGCAACTTATCCACATAAAAAAGAGCTACGTTCCAAGCTTTAATGTTTTATACTGAAACATTGCTGAAAATGTACATTATGTTATTATTTTCAGGGACATTGCATGCAGGTATGGGGTACTCGCACTTGAACAAATTTCTTGGATGTGTCAATGCGCCACCATTACATTCAAGAACATTCAAGAATCACGAAAGAGAAATTGGACCAATTGTGGAAGATGTTGCGAAAGAAAGCTGCAAGAAATGGACTCAGGTGGAAAGAGAGACCACCATTGAAAATGCCGAAAATTTAAAATCTTTGTTGTAAGCTTTTTTCGTGCTTATTATGATTTAATATTATTGTGATTGGATTGCTCCACTTTTTTCTTAGTACCGCTGCTATTTTACAAAATGAATTGGTTGTAAAACGTCAGTGCGATACTAATAATTTGGAAAGTTCCAACCACTGTAATATTCATGAATCAAAGTGAAACCGAAAAATGAGAATCGAATATTTTTTCCCAAGGCATTATTTTTTATTTTCGTCGAGATTTTTATCTTATATATATTTCGTATTCGTATTGAATTGAATATGTCGTTTTGTGACATGTATATTTTGAATCTTTACAATTCTTCTAATTTTTTATTCAATTTGTATATATATTTTTCAATTTTCTATTTTTTTATATGTCTTTAAGATCGTATATACATTGAATCATGAAACATTTTCTAAACTTTTTTCAATTTTGTGATTTTTCGTTCGGTTATACGTATACTTTTCTGTAATATGAAATTTACTTTACGAATCATGAGAAATAGTCGTAAGTGATTATTTAATATAATTTTTTTGAAAATTATATGTAATATAATATTAAATATAATTTAAATATTATATTAAATGTAATTTAAATATTATATTAAATATAATTTAAGTATTCCATTAAATATAATCTTTTGAAAATTATATTTAAAAACGATGTTTGTATGAGCTGAAAAAAAATTAAAAAATCATATGCAAGAAAATCGATATTTATTTTGTACAAATCCTTTTCCCTGTTTTCTAAGACCTCAAGATTTGCAGCAGTCCAGCTTCATTGTTGAAGAAAAAAATACAACTGCCGCAGCCTCAACACCTTTGAATTCTTGTGAACCGAATGAAGTACTGGAAGGTCTACGAAGTGAGATTCTAGCTCAACAAGAAATAACATTCGACGACCTGGTGCGAGTTGTCGTATCGTACGACATGGGTTGGAGCACCCGAGGCACCGGCAGGAACTATGATAGCTTGAACGGTCAAGCAGCGATTATTGGCTTGCATACAAAACGTGTTCTGGATTTTACAACACGTTGTAGAAAATGTCGAAAATGTGACAAAGGCCATCCGCCGGAGGATCACAACTGTCATCGCAACTTTACCGGAAGCGCCAAAGCTATGGAACCCCATGCAGCCGTGGAATTAACCACCAAGAGCTCAATCTTGAAAGATTACAATCTTCAAGTTGGCGTTTTAGTGGGAGATGATGACAGCTCGACCATTGCAGCAGTACGTCGTAGCAGTATTCATCCCGTCGTCAAACACTCAGATATTAATCATACCAAAAAAGGTGTTGTCAAAGAGTTGTACAAGATGAAGCAAAATCATAAAGATTTATCGACGGAATGCATTGAGCAGCTTCGACGCTGTTTCGCATACGCAACTGCTCAAAATAAAGGTCGACGAAAAGAAATGGCAGCTGCGATTAAAAATATTCCGTATCATTGCTTCAACCAACACGATCAGTGCGAGGATTGGTGTAAGTACCGTCAAAATCCGGCAACGTACGAACCACACGATTATTTTCAAGACGAGCAAATGTTCGAGGATTTAAAAATTTTATTCGATAAACTGGCAAAAAACGTCGATCGTTTTGCTGCTGGTGCATCTAGCCAAGCAAATGAATCTTTAAACGCTACAATGGCAAGTAAAGCCCCAAAATCACGGTGTTACAGTTTATCAGAATCAGCCAATTTCAGGTTCGCTTGTGCCGTCAATCAGAAAAATTGCGGCGAACAATATATTGAAGCAGTCAAAAAAAAATTGACCATAACTCCCGGAGAGCTGACAAAAAAGCATGTGAAACGAATCGACAAAGCAACGTTGGCAAGAGCCGAACAAATGGAAAATCCGGAACGAAAGAAAAGACGCTTATTTTTGAAAAAAAATAAAACTCGTCTTCGTCATTTGAAAGAAAATTCAGAAGGAACTATTTACTCCAGCAATATGGGACTTTTGACAACAAACGCTTTTGAAAATGGAGAGGAGACTGGCCCTGACGAAAAACAAATCGTATTTTTTGATTTGGAAACCTCGGGTTTTAACAAAAACGCTGACATTCTCCAAATTGCAGCGAAAAGTGGTGATTGCAGTTTTGCGGCGTACACAAACCCGAAACGGCAAATCTCTCAAGGAGCTTCGAACGTGAATGGGCTAACGAACGAGAATGGGCATTTAATGCTACACGGACGTCGTGTCGAATCGAAACCTATAGAAATAGTGTTGCAAGATTTTTTGTCGTTTCTCAAGTCGTTTGGAAAGAGATGCGTCTTGTGTGCTCACAATAACACGTTCGATGCTCCTCGATTATTGCGAGCTATTGCTAAAACGCCTTTATTCCAAGATTTTGGAACCCTCATTCATGGATTTACTGATACGTTGCCTCTTACAAGAAAAGTCACAGGCAAAAAAGGCAAGGGTGAGAATACTTTGGCGACATTAGCTCTGTCACTGGATATTCCGAACAATGGAGCGCACGATGCTACAATCGACGTCATAATGCTCGAAGGAGTGTTGGAGAAATTAAAAATTTCAAAAAAAGAGCTAATCGATAGCAGTAAAACGTGGGATTACTTCGTGCAGAAAGAAGCTCGATCGGAACGGTCAGCAGAAATTTTCAAGTCGTTGTCACCCTTGGAAAATCATTGCTCACTGAACATCAGAAAAAGAATAGCCGATGCAAATATTTCATATAATGATATCATTGACACGTATCGTGAAGAAAACGAATCAGGCATTCGCCGATTATTTGGCAAAGATGAAAACCTTAATGTCCGAGTGACAACTTCATCCAGAGTTATTAAGAAACTTGTCAAATATTTGTCAATTTTATAAAATCGCAAAATATTAAACTTTTAAAAATCGCAAATTATGCAAGTTCATTAAATATAACAATGTTATGTAAACTGCAAATATAAGAAATATTTATAAATGATCGTTTTTTTTATATCTAATGTAACAAAAACAAAAGTGACTTTATGGTGCGAAATGACGAAGTCGTCTGTGAACGAAAATGACCATTTGAACTTCCCGCTACTTTCACTCTATGCAACGTTGCCGCTATATTCTTGTTTCTTGCGGTGAAAACCACGTGCTTCGTCTTTATTATTTATTTTCTAAAAGACAAGCTTCCTAAATGCGTTGAAAAAATTACACAATGTTTCTTATATGTTTTTCCATAAGTGTGATTTTTTTTGTATTTTTAGCATCATTTTTTGCAACAAAAAAAAATAATAACTGCAAAGTTACTGTAGTTTCCATAAGGCCGCGTGTAATTTGTGGATTCTAATATTTCAGTAACCAGCTTCCTAATCATCGTGAAATTTTTACACGACCTCTTAAATACTGCAGACAGAAGCATACTAAATTTTCAGAATTTTGTCATCATTTACGATTAGGGACTGAACATCCTTAAATGTATTTTTTTTCATCATGAATAAGTTTTTATTTTTGATTCTGATATATGTATACAAACTTATATACATATAAAATGTATATATATACTATATATATAATAATATATATTGTAACGGAACAGGTCCTATACCACACGCACACACATACTCCCTACGATACAGTACACAGATACAAGGACACTGAGGTAACGAAGAACACAGAGACCAGACAGAGACCATAACACGGGCCCGACTCACACACAGGACCAATAATCACGGTCGACATATTTCTGCTCAACGCTCAATGCCGACGTACACACGCCGGCACAACACAGGCAAGCGGGACAAAGACAGACGACTCGAAGAACCAGTTATATCTGGATTCCTCCCATATGAACGACGCCGAGCGTCGACCCATACGTACTGGACGCTGATATTATACAGGCGAGTGGGAAAAGGACAAACGACCCAAAAAACCAGATAAATCTGGATTCCTCCCAAATAATCGACGCCCAGGCGGGTATATAAGGCCGAGGAAACAGCCTAAAGGAACCTTATACTTCCACATCCTCTGAACAATCCAGTTCTCCTCTCCGCCTACATGAGTCTCAGCATTGCGCCTGAAGCTCGGCACCTAAGGCTTCCCTAAAAATCTCCTAGAGCGCTCAAGTGACCGTATTGCACGATCGCCGAGGCGAAGTCCTCTCCTGTTAGGCCCACTCCTCATCGTACCAACATTGCGTGTGGCGCGTATAGGAGATACCTAAGGAAAAAGTGTAGCGTGGTCGCCTCACACAAATCACGAGACACGGCCCTAGCCGACGGACTCGCCCTGTGAGTACTAGCATTGCGTCTAGCGCCCATAGGTCACCCACCGGGTAGTGTGCACGTGGTCTGGCCAGGCGACTCCAGGCATATACACTTTTCTCAGGATCGAAGTTTCTGCTTTATGAATTTTCAGGTGAAACCGACCCGTTGTGCTGTTTCCTGAGCAAGCCCGGCTCATTTCGTTAAGATATTTTGATTTTGTACTGGCACAGCGTCCAGCGCATTTGAAAAATATTTTAACATAACTTAGCTGTAAGGAAGCCTTGAGGATACGATTTGACGAGCTTAAACACCTCGTCTCTGACTAGACCTCGGTATAAGAAAAAAACTAACGAATATATCTCATCTTTTTTTAATGCAAATTTGGCCGTGACGGATCGGCGAAATCCGTCAATCATTGAAATCCACCATCTTTTTGGTATACGCAAAATACTCCGCCTCATTCCCTTGGCCGCAACGGACCGGCGAAGTCCAACTTAATAAATAACAATAATAAACCCTCCCCCGTAGAATTCTTGTTTGCAATAAATAACAGCGATAGTATACCCTCTGGAATCTCTCTGTTGATAATAAAAATAAAAGTTCATTCTCTTTCCTTCAATATTCTTTCAGCAAAAGAGCCTATGATGAGCGATCCCGGTTATTATAACCCTTGAGTGGATCATAATCTGAGGCACAACAAAAAAAAAATAATAAACAAAGAAGAAGAATTAGTCAAAGATAATAAAATAATATTAATTTAAATTATAGAAATAAAATTCTCGGGTAATTTGCTTTTCTCAGCATAATCGAGTCTAGAACACGATCCCCCCCCCCCCCCCCAATTTTTGATAATATCGAAAAAGTTACATTGGCGCCCGAACAGGGACTCGATTAACAAGCTGGGGAAGCGACGAAAAAAGTCGAAACAATTTTTCTTTGCAAACAAAATGGCGACAAACTCACAAAAAAAAAATACGGACTTGGCAGAAATTATGACACAATCAACCTCCCATGACCTAACCGAAACACCGTTTCTTGACGCCACCGATGATTTCACAGGAAATGAAATACAAGCGTCGACAAGAAACTCCGATGAAATAAACAAGAGTCCAAGAAATATCAGGTTAGATGAACGGAAACGGGACCAAGAACACCCATTATTAGCAATGGTCGAGCAGATACAGGACCAACGAAGGACCGATCTACGAACCACCGAAATACGATTTACGAACCTGAGCAACACCATCGCCCACCGATTAGAAAACATGCAGAGATATCTACACGAATCAATCAATGTCCTAAAAAAGGAACTCATGGACGTAACAGAAAGAGTAGGATACTCACAAGAGACAACCAGGAATGTTCGAACCACATCAAGAGAACCGCAATTAGGAAAGACACCCAGCGAAATTTTCCAGACGGGAAGACGGAGTGAGGACGACAACCGGAGCCTACTGCCACGCGTTTCAGAGAATACGTCATGGGGAGCGCCGAAATTAATCTCACCAACATTCAATGGAAATACCTCAGAACGCCCCATGAGATTCCTGGAATACTTAAGACAATACAAAAACGCCCTTGGGCCACGTTACGACTTCAAAATTATAGTAACACAAAGTCTAACAGGCATAGCGGCTGACTGGTGGAATATCACCGCATATGACTGCGAAGAATGGATGGATTTTGAAAGGCAATTCGAGCAGAGATTTTGGAGTAACGACATACAATTCGCGGCGAGAGAAAAATTAGAATTCGGATGGCATAACCCCGAAGGAAGACAGAAAAGATTGGCCTATGCTTTAAACGCCCTAGGAATAGCGCGAGAAATAAGACCTCCTCTGTCCGATTACGAAATCATAAAGAAACTATCGAGACATTTCTCGGAAGGAATACGAGATGCCGTAATAAATCGAGAAATAAAAGATATCACAAAATTTCTCAATCTGCTAGCCACATTCGACCAAACAGGTCCGATAAATAACCAACGAAAGAAATGGGAACAAAAACCTAACGCAACAAATAATCAAGAAAAAGCAAAGACACCAAATCCAAGCGATCAACAGAGTCGGAACAACGCACACCGCCAGATGAACGAAAGTCGACTGTGGGAAAACAAGAATACAAGAAAAGAACAGCCACGAATACGAGCACTCACTAAAGAAGAAGAAGAACGAGAAGAGGAAACCAATGCAGAAAACACCGAAGAAACGGCACCGGAAAACGAGGACGCGTCACCTCTGGAACTATTCAACTGAGAGAGGTGACGTTCGGCTTCGGAGAGAACGCGCGAGAATACCTATTAAGCGAGGAAGAAGAACCAACGAGAATAAGACCAAAATGTCCAACAATAAGTATAAAAATCGAAGGAAGAACCTTGAAGGCACTCATTGACACAGGAAGCGAAATAAATGCTATTTCCGAACAGACGTATCAAGAGATGATCGAATCCTTTAAAAAATGTCCAACACTACCCTTGACAGGAGTGACCGTAACGGGTGCGGTGAAAGGAAGGGCAGTCAAAGTATCAAAACAAGTCTACGCAAAGATAGATTTGCAAAAAACGATAGAATCGACGACACTCTTAATAGTACCAAAACTGACCAACGAGTGCATTATCGGAATCGACCTCCTAGACAAAATAAAATCGAAAATCGACCTCGAAACACGGCAATTAATATTTAAATCACCCAACGAAGACACGAAGACTCATTACATCGAGTTTGACCATCCCACAGACGAAAGAGATGAAAAGACAAACCACATGTTGACAATAAAGCAGACGAACAATGAAGCATACGAGATCTCAGACGAGGAAATCAAGATGAAGGTGGAAGAAACAAAATGGACAAACAATCAACAGCGAAATAAATTCAAGCTACTGATACAGCAACACAAAGCTGTATTTAGTAAAAAACCAGGATTATTAACGACATATGAACACGAACTACGGGTGATACCGCACACGCCATTCAAGACCCCAAACTACCCAATCCCACTAGCCTACCGCGATGATGTGGACAGGGAAATAAAAAAAATGATCGACCAGGGAATAATCCAACGGTCAATGAGCCCATACAACAACCCGGTAATAGTGGTAGCAAAAAGAAACGGCACGATAAGACTTTGCCTGGATGCGCGTAAAATAAATACAATCTTACAGCCGGACCACGAAAAAATGGAAACAGTAGAGACCCTATTTCAGGAATGCATGAGTGTAAAATACATGTCATCATTGGATCTACGATCAAGCTTTTGGCAGATACCCCTGACACCCGAATCAAGAAAGTATACCGCGTTTACATTCAGAGGAAACAGCTACGAATTCCGCGTAACACCGTTTGGCCTAAAAACCAGTACGGCGAGCCTCGTAAGAGGATTGGAGCCAGTCCTTCGAGGGCTGAAACACACGATCAATTTCGTAGATGATCTACTCTGTATGTCAGAAACATTCGAGGATCACATAAAACATTTAGAAGAAATCCTCACTAGGCTCAGAGGACATGGGCTCACCATAAGTTTAGAAAAATCTACATTTTTTAAAGAAAAAATTAAATTTTTGGGACACATACTATCAGCCGAAGGAATTCAACCGGACCCAGAGAAGATCGCGGCCATTCACAACTTTCCAGCGCCAAAGAATATTAAGCAACTACGGGGATTCTTAGGACTCATAAACTATTACACGAAGTTCACCAAAGAACATAGCGAGGCTACAATTCCGCTGCTAATCTTGACCCGAAAAAATCAAAAATGGAGATGGGGCGAAGCAGAAAAACAAGCGTTCGAGAACACGAAATCTAAATTCATAGATAGTGTCATTTTAAAGTATCCGGACCGTAAAAAACCCTTCTTTCTGCAAACAGATGCGAGCGACTACGCGCTAGGAGCAATATTATTTCAAAAAAATTTGGAAAAAGAACAGCAAGTCTTACAATTTGCAAGTAGGACTCTAAGAGGAGCGGAATTAGGATACGGGACAACGGAAAAGGAACTGTTGGCCATTATATGGGCCCTACAAAAGTTCCGATCATACTTACTCGGAGCAAAAATCTATATAATAACAGACCACGCGGCTCTAACGTTTCTCCGGGAGTGCAAATTATCCCACGCCCGGATAACACGGTAGTCGCTTGCCATACAGGATTATGATATTCAAATTCAACATTGTGCGGGCAAACAGAACACCGTTGCCGATATATTGAGTCGACCGGAAACAACCACGAAAGATCATACCATTATCATTGGAGAATTAGCTCGAACAATATCTCCCGAGTTCACAGAACTACTCAAACGACTAGACATACTCCAAGATGACGACCAAACAATTAAGGAAATAAAAGACCAATGTAGAAACACAGAAGGACCTCCGGGTTATAGCCTTCAACATCAAACACTATACAGGCTCATGAATGACCAACATCGCGCAGTAATTCCGAAGAACGCAGCCTCGAAATTCGTCCAAGAATGCCACGAAATCTACGGGCACATCGGCGCTCGGAAATGTTATCTCCTATTACGAGATGACTTTACCTGCCCACACCTATACAAAATAACGAGGCAGACACTCAAAAAATGTATAATATGCCAGAGAAACAAGATATACACTCCGGGTGTATTTGCGGAAATGAAAAATATATTGCCACAAAATCCCAATGAGTTAATATCGATCGACTTTTACGGGCCACTACCCACAGCCAAATACGGCAAGAGATTCTTACTCGTGGTGATCGATGTATTCTCGAAATTAACAACGCTATACGCATTACAGAAAGCAACAACCAGTGCGACACTGAAATGTCTATTTGAGGATTACATTCATAAATACGGAAAACCTTAGGCGATACTCTCTGACCAAGGAACACAATTTACCGCCCGAAAATGGGGAGAAACCCTTGAGGAACAGAAGATCCGTAGAATCCTCACCGCTGTACGACACCCCCAAGCGAACCCCGTGGAACGCACCAATAGAGAATTATCACGTTTTTTTAGAACGTTTCTGCAACAGCAACACCACAGGTGGGTTGAGTGGCTCAAACCAATCGAGGGCTGCATCAATGAGGTAGACCATGAGACAACGGGGCAAATTCCATGGCAACTACACTTTGCCAACAAGCCGAATAAACCATGGAGGGATATGCTGAACAAGCCCCCAGAACCAATAAAAACGCAGGAACACCTCATACTAATAGCTCGAAACAACATGCAACGCCGGCGAAAAAAACAGGCGGAAAAATTCAATAATCATCATAAACTCACTCAATTCGAGGTGGGAGAACTTGTCTTAATGAAAGCCCTAAACGTCTCAAAGCCGGCCACGAAAACGTTAGCAAAATTCTTACTCCTATATGAAAGACCATACGAAATTAAACGAAAAATAAATAACACATCATACGTAACTAAATTTATCGAAAACGCAAAAGAGAGAGGTATATTCCATGCCCAAGACCGACGCCCGTTCTACCGATAAAAGAAGAAGAAGGAAGGGAATAACAACAAACACACGCAAAATTCCTGTCGAAATACAGGAGCAATACTCGACGGGATAACCCAAGGTAATAAGACCATAACAATGACCGACAACATTGGCAAGGAATAAACGCAAAAACAGAAAACACGGATTAACGACGAAAGAAAGAATCACTACGAGAATAAATACTCGATCGAACGATAGGGGAAGGGGGTAACGTCATAATCCCTACGGGAGCCCCGAAAGACCGAACAAGGTTGCCTCAGTATCGATCAAGATTCGCCACGATGACGACGACGCGCGAAGAATCAACGCAGGTCTGGGAATGGGATGACAGCGAATACACAGAAGGAAGCCATCTGATAACACCGCAGCCATACGTAAAACAGAAGATCACCAACCCGAACAGACCACCGTACAAAAAAATGCGCAAATCGAAACAAAGCCAGGTAGATCCGCGCTACTTCCAATGGATCGAGGATGAAGACGATTTACAACGCGCCATAGTGGAAGTAGCGGAAACAGTGAGTGAGGCTAGCCCGCGTACAAAAATCACACCGATGCCCTACATTCCCGGAACACCTCAAATACCGACGCACAAAACCCCTCAAAAGCCGATTCAACTCATCGCCAGATCAGCACAAGATAACAACAACAATAATTCAAAGCGAATGAGGTACACGATCGGATTTCATACCACAAAAAAAAAAAACTACCCGAGATATTGTCTTTAGCACTGCGGACCCAAGCATCGAAGAGATGGTAGCCAGGAAGTACTCCCGTACCCGTGTACAAACAAGCCGTCGACGACCACCGCAGACGATCCACGCACCCGAGGACAAATCCATCAAGGACATTCTTCGGGAGCTGGATGAACAAATTGGAGAAACCGATCAAGATTGAAATTCGCAATGAAAATGTTCCTTTCATGCAAAAAACCCAAACATAATTAATAAAAACGCAATTATACTTCTCAAAGACTCATTACGGTTATTAATTTGGGAGGGCAGTTGTAACGGAACAGGTCCTATACCACACGCACACACATACTCCCTACGATACAGTACACAGATACAAGGACACTGAGGTAACGAAGAACACAGAGACCAGACAGAGACCATAACACGGGCCCGACTCACACACAGGACCAATAATCACGGTCGACATATTTCTGCTCAACGCTCAATGCCGACGTACACACGCCGGCACAACACAGGCAAGCGGGACAAAGACAGACGACTCGAAGAACCAGTTATATCTGGATTCCTCCCATATGAACGACGCCGAGCGTCGACCCATACGTACTGGACGCTGATATTATACAGGCGAGTGGGAAAAGGACAAACGACCCAAAAAACCAGATAAATCTGGATTCCTCCCAAATAATCGACGCCCAGGCGGGTATATAAGGCCGAGGAAACAGCCTAAAGGAACCTTATACTTCCACATCCTCTGAACAATCCAGTTCTCCTCTCCGCCTACATGAGTCTCAGCATTGCGCCTGAAGCTCGGCACCTAAGGCTTCCCTAAAAATCTCCTAGAGCGCTCAAGTGACCGTATTGCACGATCGCCGAGGCGAAGTCCTCTCCTGTTAGGCCCACTCCTCATCGTACCAACATTGCGTGTGGCGCGTATAGGAGATACCTAAGGAAAAAGTGTAGCGTGGTCGCCTCACACAAATCACGAGACACGGCCCTAGCCGACGGACTCGCCCTGTGAGTACTAGCATTACGTCTAGCGCCCATAGGTCACCCACCGGGTAGTGTGCACGTGGTCTGGCCAGGCGACTCCAGGCATATACACTTTTCTCAGGATCGAAGTTTCTGCTTTATGAATTTTCAGGTGAAACCGACCCGTTGTGCTGTTTCCTGAGCAAGCCCGGCTCATTTCGTTAAGATATTTTGATTTTGTACTGGCACAGCGTCCAGCGCATTTGAAAAATATTTTAACATAACTTAGCTGTAAGGAAGCCTTGAGGATACGATTTGACGAGCTTAAACACCTCGTCTCTGACTAGACCTCGGTATAAGAAAAAAACTAACGAATATATCTCATCTTTTTTTAATGCAAATTTGGCCGTGACGGATCGGCGAAATCCGTCAATCATTGAAATCCACCATCTTTTTGGTATACGCAAAATACTCCGCCTCATTCCCTTGGCCGCAACGGACCGGCGAAGTCCAACTTAATAAATAACAATAATAAACCCTCCCCCGTAGAATTCTTGTTTGCAATAAATAACAGCGATAGTATACCCTCTGGAATCTCTCTGTTGATAATAAAAATAAAAGTTCATTCTCTTTCCTTCAATATTCTTTCAGCAAAAGAGCCTATGATTTTTGCTTTTCTCAGCATAATCGAGTCTAGAACACGATCCCCCCCCCCCCCCAATTTTTGATAAAATCGAAAAAGTTACAATATAGTATTATATATATAATATATATATAATAATATATATTATATAAAATAATATATATATATATAATATATATATAGTATATATAATAAAATATATACATATAAAATGTATGTAAAAAAAAAAGCGAGAGAGATAGCTAGAAAGCAAATTCCCATTTTTCTCGGAGAAAAAGGAACACTATAAGCCAAAAATATGTATTCACCTGTTTTTTTAACGTAATGACTAACATAGTCATACACGTAAGAAAATCTAGTGTTTCTCATGGGACTGTAACCCGTGGTGTTAGGTACAAATGTTCGCTACCTAATTCTTCATCAGAATTGGTCGGAACGTCGTACCCTACTCGGCTCCCGCAATTTATGCCCATCCACAGACCGGCGTGTATGTGAGAAACTTGGTGCTCTGCGTCACGCGGTGGCCAGAACGAGAAGCTACTTTAACGTTGCCATCGTTGCTCCAAGCATTATTTTGTTCGTTTAGCAAAATTCTTATACGTTATGGGCATGCAAGGGTTCGACCTTGCCTTTGTACCATAAGCCACTGTGCCACTGAGTCGAGTAGCACGTTTATTTCTTTTTCCTCCTAGAAAACTCCGAGTCTTATTAATTTCATAATGACACGTGTTAAAGAAAATTTTAGCCCCGACTCCAACATTATATTGTTAAATCAAAGGAACCGTTAGATAAAAGGAACAACAACAATGTCACAATCTACGTTTTACGAATGATTTTTTTCACTCTCATACGAAATCCTATGTTTTATCAATTATTTTATTTTGAACGAAACTTTTCTTTGCAATAAAAAATATATTTTGTTCGATCAAGAAAATTAATAGAAAGAACAACAAAGTATGCTCTTGACGCATACCTTACATCTGAATTATCATCGATTCAAACGAAATATCAATTTTCACTAATTATACACGAAACTCCATCAAAATTAATTTACTTTCGATAACGCAGCGTTTTGTGCAATTGGAAACATGAATAGATGGAGATGGAGAAGAAACAAAACTATCTTGTCAGGTTAACAAACTAATTGGTGTTCGAAACGATAATTCAGTTGTTGCCAATCTACTCATTGAATTCTACCTTATTGGCTTATGGTACAAAGGCACAGTCAAACCCCTGCCTATAACGTATAAAAATTTTGCTAAGCGAACAAAATAATGTTTAAAGCAACGATGGCAACGTTAAAGTAGCTTCGCATTCTGGCCACCGTGTGGCGCAGAACACCAAGTTTCTCGCATACGCGCCCGTCTGTGGATGGGCATAAATTGCGGGAGCCGAGTACGCTACACCGTTCCGACCGATTCTGTTGTAGAATTAGGTAGCGAACATTTGTACCTTATACCACGGGTTACAGTCCCGTGAGAAACACTAGATTTTCTTACATCTATGACCCCATGGTCATTATGGTAAGAAATCAGGTGAATACATATTTTTGAATGATAAGTGATTCGATAGAACATATTTGAGAATCGAAAAAAAAAAACATTTATTGATGATATGAACATTGTGAATTAAAAATGTATTCCGTTTGATTTAAGCTTTCGTATTTTCAAACCAACAATATGCAATTGTTGAATATGTTAAAAAAATACTTCAATGAAACAAAAGAATATTGTGTAAACTTTATATTGGTTCGTTACAATCGGATATGTCAATGGGAGAACTACATATTTATTTATAATGAACGAGGGATAGAGTTGTAAGAGCTACGTATTTGTTTTAAATAAATGAATGTGTCATGTCACAGTAACTACATATTCGTTCACAACACGACTACATGTAGACTAAACAACAAAACAAGATCTTCCATTGAAATAGATTTCCGATTCACACAATATCGGATTTTGTCGGAGAAAAAGATATTTGGTTCGTTCGACTATGTTTTAGCTTTTGAAATAACTGAATTTTACTCAACTTAACCAAATTTTTATTTCCTCAAATGTTTATATCCACTTGTTTAAAGCAGTTTCGTAATCAAAAGAAAATTGACTCGTTTGATTTTAATCACAACTGACATAATCAACTGAATCTAGTCTAGATTTAACAAAACGTATGCGCTTATTAACACACCATTGTGTTGCAATAAGTATACATCGTTGAATTGAACTTTTCATTTTGTTGATTCAAGTATTGGTTTATTTAGTACGTCAACAAAATATTCTGTTGTATTTTCAAAATATATAGTTGAACGTATTCAAACGAAAAATTTTGTTGGGGTGAACAAATTTTAGCTATACCAACAAAATTTTTTTCTCAGTGCATTATTGATATTATAAATTTTAGTGCTGAACGTAAATCATTGGCTTTTCCATTTCTGTTTTTATAAAGTAATTATTTTTTTTATCCGCAAATTGATGATTTACTTGTAGACTCTGTTTTTTACCAGACACTCACGATGGGCATTGTTGCTTTTTTTCTTGGGATCTCGATAAAATATGTGAAGTTTTTCATTTCTATTTGTCATTTGGAGTATAGTTATTTTATAGAAACAATCTTCCTTTTCCTATCTCAATCTTGCCAAATTTTTAAAAATTTTGTACTTTTTTGGGCAGTTTTTTTCTGTGAAAACAAATGGAAACAGGGGTCAACACATGTACTTGTCCAAGGTTTTTTCCCCGGGGAGGGGATTTTTGGCCAGGATATAATTTCTTTTTTCTGAACAGCTCCGAATCCTAGAATTTTTACATGATAACAGATAATCCTTCAATATCTACGCTGACATAACCAGTAAAACCCTAGCTCAATATCAAATATGCAATGCGATGCTATAAAGAAAAAGCGAACGAACTTAGTACAGCTTGCACAAACAAAACGCAGAAATTCATTTCAGTTAACACCTCGCGTTTCCTGCAGTATATTGAGAAATTCGATACATATATTTGGTGCGTCTCAGCAATGTGCATTTCACTAATATGAGAAAAACATGAGCGAAAGGCCAAAAATGAAACCGTATAGAAATATTTGTGGAACCCTTTTTTTTGAACAAATCATATCACAATGCACACTAAAAACTTGAATGAATATTGAATTTTTACATTCTTTTCTCATGCTTTTATTTCCACTTATATCTTTTGCACAAGCCTGACCGAGCGATGCCATTACACTATTGCTGAATTCCTGATCCTTCGACTGGTTGTGAAATATGATAACAGATGATCCTTGAATATTTACGCTGACATAATCAGTAAAACCCCAGCTCAATATAAAATATGTAGTGCGATGCCAAAAAGAAAGAGCGAAGGAACTTAGCACAGCTCGCAGTAACGAAGCGGTGATTCTTGTATGCAAAGGACATAAGGCATCTCTTGTTTCCGCAAGGAATAGCAAATACTTCATTGCTTTAAGTTCCACCAGTTTTTTTAGATCAAATTGTCGAAGCAGAGAATCTCAGCCCAATTCACAGCTCGCAGCGCCTTCAGTATATTGGTAAATTTTTCGAAGCCGAAAAGAAAAATTGAAGGAACTGAACACAACCTGCAGAATATTGGAAATTTTATGTTAATTGGTAGACCGCACCTGAAAAGTATTGAAAATCATGATTTCACGACAAAAGTTATTTGTCAAATTTTTATAATTAAGGGGTTATATACAGTTGGAAGGCCAAAAAACTCGTTTTTTTACGAATTTTTTCCGGATAGGGATTTCATTTGACGAGGAAAAGCATAAGGAAGTAAATGGAGTGTCATCTTTTAACTCTTTATCGCAATTTTTTATTTAACAAAATATTGCTTCAGATAGCTCCTGTGATTGATCTCCTGTAGGTCCTCTAAAAAAAGGCGTCTTGCGGTGAACATGAAATCTCCCGTTTGGATCAGCTGAAATTAAAAAACCAAAGAGATTTGTTTAGTGGACAGATAAATGCTAGGATTGGACGAAGGAATAGTTGGAATTTCCAATTTTGATGAAATGACGGCTCCTCAAAGAAGAAATTTCAATTTTTAACCGAATTTTGGTCGTTCAATGGTTAAAAAAAAATAGAAATAATTTTCGGAAATCTTACTCCTTCGTCCAATCCCAGTAGAATATATCTGAGAAAGTTGTGTTAAAATTGCAGACCGATCGGTTGAGCCATCTTTGAGAAATCGTGCTCACCGACTTTGAAAACATCGTTTCGAGATAAACGCGTTCAAAGTTTCATAAGCGGTGAACACATGGATAAAAATTTTTTTTTACAACTTACAAGGAGTCATCTATTCCAGGGCCATAAGAAGTTCCCTCTGAATCATCAGCAGCTTCCAAATTGTCGAATTGCAGTCGTCGGCGAACCATTCTTCCTTCGCGCGGGCGCTCATGCGCTCTTAAAATAGAGATCGCGACGCGCTCTGCATCTGGGACAAATTAAAAAATTGTTCAAATGAAAAATGTCCAATAAGAACAAGGATCTATTGTGAAAAATGCAATCTATATGTATGCAATAATTGTTGGGCAAAAAAGCACTGATAAAAGAAATGTTAAAATGAAAGACAAGAAGACTCACGAAAAGAAGCACTCCGAAACGTGAGAGGCAAGGGGACTCACGAAAAAAAAGCACCCCGAAACGTGAGAGGCAAGGGGACTCACGAAAAAAGCACCCCGAAACGTGAGAGGCAAGGGGACTCACGAAAAAAAGCACCCCGAAACGTGAGAGGCAAGGGGACTCACGAAAAAAAACACCCCGAAACGTGAGAGGCAAGGGGACTCACGAAAAAAAACACCCCGAAACGTGAGAGGCAAGGGGACTCACGAAAAAAAGCACCCCGAAACGTGAGAGGCAAGGGGACTCACGAAAAAAAGTACCCCGAAACGTGAGAGGCAAGGAGACTCACGAAAAAAGCACCCCGAAACGTGAGAGGCAAGGGGACTCACGAAAAAAAGCACCCCGAAACGTAAGAGGCAAGGGGACTCACGAAAAAAAAGCACCCCGAAACGTGAGAGGCAAGGGGACTCACGAAAAAAAAGCACCCCGAAACGTGAGAGGCAAGGGGACTCACGAAAAAAAGCACCCCGAAACGTGAGAGGCAAGGGGACTCACGAAAAAAAGCATCCCGAAACGTGAGAGGCAAGGGGACTCACGAAAAAAAGCACCCCGAAACGTGAGAGGCAAGGGGGACTCACGAAAAAAAAGCACCCCGAAACGTGAGAGGCAAGGGGACTCACGAAAAAAAAGTACCCCGAAACGTGAGAGGCAAGGGGACTCACGAAAAAAAGCACCCCGAAACGTGAGAGGCAAGGGGACTCACGAAAAAAAAGCACCCCGAAACGTGAGAGGCAAGGGGACTCACGAAAAAAAGCATCCCGAAACGTGAGAGGCAAGGGGACTCACGAAAAAAAGCACCCCGAAACGTGAGAGGCAAGGGGGACTCACGAAAAAAAAGCACCCCGAAACGTGAGAGGCAAGGGGACTCACGAAAAAAAAGTACCCCGAAACGTGAGAGGCAAGGGGACTCACGAAAAAAAGCACCCCGAAACGTGAGAGGCAAGGGGACTCACGAAAAAAAGCACCCCGAAACGTGAGAGGCAAGGGGACTCACGAAAAAAAGCACCCCGAAACGTGAGAGGCAAGGGGACTCGCGAAAAAAGCACCCCGAAACGTGAGAGGCAAGGGGACTCACGAAAAAAAAGCACCCCGAAACGTGAGGGGCAAGGGGACTCACGAAAAAAAGCACCCCGAAACGTGAGAGGCAAGGGGACTCACGAAAAAAAGCACCCCGAAACGTGAGAGGCAAGGGGACTCACGAAAAAAAAGCACCCCGAAACGTGAGAGGCAAGGGGACTCACGAAAAAAAGCATCCCGAAACGTGAGAGGCAAGGGGACTCACGAAAAAAGCACCCCGAAACGTGAGAGGCAAGGGGACTCACGAAAAAAAAGCACCCCGAAACGTGAGAGGCAAGGGGACTCACGAAAAAAAAGCACCCCAAAGGAGACAAAGTTCTACCACGTCCACGCCGTTGTCTCTGGGTAATGCTAAGAGTAGAAAAAAACAATGTATATGCACAGAATCAGAAAAGAAGTAGTCAAGGAACACATGAAGGAAATTTTTCCAAAAATATTTCAGGTATTTTTGAAAAATTGGATTTTTTGAAATTTTCGAAAATTAAAAATTGTTTTCAAAAATTCTGAAAAAATTTAAGAGTATTCTTCGACTAATTTTAAGCCATTTTTGTTCTTAGAAATTTTTTTCTCAAGTTTTTAGTTTTGAAGAAACCGATAGATTAAGATTTTTATAAAATTTTTTCATTCTCGCCGCCATTTTGAAAAAACGCGTCGATGAATTTTTCTGAAAAAAATTCCTCTTAATGTTCGAGTGCCATGATCACCTCTGATCATTGTAAAAAATCGATAGCTTTGCGGTATCATTGTGAAAAAAAAATGCGAAAAAAATTTTTTTTCGAAAATTTTCACGTTTTTCACGTTTAAATCGGCCATATTTTTTTTTCTCGGTGTCTAATCGAAATTTTGAGCTCAGATTCTGAAAGAGCATCGAATTCCGCGTAGGAATAGAGGTATTGTATTATTTTTTTGGTCCGATAACATAATAAATAAACACGTTGAAAAGTTAGTAAAAATTCTGATCACCTCGGCGTTAATGGGTTAATACAATTTTTTACATTAAAATTAAATAATTTTCGTTCTAAACATGACGTTTTCATAAATGTTATTTAAAACAATACTAATGTCGAATAGATATTTTATTGGTTTGTATTTCAGCGGGTACTGATTTGTAATGGCACAGAGTCGTCACCGCTATGGTATATTTCAACCGTATAATCGCTGTCTGAACAAAAAGCTAGATGTTGTTAAAATCTCACGTTAGAATGCTGTTACAGCGTAACGCTAAAATGCTGTTGAGATCTAACGTTAGAATGCTGTTAGAGCGTAGCGCTACTACGCTGTTGAAACCTAACGCGAGAATGCTGTTAAAACTTGACGCGAGAATCCCATCACAACCTAACAAGTATACCGTTAAAATCTAATGCTAGAATGATGTTACAACCTAACGCTAGAATGCCGTTGGAACGGCAGCACTGAATGGCGTCACATTTGCGTCAGTAGTGCGTCATTCAGTAACGTCACATGCTAACGCAGCAAAAAGAGGTATATAGCGACAAAAACGTGCATGTTATTTGCGTTACAACGTGAACGGCACATGGCGCTGCGAACGCAATTCTAGCTTTATTCTAGCGTCACTTGGCTATCTGGGTTCACATCCTACCGTATCTTCGACAGTTTTTCTGATTTTTACAGGAAAATCATACACAATATTTATTATAGTTCAAACTTCAGACAAATGAAGAACAAACAATTTTTGCAAATTCTACTCAGATGTAAGCCCGTAAAATGGAATGACCATATTACCGACAAAAGCAACGGAAGCAAGCATTCAAAACATGTTGGACTCAAGCTCGACATATCAAGAGACTCGGTAGAGTCTCGCGACAAGTACATTGATAGCTCTGTCATCTGCTGGCCCGAGCCTCGCCGAGACTATATTATCTCTCAATATCATGATTCGCGGTGGTGGGGGTAAAATTGGCATGTCATTTCGATCAATTACGAAGTTCAGGAGCCATTTGATGCCTTGAAAATTGAACTGGAGACTAATTGCCAAATTCTCTTTCGATTGAGCCCATAATCAGCATGATTGGTGGCGTAATTGCTCAGAAAAAACATTGCACAGGCTCAAGATTATGCAAGAGTTACTAAAACATTCAAGAATTTGACGTGTCTATATATAACACCATCAAAGGCCTTTTGATCTCTCTCGAGTTTTGAATTGGTTGGTTTCTCAAAAAGTTACTAAAACATTCAAGAATTTGACGTGTCTGTATATAACATCATCAAAGGCCTCTTGATTTCTCTCGAGTTTCTGATTGGTTGGTTTCTGACTATACCGATACCAGTGAATTCAGACGTAGCAGACGTAATAATTTCAACTATCAAAAAAAACAATATACAAATATTAAAATTGGTTATATATGTAAATCACAAAAAAACTTTAAAAACGTAAAAAAAGAACGCCAAGTATTAAAAGACGTTACCTTAGTTATAAAATAACCATTCAATATTTTTTCTGTTATTATATTACAATTTTTACACCTCGAAAAAACCAAACAAAAAATGTTTATACTTAATTTCCAAAAAAATAAGTAAATATCAACATCCATTTCTCTTCCGTAATACTGAAAAGGGTACTTCACCCCAAAAACAATGAACAAACATACTAGAAAAATTTTGGCATTCATTATCGAATAAAAACCTATTTACATGTTTTATTTTGTTTTTGTCTTGATATGTGATGAGTACATAGAAAAAAGATCTAGTTGTAAATTGTTGCCGATGATTGAAAAAAAAAATGAAATCATTTCAACGTAGCCAAGAATGGTGAATGAATTACGAGTTTCGGAATGGAATTATGTACATCTTGAAAATTGACCTGCTAGAGGTTTTTGTCACCTCAAGGGCTTCAAAAAAAATTCTGCGGATATAAAGAAAATGTTATTCTGCTTTTATGCACGCTAAGCACTAAGAATGTACAACACAATTCCACAGAGAATAACACAAAAAACAATTACATATAAATGCGCAAATACGTGTACAAATGCACGCATTGTATTTACACGTATGTACCGCACTAATTCACTGCAAATACTACACACAAACTTGGCATGCATGGTTTTCAAATTACAGCTCAGTGAAGGAATGCTCCATCCATCTGTATATTGAGCGAATTCCAATCACTGTAAAAACCAAGTGTGTTATTCAAACATACATTGAGTGTCTTCTGTGCTTAACGCCATAAGCAAACTATAGATTCGTTGTCGCCGATTTCTACATGTTTTAAAGTGTGTTGAAAATTCTACAGTTTGCTTATGGCATAAAGTCCACCCATGAATTCATTTACTCGCCTATTTATTTCTTCGTTCATCCTAACCATCTATTCATGTAGCCTATCTAATCGTCTGTCCGTACGTTCAAAAAATGAGTATACGGTAGAACGAATAGATAGGTTCAGAATTAAGACGTATAAGCGGTTCAAGTTCCGTGCGTACATCTTATTCCGTCATCCCATCCATTCATTTTTTTCTATCCGTCTGACGATTCGATCCATTATTTTATTCACTGAACTCAATCAATCATCGATCAATGAATCGATTCTATTTAGCCGGTGGGCCAGTCCATTCATAAACGCATCCCGTTCATCGATCCATTTATCTTATTTTGCCATTTCTTTTATTTGTACAATCCAACTCTCCATTCATCACATCCATTCATCATTTCATCGATTCAATTATTCGATTCGTTCATCGATATATACTGTTCAACTATCTACTGTTCACCCATTTCATTCATCCATCTTTACAGTTCATATCATTTTATTATCCATTCGTCCTTTTCATCCATTTTCATACCTAATCTGTACAACCTAGTCATGTATTTCGTTGATCAAATCATTAATCGGTACTCTCCCGTTCTATCCACGGATCGGACTTCTTCCACTATTGATAGAAGAAATGGTTGAATATTGATTTGGATAGCATATTTAATCAACTGTGTCTTCTCGAGCTGTAATTTGAAAACCATGCACGCCAAGTTTGTGTGTAGTATTTACAGTGAATTAGTGCGGTACATACGTGTAAATACAACGCGTGCATTTGTACACGTATTTGCGCATTTATATGTAATTGTTTTTTGTATTATTCTCTGTGGAATTGTGTTGTACATTCTTAGTGCTTAGCGAGCTTAAAAGCAGAATAACATTTTCTTTATATCCGCAGAATTTTTTTTGAAGCCCTTGAGGTGACAAAAACCTCTAGCAGGTCAATTTTCAAGATGTACATGATTCCATTCCGAAACTCGTAATTTATTCACCATTCTTGGCTACGTTGAAATGATTTCATTTTTTTTTTTCAATCATCGGCAACAATTTACAACTAGATCTTTTTCTATGTACTCATCACATATCAAGACAAAAACAAAATAAAACATGTAAATAGGTTTTTATTCGATAATGAATGCCAAAATTTTTCTAGTATGTTTGTTCATTGTTTTTGGGGTGAAGTACCTCGGAAGTACCCTTTTCAGTATTACGGAAGAGAAATGAATGTTGATATTTACTTATTTTTTTGGAAATTAAGTATAAACATTTTTTGTTTGGTTTTTTCGAGGTGTAAAAATTGTAATATAATAACAGAAAAAATATTGAATGGTTATTTTATAACTAAGGTCGCATCTTTTAATACTTGGCGTTTTTTTTTACGTTTTTAAAGTTTTTTGCGATTGATTTCACTTCTTTTTGAAAAACGGCCATACTCACCAACTGTCCTATAGAGGTAAAAAAAAATCTCATTCGGGAACAACGATTAATCAGATTTTTTTTTACATAAGTTGAGTAACTTCCTTCATATGACAAAAAACAATCGCAGAGCTAAACAGTAATTTCTTCCATCACTGACGCACAAACACTGCTAAATGAGTATTATACGAGGAAAACAAGTTTTAACAATGAAATGGAAAGAAAATGATAGTTATAAAGAAAATCAATTTTTTTGCAAAGTAATATCCGGATGTAAGGTGGTCATTTGACAACTAAGGTTACAATTTTTTAATATTTGGCGTACATTTTTAATACCTTTCCAAAGTATTACATACAACAATTTTTCAAATTCTTAGCGTAAAATGTTTTTCTCCACAGTATGAACCCCCTTCGATATTACTCTTGAATTTTTATCAAAAACTACTTCCATTTTCATCAAAAGCTTTGATGATGGGGAAATCGTTCGTTGTATTTTTTATAATTGAACTGTGGGTTTTTTTTACTATTAATCATGCATTAATCTCTGAAAAATCATACAAACCGAATGGATAAGTGGGTCAAATTTTTCGTTTTGACAGATGCTTTCATTGAAAAATATGTCAACAATTGTTTAAAGATTACGTAAATCAATTTTTAAATTATAAGCAAAAAATGTTTTTTTTCCCGCAGCGATAGTCCGTTTTAATTTTGCTGTTAAATTTTCATAGGAAACTATTATTCATTCAATGCATTTCAAGACTAGTATAATCGTGGGAAAATATTAGTCTAATCAACAACAAAAATGTTTATTAAAATTAACAATTCGAAAAATAGAACTAGCTATTTTCTCATGTTTGTACTTCGTAAATTCTCATGTTTGTACTTGTAAATTTATTAATTGAATTAAGCTTCCGTACAAACATTGAAGAAACAAATTAAATAGTACAAGCGCTATGAAAAAAGGTTATTTTATCTTAGGATAAAAAAAGGTAGGTGATGTAAACTTCGAATAATTTTTCACATAGTTTTAAACAAAGTACATTTCAGAACAAAAATGTTAACCTCCTAGACGATTCAATTTGTTCGAGTTTTCAAGGAGCTATAGATAATAGATTGTAAAAAAAATCGATATTTTAATTATAATAATAATATACACCGAATGATTTCCCTACGATCACACTTAAAATATGTTTAAAATTTCTCAAAAAAAATAATAGTTTTTTTTATAAAAAGAAATAACAGAAACTAAAATACTAAACTAACTAAAATAACAGAAATAACAGTAATGAGAAAGAGAGCGAGCGCGCTACGAGCGAGAGAGAGGGGACGAAGATTCGCGCGCTGTCTCTCTCACTCAGCGGCGCGCGATAAAAGGGGGTATAAGCCTCGTTCAGCGGGACTGGGTGACGGAAAGCAGAGAAATGTAGAAGATTCTTATCAAAAGGACATGTGTCTCACCTATTCAAGCGTGACTTACGCCCGTTTGTCTCCAGGAAGACAGATTATCCCGAAACATTCAATTTTAATTCATTAAATTATCATATCTCAAGACTGGCTAAACGGATCTACTTACAACAAAGACCAATAGAAAGAGAAAAATCGAAAAAAAATCGTCACAAATATTCAGATTTTTTACTCAAACGGTTCGTCCGTGAGAGCGATTTAAAAACGCTATGACGTCATAAAACCGGCATATTCGTGTATATAAAAGTGCGGCAGGGCTCGCGCTGACTTTTTCTTTTAATACTTGGCGTTGAGCCGCTACCGCGTCTCTTGATTTGAATAAAAAAATGATAATTCAGGGTACAGAAAGGGAGGACGAAACAATAAGGATGTGTCAAAAACTAAAAGCGACAGCTGATGGAAAATCTGAAGACAGGACACAATTTTTTCGGAATCACTATACTTGCACTGAGACTTTACTCATATTCAAATTAATATAACTTAAACAGAGTTAATAATAGAATTTAAATTCAAGACGAAAATTTTAAAAATTATGTTTCCCTCATATTTTATCGCATATTACTACAAAATACGCGCGCTGACGGTCTCGCACGGGAGCAGCCATCTCAAGTATCTACAAAGATGATTGACTGGCATTCAGCGAGATTACACAGCGGTGACAAAACGTGTCCAAAATTATACTGATCGACATATAAATGTCATCCTTATATTTGTAGAAAAATGTATACAAAAACTTCATTTTTTTTTAGTAAAAAATAAAGAATAACACAGTGTTAGAGCGCGCGATACAGAAAACATACAATATTTTCATTCATTATTTATTGAAAACAAATGAGAAAGAGATAAAACGCGCCCGGCTTTGCGCTCTATTTCTTTTTCTACTCTTACTCATTGTCAATGACACGCGATATCATATATTATATATTAATATTTTAATTATTACATGTGGTTATATTATTACATGTGGTTTATTTCTCATGTGTATACATACATATCAAGAGACGCGGTAGCGACTCGCTAGTTAGTGCATACAGGAAGTACAGGAAGAAATGCTACGCGTATTATTTAATTCATGTAATTTAAACCAATTTTAAACAACTGAAAAAAAGTGAAAAACGACCATGTTCAAAAATGTATACATGATCCGAAAAAAATCGTAAAAGTATTTAAATAACCCAGAATGAAGCTGTATATGCCCTCTTCAAAATCTCGTTTGCAAAATTGGAATATCTACTTTTTTGGCAGAGCAATCGAACTTTTAGTGCGGCTCCAAATTTTACGATTTCGGCCGGCATATATATATATATATATATATATATATATAGAGCGCGCGAAACAGCGGGAAAGAGAAAGCACGCTATACAAGCGAGAGAGAGGGGACGAGGTTTAGCGCGCTGTCTCTCTTACTCAGCGGCGCGCAAGGAGAGAGGGTAGCCTCGTTCAGTGGGCAGCGTGACGGACAGTAGAGAAATGTAGATTATAGTTAAAAGGGCGTATGTCCCGCCCATTCGAGCGCGACTTATACCTGTCTGATTCTAAGAATCCTAAGAAAAGCACAGTATCCCGAAATGTTCGATTTTATGTCGCTAAATCATCATATCCCAAGATTGGCTGGACGGATTGACTTGCAACAAAGAACAATAGAAAGAGAAAAATCGAAAAAAAATCGTCACCAATATTCAGATTTTTTGATCAAACAGTTCGTACGTCAGAACGGTTTGAAAACGCCGTGACGTCATAAAACCGGCATATTCGCGTATATAAGAGTGCGGTAGGCCTCGCGCTGGCTTTTTCTTTTAATATTTGGCGTCGAGCCGCTACCGCGTCTCTTGATATATTTAAAAGTTTGATCGGAGTTTCGTAAACAGTGCGGCATGTGCGAGTTTGGTTAAGCAATAACCATTTGACGGGCACTCGGACTATATTTTCGCTTTTTTAACTATATCGGACTAAAGTGTTATCGTTCTGTTTCTGTTTCAAACAACTAACAAATATTCTGCGCCATATGAGTTAAGACTAAGTTAGGTTAGGTTATATACGAACCTGAGTATTTTCAGTGTTTGAAACTATTTTTTAACGTTTTTCGCAAACTTAATATGCCGATTGAAAGTTTCAATATTTTGTTTATAATCCGAGTGTTGACAAATAACGAAATGCGCAATGACATCGATAAATTGAAAAAAAGGTTATGTTGAAATTCAGTGGAAAAAAAGTGTTAAGCATTGAATTTATACGATAAAGTTCTACGTGTGCCAAAATTATTTCTAAGCCGCTAGAAGTTTCGCTAACCTGTATCTCCAAATTTTTTTTTAGATCTTAAATTTTATTCCTCTATGAGGAAAGCTCGCACAAATATTATATTGGGTTGGCAATTAAGTTCCAACTCACTTCAGATACACAGATATATTTACAATTTTGTTCTTTATTTAAACATGTCAATCTACAATATAATCACCAGCCGTGTCTGTGACTTGCGTGCATCTAATGGGCAAGGACTGAATGCCGCGCTCCCAAAACTTAGCGGGTTGTTGCTCGAAAAATTCCGAGATTGCGTTTTCGACATGGTCGAAGTCTCTGAAGCGTTGATCACGCAGGAAAGTTTTAAGGCCTCGGAACAGGTGATAAACCGAAGGTGCCAAGTCCGAAGATTACGGCGGGTATGGAACCGTAGTCCAACCATACTCTTCCACTAGCTGGCGGATGATTGAAGTAACGTGGGGCCGAGCGTTGTCATGCAATATGTGCACCTGTCTCACTCTACTCCTCTGCTCGCATTGCAGCAGCCAATTTGCGAAGCTGCTCGACATATACGTTGGCGGTCACCGCCTCTTGTCCAGAGAGTAGTTCGTAATATGTCATTCCGCGTGCATCCCACCAGCAACACAGCAAAACCTTTCGTTCGTGGGTCTCTGGTTTGGGGTGAGCTGGCGGTTCTATTTCGCGCGGTAGCCAATAGGCCTTCGGTTTATTGTTTTCGTAGAGGATGTAACTCTCGTCTCTAGTCACTAAACTGCCAAGAAATTCCTTGCGTTTCGGCTGTAGGAGCAACGACTGGCAGATGGGCACGCGGGCAGCCCGATTGGCATCGCTCAACTGATGAGGTGTCCATCTCGCGAGCACTCGCCGATAGCTGAGTGTATGCAGCCGGTTCTCGATCGCTGTATGACTATAGCCGAGTGCCTGTGCCAATTCCCGAGTGGTAGCATTTGGGTGCTCCTTCAGCTCTTTTGATATAGCGTCGTCTTCTAATTCAATAGGTCGACCGGAGCGCTCTCAATCTTCCCGGCTCGTATCTCCGGAAGCGAAGCGACGGAACCAGCGGCTCATTGTCGATTGTGTTACGATCGCCTCTCCGAGAGCAACGTTGATATTGGTAGTTGCCTGCCTCGTACTGCTGCGACGCCAAAACTCGTAATCTATTACACCTCAGACTGCGCGCTCGTCCATGTCGAGAATTAGGCTCCCGCAGACGTCCGCAGCCGGGCTTTTATACTCACCGTGCGAAAGCTTCTAGAACATTCTAGCAGTTGCTAGTTATGGAAACTTTCTAGAATGTTCTAAAATAAAAAAGGGAGATTTAAAAAAAAGCGAGTCAAAACTTAATTGCCAACCCAATATGTTGATGAGTTCAAATAAACCATCGGAATCTTTAATCAAATAAAAAGTGGGCAAACTAGATTTCTTGTGGCATTATTATTTTAAAAAGTTGTCCTATTTTTTCCATTCATTTTAGGTTTTAGATTTGCCTTTCGGTCACTCTTTTTTGCTTCATTGGTACGCAATGGATCCATACCATATATCTATATTTCTACTTCTTCGCTTAGACTGCGGCAACATGAATTGAAAAATTTGTTACAAAAAGTCTTTGGATGCTCATTTTTGGATGGGATCAAAATTGTTGTCTTTGTGACGCAATGGACATACTCGAAAGTTAAAAATTTCGTTAGGCCCAATGAATGCTTAGTTTTTTCAATATTCCGCTATGGTTGTGGCGTAATGAATCCAATAAGTTATTTCAAAAAGTCTTTGGGTACTCTTTTTCTAATGGTATCAAAATTTGCATCATTTGAATGCAACGGATACCTACAAACATTGAAAATTTAGTGAAGCGAAATGTGTGCCAAGTATTTCCACTTTTTGTCCCTGATAGTGGCATTATGAATTGAAAAGATTTTTACAAAAGGTCTTTCTTTGCTTGATTTTGAATGGGATCAAAATTTCTGTCTTCGAATTGCGATGGAAGCATTCAACATTTCTGACATTTATTCGGCTCAATGTACGCTATATTTTTGTCACTTTTTTTCTTTAGTTGTGTCATAATAAATTTAAAAAGTTGTTTCAAAAAGTCTTCGGGTGCTCTTTTGTCGATAATATCAAAATTTGTATCATCGGAATGCAACGGATACCTACAAACTTTGAAAATTTTATGAAGCGACATGTGTGCTAAGTATTTCCACTTTTTGGCTCTGATTGTGGCATTATAAATTGAACAATTTTTATTCAAAAAGAGTATATGAGCTAGGCCGGTTCAAACACAGGGATCTCAGGGGGGTGCGGGGACGGGGGAGCGCGGGGTCCGGTGCGGGGAACGCTGTGGTGCGGGGAAGGGACTGTTGCGGGGGAGGGGGTTTGTGGAGGGGATGGTTGAGTGAGGGCGGGAGAGAGAGATGAAAGAAGGGTGTGAGAGAGATAGAAAAGAAAAATAGAAGCGCTGCAGAGGGGGAAGGAAGGGCTCGCTTCTTTTGTCGGTCCCGCTGAGGACCTGCAACAACCTGCACGGTAGTAATAAACAAAGTTAACACAATGGGGTGAAAATTTTTGAGCCTGACACCCGTGACTGTACTAATTATATTTATGTTCTCTAGGAGACGTGGTTTTTTCCACGGTATAATCTATAGAATTGTGGCATTCTACCATGATTGAGACATTGTCTCTATAAAAATATGTCTCAGTGGAAATTTTGACTCAATTGGAGGGTGCACACCCACATTTTTCCCTTGACCTATAGCTGATGTATATCTGCGTAATGAAACGAAGAGAATGCCGACTGATAAATTTTTCATCATCAGTTTTCTATCTTAAACTCCCATCTTGTAACAAAAGAGTAAAAAAAAAAAAAAAAAAAGCCGACTTTGTGGGAAAAAGCAGCAACATTTTTTATTTTTCATACCACATTTTTCGCGGTAACATAAAAAGAAAGAATTCCAACAAATGAAACTTCCACCTTGCAACAAAAGAGTAAAATAGCCGACTTTGTGGGAAAAAGCAGCAACATTTTTTATTTTTTCATACCACATTTTATCGCGGTAACGGAAAAAGAGAAAATTCCAACCAATAGATTTACATCTTCATGTCTACATCTTTCCACATATACAACCCCCACCCCCTCACCTCAATAGCATTGCTTTTTGGAAAATCTATATAAGAGATGATGATTTTGTTAGAAACATTTTTTAAGGATGGAGGGGGTAGTGTGTGTGTGTGTGAGAGAGATGGAAGGAGTGTGAGGGAGAGGCTGAGGTTAAAAATGATGATGTTAAAAGGGGGGAGGGGGGAGGGGGGGGGCAGAACATCACATTAATGAGAGATTTATATATTCCGTGTTACATATTTTTACACTCTGGCCATGAGATTTCTTTTGAAAATGCACCTGCCCTTCCCCCAACTTTGAAAAAATTCCACATCGAACTAGAAATCTTTACAAAGATGCACTCGCTCAATGACAGAGTTATGTGTCCGGTGTTGCATATATTTTAACCTGTAGAGACATTTCTCACGAGGCGCAAGAAGGGATGGAGATTTTTAAAGTCACCCATACTTCAAAACTTGCAGGTGACGATCACACCTGACCTCCATTGAGTCATTGTTTGCTTAAAATGGTGCATTAGTAGAATTTTAACAAAAGATAAATCTCCTACCTGCTAGTCCATATTTTTTTTTTGCGTTATGTACAGTCTTGCGTTGATGCTGTATGGGTGGGGCGAGGGTAGGGGAAATGCGGGGTATAGTGAGTGTGAGAGATGTATGATTATTTTTAAATAATTTTAGTTTGAAAAAGTGGATAAACTTATAAGATTGAGAGTTAAATGTTTATTCTGAAAGTAGACGTCGACATGGATAGATGCGCAAGCTTGTATGCAATCCACCCGTCGAAAGACCCCTGGACATTGACGAAAAATGAACTCGAATCGATTCCCAAGGCTTTACTTTTAAAATATTTTAGCTACTGTATAACTTCATTGTGGGATCGTTTACCAGAGCATTTACAGTGTGACAGTGAGATACAATCATATCATGAGTGTGATGATCATTTTAATCCACCATGGGAACTGACTCATGTTGATGCTGTTGGACCCATGCGTTGAGATTGTGAAAAGCGTTTCATCATGGAACAACTGGTGAATATTTATGTGATTCAACGCATTAGGAATCCTCGAGAAATTACGCGAGAGGAGCTAGAAATTATATCACCAACGGCGTTTAAAAAATATTTCAGTGACTACACAGATATTTTGTGGGAGCGTTTACCAGAATATTACAAATCCGGCAGTGAAATTAAATCATTTCGTCGATGCAATGAACATTGGAATACACCATCGATGGAAGATCACATTGACGGTCCCACACCTCTACGTCGAAATTGTAGAAAATGTCGAGAGAGTGAAGAACGCGTTTGAGCTTGTTCCGGGGTGCACGTGTCCACAGACGGGGGAGGCTGACGACTTGTTTGAACAGGGTATCTTCTGCATGCTCGTGGGAGAAGGGATGGGTACTGAAATCGTGGAGAAGGAATCATCATTCGACTACAACATTAGCTCAAAGTCAGATATATACTTCTCGAAATCACTCTACAAAAATGGATTGTGTGTCATTAAACAAATTTTTCATGTCGACATATGGTCTTTCATTGAAAAAGGCGAGGGAACTTCAGGCTGGTGTGCGTTATCCGGTCATTGATATATCATACGTGGAAAAAACTATTTACGAGCCACAATACTTCGTTATAATCGCAGATTACATTGTGGTTATGCTACCACAGTCTGACTTCAGAGATTTCCATAGAGATGAAGATGAATACCTTGAGACGTTGGCTGAAGTTCACAAGAAGAATGTCTACGTGTAGACGGACATCTTCCTGAGCGATATAATCCATCTCGGTTATTATAAACTACCATGGTTCGTTTGAAAAGTTTCATCGTTGCGAAAAAATGGTGTAAAAATATGTATGTCGTGAAAAATTTCATCGTTTGTGGGAAAAAAATGTAAAAATATGTATGATTCTCATCGTTGTCAAAAATCATTTGTAATAATGTATGCTGAGTGGTGGAGAAGGAGGAGATGAGTGTTTATAATAAAAACGAATAAAGCCATATATAATCATAAAAAAATATTTTGTTTATTCAAAAATCCCTCGTTCACACAATGCATGATAGACATATAACCAACTTCTCAGAGATTTCACATTCTTATTCGCACAATTATATTTCGAATTGCGGTGGTGGTGGTGGTGGTGGGGGCAATTGGGTCGAATTTTCGGTAACTTCTGCAGCGATGGACAGTCCAGAGTCTCCAAATCGATAATTTCCGTTGATAGATCCAAGAAACTCATCAGCCACGAAGACTTTTCACATCCTTTCACGTATATTGCACGAGCTCGTTGTAAGATGGTTTGAATTATCACTTTTGCTGCATCGTATGGTATACTGCCATAATCCCATGGTAGTCCGTGACAATTACGTTCCAACCATTTGTATGTCATTTTGTATCTTCCTGGTAGAGTGTCCCAGGCGTATGGTGATTCGAAGATAAGCGTCAGAGGCTCAACATTTTTGTCATAAGCTTGATCGATTGATATTTCTTTGAGGATGAATTCATTGAGAGGCCCCTTGAAACCTTGTACATTGACGATGAACTCCATTTTGACTAATGTCCAGCAGCATCATCACCCCCGATTTTATACCAATTTTTGACTCCACCACTTATGGGATTATATTCGACTATACGATCGTATAGAATGAGGCAGTATGCGCATGTTTGTGCAGAGGAATGTTCGTTTTCTATTTCAAATTCGAGACAAACATCCATGGGGCCAGACTTGAGGGAATCATATTGTTTTGAGCAATCAATTACAACAAGTGGTGCATATTTTTAAAATTCCGTTTTGTTCAACCATGGCTCACTCTCCTTATTGTAATACATGGATTGGAAATTTGTATACATGTCGTAGAGTAATGCATACTGATTTTGTTGTATATTCAAATTCATGTTACCGTATGGATAACATTGTGAATTTAAGTAGAGTTTCACATCGGTTTGTCAACAAAAAAGGTCCCTGGTCTCATGAAGGATGAGAACAACGGGGCTATAATGACTGAATTCGTTTAAAATATTGAGAGTTTAAGACAGTTTGAGAATTTGAGAGTTTGAGACAGTTTGAGAGTTACAGAGATTGAGAGTTTAAAAGTTTGAAAGTTTGAGAGTTCGAGAGAGTTGAAAAGTTTGAGAGTTTGAGAGAGTTTAAGAGAGTATGGGAGTGTGAGAGTTTCAGAGAGGATGAGAGTTTAAAAGTTTGAGAGAGTTTAAATGTTTGAGGTTTTGAGAGAGAGTTCAAGAGTTTAAGAGTATGATAGTTTGAGAGAGTTCAAGAGTTTGAGAATTCGACAGTTCGAGAGAGTTTGAGAGGTTGAGAATTTGGGAGTGAGAGTTTAAGAGAGTATGAGAGTCTGAGAGTTTGAGAGAGTTTGGGAGTTTAAGAGAGTATAAGAGTCTGAGAGTTTAAGAGAGTATGAGAGTTCGAGAGTTAGAGAGAGTTTGAATGTTTGAGAGCTTGAAACAGTTCAAGAATTTGAGGTTGAGAGAGTTTGAGAGCTTGAAAGTTTGAGACAGTTTGAGAATTTGAGAGTTTGCCAGATTGAGAGTGTGAGAGTTTGAGAGTGAAAGTTTGAGAGTTTGAGAGAGTTTGAGAGTTTGAAAGTGCAAAAAAAATTAAGAGAGTTCGAGAGTTTGAGACCTTGAGAGTTTGAGAGTTTTAGAGTTTGAGAGTTTGAGAGAGTTTAAGAGTTTGAGAGGTTGAGATTTTGAGAGTTTAAGAGTTTGAAAGATTGAGAGTTTAAGAGTTTGAGAGTTTAAGAATTTGAGAGAGTTTGAGAGTTTGAGAGTTCGAGACAGTTTGAGAATTTGGGAATTTGAGAGTTTGAGAGTTCAAAACAGTTTGACAGTTTGAGAGTTTGAAAGTTTGAGAGTTTAAGAGAGTTTGAGAGTTTGAAAGTTTGAGAGTTTAAGAGAGTTTGAGAGTTCGAAAGTTTGAAAGTTTGAGAGTTTGAGAGTTTAGGAGTTTAAGAGGTTGAGAGTTCAAAAGTTTATGAGTTTGAGAGTTCGACAGAGTTTGAGAGTTTGAAAAGTTGAAAGTTTCAGAGTTTGAGAGTGAGAGTTCAAGAGTTTGGGTGGTTGAGAGTTTGAGAGAGTTTAAGAATTTAAGAGATTAATGAATAATGCAGTTTTTGGAAAAACCATACAAGGTGTTCGTAGTCACGTGCAAGTCAAACTGTTAACTGAATGGGTAGGCCGATATGGAGCAGAGGCTATGATTGCAAAACCTAATTTTCACAGTCGAAGTATCTTTGCGGAAAATTTAATCGCTGTAGAGTTGCGAAATCTACAGGTCAAGTTTAACAAACCAATATATGCGGGTATGCCCATTTTGGATATCTCAAAAACTTGTCGATATTCGATATGCGTTCCACCACGAGTTTATAACTCCATCGTATCAAAACAAATGTAAAGTTATGTATACGAATACTGATAGTCTGATTTATCATATTGAATGTGAAGATGTATACCAGGATATGAAACGTAATCTTGATAAATATGACACAAGCGACTACCCCCCTGACAATGTATATGGTACACCGCTTGTCAACAAAAAGGTCCCAGGCCTCATGAAGGATGAGAACAACGGGGCCCTCATGACTGAATTCGTTGGATTTAGATCGAAAATGTATGCGATGCGAGTTGAGGGGAAGAAAGATGTTAAAAAAGCGAAAGGTGTAAAGAGCAATGTTGTTGTGAGAACCATAAAATTTGAAGATTATGTGAAATGTCTCGATGAGCAGATTGAAATGAAGTGTTGCCAATCATCGATTCTATCGACATTACATAATGTCTATACCATAACAGAGACAAAAATCGTTCTAAGTCCACACGATGACAAGCGATATATTATACCTGGAACGGTAGACACATTGCCATGGGATCATTACAGTATTCCCAAAGGTTCGGAAGCAATGAAAACGTAGAGAATTGTAAACCAAGAGCGCGTACGTATGTGTATGAGAGAGAGAGAGAGAGAGAGAGAGAGAGAGAACATTTTTCTTCAATATTTGTACATTTGATGTGAAATAAAAAGAATCTTTTTTGTGAAACTCAATGTGTCCATCCTTTTTTTCCTTCTGTCTGCTTTCCAGGGCTATGCAGAGACCTGCTTGGATGTGTCGGGAGGGTCATAAAGAATAAATCAGACTTTAAAAATCTGTTTGTCTTCTTTATTGTTCACAAATCATCCTTACTTATCCAACTATTATGTGTATTGTCGAAACCTAGCCATTTCACAAGCAACTGACTACCACGCCTCTTCCAGGCTTTTTCCATGAGAGATATGTCGGGATATTTAACTCGAAGTAACTCTTGCTCATAGAAACCACCTGCAATGGGCTCATCTTGGTGATCTTTTATGTTATATGTAGCAGGGCTAGTTTTTCCTACTCGACATATTGTGAAAATTTCCGTTGGCCAGTTTGGCGTATAACCTTTCTCAAATACATTCTTAAATTTACTTTCGGAAAAAGTCAACAAACCGATAGAAATTTACCGAAGCATATAGCTTCAAGTATGTGGGCTTTTATTATAGGCTTTATCATGTTTTATGAAATCTGCAAATAATGTTGAAATCGTTCCTCTCATTGAAGTTGTGTGATAACGAATCATTATTCCACGACTCAGATCTCCCAAATGTGTTTAAGCCTTCAACAGATATTCAAACATATTCAATACTCATATAAAAATTAAAACCCTGAAAAAAAAACTTTCAACCCTACCAAAAAGTGATCAAATTAATGAGTCATGACAAACTTTACAAATCCAATACTTGCAAAAAAAATATACATACATATATATATATATATATATATATATATATATATATATATATATATATATCAAGACTTCACAAAAGTTACTGTTGCACATTACACGAAAGTTTAAGAAACCTTCCTTATTTCAGAGCATCTTTAAAAAGTGATGAAATACATTCCAATTATCTAATTATCGTCCTATAACGTGAAAAAAAAAATTATGTCATGATTCTAAAGTATATAGGCTCAAGTACGTGGGTTTCTATTATAGGCTTTATCATGTTTTATAAAATCTGCAAATAATGTTAAAATCGTTTCTCTCATTGAAGTTGTGTAATGACGAATCATTATTCCACGACTCAGATCTACCAAATGTGTTGAAGCCTTCCACAGATATTTAAACATATTCAATCCTTCCACAAAATTAAAACTCTGAAAAAAAAAAATTTCAACCCTACCAAAAAGAAAAAGTGATCAAATTAATGAGTCACGACAAAATTTACAAATCCAATCCTTGCAAATATATATATATATATATATATATATATATATTTCAAGACTTCACAAAGTTACTATTACATATTTCACGAAAGTTTTAGAAACCTTCCTTATTTCAGAGTATCTTTAAAAATGATGAAATACATTCCAATGATCTAATTAACGTCTTATAACGTGAAAAAATGTCATGCTTATAAAGTATAAGAATTAAAAAATTGGAAAACGTCGTTAGATTTACAAATGTTTACTAAGCCAATTGAGATCATTATTCAGGCTCAAGTCGCGGCCAGGGGTATGTGGTGCGAGGGCGGAGCCCCCGCTGCATCATACCACTGGCCGCAACTTGAGCCTGAATAATGATCTCAATTGGCTTAGCAAACATTTGTAAATCTAACGACGTTTTCCAATTTTTAAATTCTTATACTTTATAAGCATGACATTTTTTCACGTTATAAGACGTTAATTAGATCATTGGAATGTATTTCATCATTTTTAAAGATACTCTGAAATAAGGAAGGTTTCTAAAACTTTCGTGAAATATGTAATAGTAACTTTGTGAAGTCTTGAAATATATATATATATATATATATATATATATATTTGCAAGGATTGGATTTGTAAATTTTGTCGTGACTCATTAATTTGATCACTTTTTCTTTTTGGTAGGGTTGAAATTTTTTTTTTTCAGAGTTTTAATTTTGTGGAAGGATTGAATATGTTTAAATATCTGTGGAAGGCTTCAACACATTTGGTAGATCTGAGTCGTGGAATAATGATTCGTCATTACACAACTTCAATGAGAGAAACGATTTTAACATTATTTGCAGATTTTATAAAACATGATAAAGCCTATAATAGAAACCCACGTACTTGAGCCTATATACTTTAGAATCATGACATAATTTTTTTTTTCACGTTATAGGACGATAATTAGATAATTGGAATGTATTTCATCACTTTTTAAAGATGCTCTGAAATAAGGAAGGTTTCTTAAACTTTCGTGTAATGTGCAACAGTAACTTTTGTGAAGTCTTGAAATATATATATATATATATATATATATATATATATATATATGTATGTATATTTTTTTTGCAAGTATTGGATTTGTAAAGTTTGTCATGACTCATTAATTTGATCACTTTTTGGTAGGGTTGAAAGTTTTTTTTTCAGGGTTTTAATTTTTATATGAGTATTGAATATGTTTGAATATCTGTTGAAGGCTTAAACACATTTGGGAGATCTGAGTCGTGGAATAATGATTCGTTATCACACAACTTCAATGAGAGGAACGATTTCAACATTATTTGCAGATTTCATAAAACATGATAAAGCCTATAATAAAAGCCCACATACTTGAAGCTATATGCTTCGGTAAATTTCTATCGGTTTGTTGACTTTTTCCGAAAGTAAATTTAAGAATGTATTTGAGAAAGGTTATACGCCAAACTGGCCAACGGAAATTTTCACAATATGTCGAGTAGGAAAAACTAGCCCTGCTACATATAACATAAAAGATCACCAAGATGAGCCCATTGCAGGTGGTTTCTATGAGCAAGAGTTACTTCGAGTTAAATATCCCGACATATCTCTCATGGAAAAAGCCTGGAAGAGGCGTGGTAGTCAGTTGCTTGTGAAATGGCTAGGTTTCGACAATACACATAATAGTTGGATAAGTAAGGATGATTTGTGAACAATAAAGAAGACAAACAGATTTTTAAAGTCTGATTTATTCTTTATGACCCTCCCGACACATCCAAGCAGGTCTCTGCATAGCCCTGGAAAGCAGACAGAAGGAAAAAAAGGATGGACACATTGAGTTTCACAAAAAAGATTCTTTTTATTTCACATCAAATGTACAAATATTGAAGAAAAATGTTCTCTCTCTCTCTCTCTCTCTCTCTCTCTCATACACATACGTACGCGCTCTTGGTTTACAATTCTCTACGTTTTCATTGCTTCCGAACCTTTGGGAATACTGTAATGATCCCATGGCAATGTGTCTACCGTTCCAGGTATAATATATCGCTTGTCATCGTGTGGACTTAGAACGATTTTTGTCTCTGTTATGGTATAGACATTATGTAATGTCGATAGAATCGATGATTGGCAACACTTCATTTCAATCTGCTCATCGAGACATTTCACATAATCTTCAAATTTTATGGTTCTCACAACAACATTGCTCTTTACACCTTTCGCTTTTTTAACATCTTTCTTCCCCTCAACTCGCATCGCATACATTTTCGATCTAAATCCAACGAATTCAGTCATGAGGGCCCCGTTGTTCTCATCCTTCATGAGGCCTGGGACCTTTTTGTTGACAAGCGGTGTACCATATACATTGTCAGGGGGGTAGTCGCTTGTGTCATATTTATCAAGATTACGTTTCATATCCTGGTATACATCTTCACATTCAATATGATAAATCAGACTATCAGTATTCGTATACATAACTTTACATTTGTTTTGATACGATGGAGTTATAAACTCGTGGTGGAACGCATATCGAATATCGACAAGTTTTTGAGATATCCAAAATGGGCATACCCGCATATATTGGTTTGTTAAACTTGACCTGTAGATTTCGCAACTCTACAGCGATTAAATTTTCCGCAAAGATACTTCGACTGTGAAAATTAGGTTTTGCAATCATAGCCTCTGCTCCATATCGGCCTACCCATTCAGTTAACAGTTTGACTTGCACGTGACTACGAACACCTTGTATGGTTTTTCCAAAAACTGCATTATTCATTAATCTCTTAAATTCTTAAACTCTCTCAAACTCTCAACCACCCAAACTCTTGAACTCTCACTCTCAAACTCTGAAACTTTCAACTTTTCAAACTCTCAAACTCTGTCGAACTCTCAAACTCATAAACTTTTGAACTCTCAACCTCTTAAACTCCTAAACTCTCAAACTCTCAAACTTTCAAACTTTCGAACTCTCAAACTCTCTTAAACTCTCAAACTTTCAAACTCTCAAACTCTCTTAAACTCTCAAACTTTCAAACTCTCAAACTGTCAAACTGTTTTGAACTCTCAAACTCTCAAATTCCCAAATTCTCAAACTGTCTCGAACTCTCAAACTCTCAAACTCTCTCAAATTCTTAAACTCTCAAACTCTTAAACTCTCAATCTTTCAAACTCTTAAACTCTCAAAATCTCAACCTCTCAAACTCTTAAACTCTCTCAAACTCTCAAACTCTAAAACTCTCAAACTCTCAAGGTCTCAAACTCTCGAACTCTCTTAATTTTTTTTTGCACTTTCAAACTCTCAAACTCTCTCAAACTCTCAAACTTTCACTCTCAAACTCTCACACTCTCAATCTGGCAAACTCTCAAATTCTCAAACTGTCTCAAACTTTCAAGCTCTCAAACTCTCTCAACCTCAAATTCTTGAACTGTTTCAAGCTCTCAAACATTCAAACTCTCTCTAACTCTCGAACTCTCATACTCTCTTAAACTCTCAGACTCTTATACTCTCTTAAACTCCCAAACTCTCTCAAACTCTCAGACTCTCATACTCTCTTAAACTCTCACTCCCAAATTCTCAACCTCTCAAACTCTCTCGAACTGTCGAATTCTCAAACTCTTGAACTCTCTCAAACTATCATACTCTTAAACTCTTGAACTCTCTCTCAAAACCTCAAACATTTAAACTCTCTCAAACTTTTAAACTCTCATCCTCTCTGAAACTCTCACACTCCCATACTCTCTTAAACTCTCTCAAACTCTCAAACTTTTCAACTCTCTCGAACTCTCAAACTTTCAAACTTTTAAACTCTCAATCTCTGTAACTCTCAAACTGTCTCAAACTCTCAAATTCTCAAACTGTCTTAAACTCTCAATATTTTAAACGAATTCAGTCATTATAGCCCCGTTGTTCTCATCCTTCATGAGACCAGGGACCTTTTTTGTTGACAAACCGATGTGAAACTCTACTTAAATTCACAATGTTATCCATACGGTAACATGAATTTGAATATACAACAAAATCAGTATGCATTACTCTACGACATGTATACAAATTTCCAATCCATGTATTACAATAAGGAGAGTGAGCCATGGTTGAACAAAACGGAATTTTAAAAATATGCACCACTTGTTGTAATTGATTGCTCAAAACAATATGATTCCCTCAAGTCTGGCCCCATGGATGTTTGTCTCGAATTTGAAATAGAAAACGAACATTCCTCTGCACAAACATGCGCATACTGCCTCATTCTATACGATCGTATAGTCGAATATAATCCCATAAGTGGTGGAGTCAAAAATTGGTATAAAATCGGGGGTGATGATGCTGCTGGACATTAGTCAAAATGGAGTTCATCGTCAATGTACAAGGTTTCAAGGGGCCTCTCAATGAATTCATCCTCAAAGAAATATCAATCGATCAAGCTTATGACAAAAATGTTGAGCCTCTGACGCTTATCTTCGAATCACCATACGCCTGGGACACTCTACCAGGAAGATACAAAATGACATACAAATGGTTGGAACGTAATTGTCACGGACTACCATGGGATTATGGCAGTATACCATACGATGCAGCAAAAGTGATAATTCAAACCATCTTACAACGAGCTCGTGCAATATACGTGAAAGGATGTGAAAAGTCTTCGTGGCTGATGAGTTTCTTGGATCTATCAACGGAAATTATCGATTTGGAGACTCTGGACTGTCCATCGCTGCAGAAGTTACCGAAAATTCGACCCAATTGCCCCCACCACCACCACCACCACCGCAATTCGAAATATAATTGTGCGAATAAGAATGTGAAATCTCTGAGAAGTTGGTTATATGTCTATCATGCATTGTGTGAACGAGGGATTTTTGAATAAACAAAATATTTTTTTATGATTATATATGGCTTTATTCGTTTTTATTATAAACACTCATCTCCTCCTTCTCCACCACTCAGCATACATTATTACAAATGATTTTTGACAACGATGAGAATCATACATATTTTTACATTTTTTTCCCACAAACGATGAAATTTTTCACGACATACATATTTTTACACCATTTTTTCGCAACGATGAAACTTTTCAAACGAACCATGGTAGTTTATAATAACCGAGATGGATTATATCGCTCAGGAAGATGTCCGTCTACACGTAGACATTCTTCTTGTGAACTTCAGCCAACGTCTCAAGGTATTCATCTTCATCTCTATGGAAATCTCTGAAGTCAGACTGTGGTAGCATAACCACAATGTAATCTGCGATTATAACGAAGTATTGTGGCTCGTAAATAGTTTTTTCCACGTATGATATATCAATGACCGGATAACGCACACCAGCCTGAAGTTCCCTCGCCTTTTTCAATGAAAGACCATATGTCGACATGAAAAATTTGTTTAATGACACACAATCCATTTTTGTAGAGTGATTTCGAGAAGTATATATCTGACTTTGAGCTAATGTTGTAGTCGAATGATGATTCCTTCTCCACGATTTCAGTACCCATCCCTTCTCCCACGAGCATGCAGAAGATACCCTGTTCAAACAAGTCGTCAGCCTCCCCCGTCTGTGGACACGTGCACCCCGGAACAAGCTCAAACGCGTTCTTCACTCTCTCGACATTTTCTACAATTTCGACGTAGAGGTGTGGGACCGTCAATGTGATCTTCCATCGATGGTGTATTCCAATGTTCATTGCATCGACGAAATGATTTAATTTCACTGCCGGATTTGTAATATTCTGGTAAACGCTCCCACAAAATATCTGTGTAGTCACTGAAATATTTTTTAAACGCCGTTGGTGATATAATTTCTAGCTCCTCTCGCGTAATTTCTCGAGGATTCCTAATGCGTTGAATCACATAAATATTCACCAGTTGTTCCATGATGAAACACTTTTCACAATCTCAACGCATGGGTCCAACAGCATCAACATGAGTCAGTTCCCATGGTGGATTAAAATGATCATCACACTCATGATATGATTGTATCTCACTGTCACACTGTAAATGCTCTGGTAAACGATCCCACAATGAAGTTATACAGTAGCTAAAATATTTTAAAAGTAAAGCCTTGGGAATCGATTCGAGTTCATTTTTCGTCAATGTCCAGGGGTCTTTTCGACGGGTGGATTGCATACAAGCTTGCGCATCTATCCATGTCGACGTCTACTTTCAGAATAAACATTTAACTCTCAATCTTATAAGTTTATCCACTTTTTCAAACTAAAATTATTTAAAAATAATCATACATCTCTCACACTCACTATACCCCGCATTTCCCCTACCCTCGCCCCACCCATACAGCATCAACGCAAGACTGTACATAACGCAAAAAAAAAATATGGACTAGCAGGTAGGAGATTTATCTTTTGTTAAAATTCTACTAATGCACCATTTTAAGCAAACAATGACTCAATGGAGGTCAGGTGTGATCGTCACCTGCAAGTTTTGAAGTATGGGTGACTTTAAAAATCTCCATCCCTTCTTGCGCCTCGTGAGAAATGTCTCTACAGGTTAAAATATATGCAACACCGGACACATAACTCTGTCATTGAGCGAGTGCATCTTTGTAAAGATTTCTAGTTCGATGTGGAATTTTTTCAAAGTTGGGGGAAGGGCAGGTGCATTTTCAAAAGAAATCTCATGGCCAGAGTGTAAAAATATGTAACACGGAATATATAAATCTCTCATTAATGTGATGTTCTGCCCCCCCCCTCCCCCCTCCCCCCTTTTAACATCATCATTTTTAACCTCAGCCTCTCCCTCACACTCCTTCCATCTCTCTCACACACACACACACTACCCCCTCCATCCTTAAAAAATGTTTCTAACAAAATCATCATCTCTTATATAGATTTTCCAAAAAGCAATGCTATTGAGGTGAGGGGGTGGGGGTTGTATATGTGGAAAGATGTAGACATGAAGATGTAAATCTATTGGTTGGAATTTTCTCTTTTTCCGTTACCGCGATAAAATGTGGTATGAAAAAATAAAAAATGTTGCTGCTTTTTCCCACAAAGTCGGCTATTTTACTCTTTTGTTGCAAGGTGGAAGTTTCATTTGTTGGAATTCTTTCTTTTTATGTTACCGCGAAAAATGTGGTATGAAAAATAAAAAATGTTGCTGCTTTTTCCCACAAAGTCGGCTTTTTTTTTTTTACTCTTTTGTTACAAGATGGGAGTTTAAGATAGAAAACTGATGATGAAAAATTTATCAGTCGGCATTCTCTTCGTTTCATTACGCAGATATACATCAGCTATAGGTCAAGGGAAAAATGTGGGTGTGCACCCTCCAATTGAGTCAAAATTTCCACTGAGACATATTTTTATAGAGACAATGTCTCAATCATGGTAGAATGCCACAATTCTATAGATTATACCGTGGAAAAAACCACGTCTCCTAGAGAACATAAATATAATTAGTACAGTCACGGGTGTCAGGCTCAAAAATTTTCACCCCATTGTGTTAACTTTGTTTATTACTACCGTGCAGGTTGTTGCAGGTCCTCAGCGGGACCGACAAAAGAAGCGAGCCCTTCCTTCCCCCTCTGCAGCGCTTCTATTTTTCTTTTCTATCTCTCTCACACCCTTCTTTCATCTCTCTCTCCCGCCCTCACTCAACCATCCCCTCCACAAACCCCCTCCCCCGCAACAGTCCCTTCCCCGCACCACAGCGTTCCCCGCACCGGACCCCGCGCTCCCCCGTCCCCGCACCCCCCTGAGATCCCTGTGTTTGAACCGGCCTAGCTCATATACTAAAAAGTATTTCTTTATAGTCACTCTGGTTCTAATGGTATCAAAATTTAGATAAAGGTAATGCAACTGATTCAACTGAACTCATTTCATTTTCTTGGGCACGATCCTGATCTGAGGTCGTCTGCTTTGTTCAATGTATATTGTTTTCAAGTACCCATGACATACTATTTGAACTTTTCAAAATGCAATGAAATTATTAAAAAAAATAGCTGTATCTTATTATTCTCATTCTAGGGTGATTTAAAACCACATATAATTCAAACCTAGGGTGATATCATACACCATTCTCTCAGTTATATAAAAAATGAAGAGAATGGTTTCCTAATAAACTTTATTATTGCATGCAAGAGACATTTTATGGTAAAAAAGAAGAGGCACTGTTTTCGACTCCGTTCTAGAATTTACGTTCGGAAAAATGAATTGTTGGGACTAAAGTTAATAAAAAAAATTATTTATTAAGGTACTGTTCAAAAGTTTATTTATTAAATTACACTTCATTTTTGCACTATCACTCTTCTATCTATATATATATAAAAGATTTTAACCAAATTATATTATAAATTTATAAATTTATAACATAAATATTTATAAATTTATTATAAATTTATTATAAATCTTATTATTCTCATTCTAGGGTGGTTTAAAACCACATATAATTCAAACCTAGGGTGATACCATACACCATTCTCTCAGTTATATAAAAAATGAAGAGAATGGTTTCCTAATAAACTTTATTATTGCATGCAAGAGACATTTTATGGTAAAAAAGAAGAGGCACTGTTTTCGACTCCGTTCTAGAATTTACGTTCGGAAAAATGAATTGTTGGGACTAAAGTTAATAAAAAAAATTATTTATTAAGGTACTGTTCAAAAGTTTATTTATTAAATTACACTTTATTTTTGCACTATCACTCTTCTATCTATATATATAAAAGATTTTAACCAAATTATATTATAAATTTATAAATTTATAACATAAATATTTATAAATTTATTATAAATTTTAACCAAAACTGAATCTGACCGCGATCTTTATAACCTCATGCCTGTTCAAAGATATCAAATATTCACCGAATACGAGTTTATCATACACCATTCTCTTAGTTATAAAAAAAAAACAAAGAGAATCGTTTCTAAATAAACTTTATTATTGCATTCAAGGAACATTTTATGGTAAAAGAGAAGAGGCACCGTTTTCGACTCCGTTCTAGAGTTTACGTGCGGAAAAATGGATTGTTGGGGCTATGGTTAATAAAAAAATTATTTATTTAGACACTGTTCAAAAGTTTATTTATTGATTTAAACTTTATTTTTACACTATCACTCTTTTACCGATAATATAATAAAAGTAACTTTAATGAAAAGTTGAAACTGACCGCGATCTTTATAACCTTACAACAAAGATATTAAATGTTCACCGAATATGCGTTTAAAGTCCTCATCTCGATTATGTCTAACCAAAAATAAAATTATCTGCTTTCACACCCGCGATTTTTATAATCTTACTTTTTAACCCCACAACTATCACTAGTATAACCGCGATCTTTTTTCTAAACTCACAGCTGTCACTCTTACTTATGCATCCTGAAGAAAAGTCTTCGATGGCCACATCAACAAACACAGTCTCGCATATCACCAGAAAATTTCGAGTTATAACTAGTGTCACTAGACAGCAACCGCTAAACGTCAAAAAATGTGTGCGAAAAATGCCACCTTTTTTTGATGATTTGGAAGGATGAAATATTAATATTTCCAATATGCGTTAGGCTACAGGGTTCTAAATAGTCACGATCGAAAGAAAAAAAAAGAAAAAAATACGTGAACTAGCAACATCTTTTAAGGTGTTGTAATTAATTAAATATCACTGAAACAATTTTCGAAAACCGTTCGAAACCGCTCTGCTTGCTGTAAAGACTCTAGTAGCGACTCGTCTTCGCCATTTTATAATATACGTAAATGTACTCGTCTCGAGTCGCTACCGCGACTCTAGATTTCGTTAGCAGTAACGCCACAAAAAAAATTTAGCAAAAAAAAACGTCATCCCGCGGAATGAAAAAAATGAAGTTTTACGGTTGATTCTCATAGAAAAACGTTAGTAGTGGATTGTAGTGAAATTTTTTTTCGTTAGTAGTAACATACAAAAAATAAAAAAAAAATATTTTAATTTTTGAAAATTTTTGAAAACGATTTCTCCGAGATAATTTCTGTTTAAAGATCCTAACAAGTACTTCGAACGACAGAACTGCATCAGAAACGTTTCTAGAGATTACAAGTGGAAGAATTTTTGAGTGTAGTAAAAAAAAATAATTGGTTTAAGCGAATAAAATAAGTAAAATTTGTTCCGGAGCACATTTTATGTGATCGCTTTCGGTTGTAGGTTTATAGGATTACAACAAATGGTGGAATACGCTTGAAAATGTTCGTAGAGGTTAGTAGTCGAAGAATTTTTGATTATAGTAAAGAAACATTTGATTTTAAGCACGTAAATGGAGCAAAACTTGTTTCGAATACATATTTTACATATTTTAAGCGTTTACATATTTTATGTAATCGCTTCCGGTTAAAGGTTTATACGATTACTACAAACGGTGGGATAGACTTGAAAATATTCTTACAGGTTATTAATGAAAGAATTTTTGAGTGTTGTAAAAAATATAGTTGTTTTTAAGCGAGTAAAATGAGTAAAGTTTGTTCCGGAGCACATTTTATGTGGTCGCTTCCGGTTGTAGGTTTATATGATTACTACAAATGGCGGAATATGCTTGAAAATGTTCATAGAGGTTAGTAGAAGAAGAATTTTTGAGTGTCACAAAAAATTAGTTGTTTTTAAGAACGCAAAATAAGCAAAACTTTTTTCTGAGCACATTTTATGTGATCGCTTCCGGTTGAAGGTTTATACGATTACTACAAATGGTGGAATGGGCTCGAAAATATTTGCAGAGGTTAGTGGTGGAAGAATTTTTGAGTGTAGTAAAAAAATAGTTGTTTTTAAGCGCGTAAAATGAGCAAAATTTGTTTCGGAGCACATTTTATGTGATCGCTTCCGGTTGAAGGTTTATACGATTACTACAAATGGTGGAATAGGCTTGAAAATGTTTGTTGAGGTTAGTAGTGGAAGAATTTTTGAGTGCAGTAAAAAAAATACTTATTTTTAAGAGAGTAAAATAAGCAAAATTTGTTCCGGAGCACATTCTACGTGATCGCTACCGGTTGTAGGTTTATACGATGACTACAACAAGTGGGATACGCTTGAAAATCTTCGTAGAGGTTAGTAGTGGAAGAATGTTTGAGTGCAGTAAAAAATAAGTTGTTCTTAAGAGCGTAAATTTAACAAAATTGTTTCGAAGCATATTTTATGTGAACGCTTCCGGTTGAAGGTTTATACGATTACTACAAACGGTGGGATAGACTTGAAAATATTCGTATAGGTTAGTAGTGGAAGAATTTTTGGGTGTAGTAAAAAAATAGTAGTTTTTAAGTGAGCAAAATTTGTTTCGGAGCACATTTTATGTGATCGCTTACGGTTGTAGGTTTATAGGATTACTACACACGGTGGGATACGCTTGAAAATGTTCCTAGAGGTTAGTAGTGGAAGAATTTTTGATTGTAGTAAAAAAACAGTTGTTTTTAAGCGCGTAAATGTAGCAAAACATGTTTCGAAGCATATTTTATGTGATCGCTTCCAGTTGAAGGTATATACAATTACTAAAAATGGTGGGATACACTTGCAAATGTTCTTACAGGTTAGTAGTGGAAGAATTTTTGAGTGTAGTTAAAAAATAGTTGTTTTTAAGCGCGTAAAATGAGTAAAATTTGTTCCGGAGCACATTTTGTGTGATCGCTTCCGGTTGTAGGTTTATATGATTACTGCAAACGGCGGTAAAGACTAGAAAATGTTCGTAGAGATTAGTAGTGGAAGAATTTTTGAGTGTAGTAAAGAAATAGTAGTTTTTAAACGAGTGAAATGAGCAAAATTTGTTTCGGAGCACATTTTATGTGATCACTTCCGGTAGAAAGTTTATGCGGTTACTACAAACAGTGGAATAGGCTTGAAAATGTTCGTAGAGGTTAGTAGTGGAAGAATTTTTGAGTGTAGTAAAAGAAATAGTTATTTTAAGCGAGTAAAATCAGCAAAATCTGTTTCGGAGCACATTTTATGTAATCGCTTCCGGTAGAAACTTTATGCGATTATTATATATGGTGGAATAGGCTTGAAAATGTTCGTAGAGGTTAGTAGTGGAAGAATTTTTGAGTGTAGTAAAAAAAATAATTGTTTTCAAGTGAGCAAAATGAGCAAAAATTGTTACGGAGCACATTTTATGTGATTGCTACCGGTCGTAGGTTTGTTCGATTACTACAAACGGTGTGATACGCTTGAAAATGTTCATAGAGGTAAGTAGTGGAAGAATTTTTGAGTGTAGTAAAAAAATAGTTGTTTAAGCGAGTAAAATGAGCAAAATTTGTTCCGGAGCACATTTTATGTGATCGTTACTGGTTGTAGGTTACTAAAAATGGTGGGATACACTTGCAAATGTTCTTACAGGTTAGTAGTAGAAGAATTTTTGATTGTAGTAAAAAAAAACAGTTGTTTTTCAGCTCGTAAATGGAGCAAAATTTGTTTCGAGGCATATTTTATGTGATCGCTTCTGGTTGAAAGATTATACGATTTCTACAAACGGTAGGATAGGCTTGAAAATATTCGTAGCGGTTAGTAGTGAAAGAATTTTTGATTCTAGTAAAAAAAAAACAGTTGTTTTTAAGCGCGTAAATGGAGCAAAACATGTTTCGAAGCATATTTTATGTAATCGTTTCCGGTTCAAGGTTTATACGATTACTACAAACGGTGGGATAGATTTGAAAACGTTCTTGCAGGTAAGAACTGCAAGTATTTTTGAGTATAGTAAAAACAATAGTTGTTTTTAAGCGAGTCAATTGAGTAAAATTTGTTCCGGAGCACATATTATGTGATCGCTTCCGGTTGTAGGTTTATATGAATACTACAAACGGCGGAATCGGCTTGAAAATGTTTGTAGAGGTTAGTAGTAGAAGAATTTTTGAGTGTCATAAAAAAATAGTTTTTTTTAATTGCGTATGTTAGAGTTATGTTGGACAAGGGATGATAAATAAACTTACACGAGACTTTTGATATTTATTATTTATTGTATCAGCGTTTTAAGAAACATATCTTTGACACACAAGCGTTCCTAAGGGAATAATAAAAAACAGCCGAGTATCTCCTACCAGGCCACTGCCAATATGATAACACTTGTTAGAGTATGTTAGAGGTAACCAAGGAGTACGATATTTCCAACACTCCCTCCCGGATGACTTTGGTTTCCTCATTAGTTGTTTTTCCTTTATTTTATGTTCTCTTCTTTTTGGTTTCTCATATAATTCATGTTTATTTCATGAATTTCCAATATAAACTCTTTTAAACTCATTATCTCATCTCATTGTTCTCATCTTATTCTTCTATTTACCTCCTATATTCAACAACAAATGGAGACAAATATATTACAAGTCAATATTCATTATTTTGTCTAGCAAGTATTTATGTAATACGAATGATAAAGGTTTAGTAAAAATATCAGCAAGCTGATCTTTTGATCCGATCCATTTAATTCTTATAAGTTTTCTTTGTACACACTCTTTTATGTAATGTTCTTTTATTTCAACTATATGTCTTAACTTATTTCCTCCACTCGTTTCAGCACTTGCCAAAGCTGCTTTGTTATCACACCATAATGTCATTGGAAGTAAATGATCAGTCAATATTAATTTTAACGAATTATACATTGAAATCATCTCCTGTCCAGTCTCACTCATTGTAACATATTCTGCCTGACATGTGGATAATGCGACATATGGTTGTTTATGAGTTCTCCAGGCTATTGCATCATCATACAACTTTATCAAATATCCACAAGTAGTTAGGGAGTTCTTACAATCCCCAAAACTCGCATCTGAATAAGCCTGTATATCATTTGTAACACCAGTATATTTTAAACCTACAGACTTTGTTCCCTTCAAGTACCTAAAAACTCTTTTAACCATTTTCCAGTCATCCTCAGTTGGATTTATTTGATGCCTACTCAACAAGTTTACTGAATATGAAATGTCAGGCCTGGTAGCACCAGCCAGATACAATAAACTCCCTACTGCTTCTCTGTAAGGAAATTTTTTTCTCTCTTCTATTTCCTTTCCTGTCTCATTATTGTATTCTGATTCTCTTTCTTTTCTCTCTCTATTTACAACTTGGGCTGTATTCATAGGAGTCTTTTGAGGATGTGACTCATTAAATCCAAATTTTACCAAAATTTTATCGATATATTTTTCCTGAGTTAATTCAATCACTTTCGTTGATCTATTACGTCTAATATTGATGCTCAAAAATTCCTTTGACTCGCCTAAAATAGTCATTTCAAATTCTTTGCTCAAATTCTTCTTAACTTCATCTAATTTTGACACGTCATTACTCGCCATTAATATATCATCTACATAGAGAAGTAAAATCAAGACTTTATCTTTCTCTCTCCATATGAACAAACATGGCTCCGTATCTGAATTTTTTAATCCCACTTTCAATGCAGCTTTTGTAAATCTTTCATTCCACTTTTTCGGACTGATTCTTAGCCCGCAAAGGGCTCGATCTAATTTACACACCATTCTTTTCCTTTCCTCATCTGTATGAAATGTACCATCTGGTATTTCCATGTAAATTTCTTCATCTATAATCCCATTTAAAAACGCAGTCTTCACATCCATCTGACACACTTCTAGATTGTGTTTATTGATTATTGCTATCACAGCTCGAACCAAAGGCAACCTTGACACTGGTGCATATGTTTCTCTTAATTCATATGTATTTAAATCTTTAAACCCTCTGATTACTAATCGTGCCTTAAATCTTACATTTCCATTTGCTTCCAATTTTCTTTTAAAAACCCATCTCGAATCAATAATATTAGCCTTTTTATTATCAATAATCTTAACTGGCCTTTGAACTATCTTCCAAACTTTATTTCTCTCCATAGATTCTAGCTCATCATTAGTTGCCTTTTGCCATAAGATCTTATCTTTTGAGTGTATTGCATCTTTGTAATTTACAGGATCTGCATTTATTTCTGCCAGTAGAGCGTGAAATACTTCGTCACTTACACAATCTACTTCAATTTCACTATTGTTATGTGTCATCGTTGAAAACAACACATTGGCTTTTAATTTTTCATCTATTGTGACGTTTGCAAAGCTTGTATCATTTAGACTCGCTACCTTCCTCTCATTATTTAGTTTTGAATCATCTGTATTTATTTTTCTCGGTCTGCCTCTAGTACGCTTGTTTTCTCCCTCCAGTTTTGAAACTTCATTAGACTCATCTAATTCTTTATGAAAATCTACAAACCATTTTTCTTTATTAATTTCGTTATCATCTTGAGGAAAATCTTTAATACTATTTTTTCCGTATTTATCTCCATACACTAATTTTTCATTGAATCTCACATCTCTACTTTCATAATACTTTCCATCTTCTGGCCTCAGAAATTGGTATCCCGTAGGAGTATATCCGACAAGTATAACACGTCTTCCTTCAGCTCTGAATTTAGGGCCAGTTTTCCTTTGAATTTTCATATATGCTACACAACCAAATCTTTTGATTTGATCTATATTGAAATTATGATTAGGTGCAAATCTCTTTAAAGGTGTTATCATTTTGTTTCATTTATGTGGAGTACGGTTGTATGCATACACAGCTGCTGTTAAAGCTAAATCCCATAGGTTTTCCGGTAATTTCGCATCATATATATAAGATCTAACTTTCTTCTGAATTGTTTGGTTAAATCTTTCTGCCACTCCATTATGTTCCGGAGTATCTGGACTCGCTAACTGCAATTCTGATCCTAATTCTTTTAACACTTCTATTGTATATCCACCAGTAAACTCTGTACCTTGATCTGATCTTAAATAGCACACTTTTGCATCATACCCAAGTAGATTACGTGCACTCCTTACGAACATTTCAAGACATTTTCCCGTTTCACTCTTAGCTCTCATTGAATATGCCATTGCTAGCCTTGAAAAATCATCTATAAATACTGAAATATATCTATATCCTTTGGGATAGGACGATGGAGATATTGGACCCATTACATCTGAATGTATAATTTGTAGTGGTTTATCTGCTCTGTTTCGTGTCGATTTAAACGGTAATTTATTAAATTTTGATATTAAGCACACTTCACAATCCAAGAGTGACTCATCAAAAATTGCTTCATTTAATTTTAAATTTCCAGGATATTTTAATTGTAGTGCTTCCAAATATGCTATGGATGCATGTCCAAATCTCACATGCCACAACATAGCTTTATTATTGTAATTGAAAATTTCATTTTTATTTTCCTTTGTATCATGTAATTCATCTTCTGTATCTTCTACTGCAGATAAATCATCAGTATTATTAATTTTTCGATCCCAAATCGTAGTTTCAAAATTTGGCTGTTCATACTGTATTTTTTTACTACTCTTTTTTTCATTAAAATTTGTTTCGTCATCTATAATCATGTCGGATTTACTTTTTTCATCACTTGTCTCATCAACTATCATTTTCTCTGTTTCATTCATTTCAGTAATTACTTCATCTACTTCAGATTTTTCAGTTAGTTTTTCTTTTGCTGTTACACTACGTGTAATATATTTTCTCACCTTAGATTCACTATCAGCTAAATTTGCAATTACTCTTCTATTCATCCCTCTACTTGAAATCTCCTTACCAGCTTTACTTCCATTGATTTCTAATTCAATTATCCAATAAGGTCGTTTGTATACTCCTGTTAAAAATAATTCCTTTGAAGTCCGGTCAAATATGTCAATTTTCTCATCATCCATATAAATTGCTAAGCCCATCTCAGCGAATTTCCTTAGTGACAATAAATTTTCCTTTAATGCTTCAGCAAAAATTACTTTATCTACTTCTAATATCTCACCATTTTCTAATCTAATTTCTATTTTACCCACTCCCTCCGATTTTAGATCCGCTGTCTCATTTTTATTTGCACATTTGATTATTCCCTGTTCGAATTCATCTAGCGTTTTGAATATAATTTTGGAGTTTGTTAAGTGATCTGTCGCACCAGAATCTGCCAAAAACTCTGCTAGGAACCTGTCATTACTGATATTCATGTTATCTGTATAATGAGCTTCAGTGTTCATTTCCTCATTATCTGTTTGCATTTGTGTTATACATCTTTCCATTCTTATTTTATTATTTTTCTTACCTTTTCCACTATCCCCTTTTAAGGTTTTATCAGAGTTACTCAGATCATTACCATTTTCTTTCTTGTCTCGAACCTTTCTATTGTTTACATTGCTGTAACCAAATCTTCCTCTTCCTCTTGAACCTCTAAATTTGCCTCTTTTAGAGTTATTGTCATTTTGATTCTCATCGCTGTAATTTCTTTTTATTCCTTTACCAAAAGCACCGCCACGATGATAATTATTATATCTGTTATTCCTGAAATTCTCGCTGTTATATTTCCCAGCGACTTCAGGATTCTTTGGACAATTTCTTGCAATATGATTAGTTATTTTTTTACAATAATAACACTTTATCCCTTTGCCTTTATTGTTACAGTCTTTACCCTTGTGTCCCATCTCATCATACTCATAGCACCTGATATTTGTCATGTTTGCTGCTCTCATCTCTTTAACATCAACACCGTTCTGTTTCTTTTCTGCTTCATCTTGCATAATGAAATTTTTAAGTTCTTCGTACGACACATTTTTTCCACTAGCCGTCTTTGTAATAAACACAAGTGTCTGAATATTTGGCACTGAAATATTTATTGCGTTGTAAAATGCATCTCTTTTCTCTTCTTCTGCTAATATTCCACCTCCTGGAGAGTTCTCAAAATTTCTAATCATTTCCTCAAATTTTTCACAGAACTCCCCTGCTGTAGTTTTACCAATAATATATTTTTGACTGTAAAGTTGCTTTCTTACAAAGTGAGATATCACATTTACTTCGCACCTTTTGATTTCTTTTAGTTTATTCAATATCTCAATGGGATCTTGGAATTGCATTACTTTAGTATGATAATTGCGGTCCAAATGATTGATTAGAATGTCTCGAACTTTAAACTTTTGTTTTTCAATTATCTTCTGATCATATTCATGACTTATTTTATCATCTACAATGTGCAACAACTCACACGATCTCAACTCCGATGAAAAATAATCATAGAAATGTTCAAACTTCATATTACTGTCTAATTTATAATTTCTTTTCGTTCCTTCACCTTTGCTCATTAATTGAAGTTTTAAAGCATCTTCTACATTTTTCGCCAATGAATTTAATTTATTATCCTCCTTTTTATTTGATTCAACTTTCCCCATTTTTTCGAAATATTCTTTAACTACACTAGCAACTTCATTTCTAATCTGTAGATTATGACTAGTATGTGTTTTCCCCTTGTCCGATTTATCGTAATCATCAGACAACTCATCATCACTCATCTCCTCTTCATTTTCCTTATAGTATCCTTCATTCAATTCTTTTATTGAATCCAGCACCATATCCATTTTTTCCATTTGTTTATTAAGTCCTTCTTGTAACGAAATTAAAATGTCCACAACATTCTCTCTTTCTTGTCTTTCCTTTCTGTTTTCTTTCAACTCATCTCTCACCAGTTTCATAGTTTCAGCACAATTTCCCAGTGATGTAGCAGAAGATGTACACATCTTACTTACGACTGACATCACCTCACCCATTTTCTTTTCCTGTTTCTCCAATCTTTCTGAGAATTGACTTTCTGTAAAGTTGTTATTATCAACTTTCTTACTATTCGACAGATTTTTAATTCGAGGGTCGATTTTAGATTTTATTTCATTTATAATTTTTGGTTTCGATATATCTTGTTTCTCTGTTTCAACTTTCTTACTCAAGACATTCATTTGGCTCTTCTCTTTCTCATCGCATTTATCAATCACTTCTCTACTCTTCACTACTCTCTTTTCTTCATTGTCATCTCTCTTTTCACACTCATCTCTTTTGTCTTCCTCATTTCTTTTATCATCCTCATCTCTTTTCTCATCATCTCTCATTTCTTTCTCATCTCCCTTGACTAAAGTTGAACAGATCTCTGAATTTATTCTTGGCAATGTTAATTGTTGACCAGTAAGAAGTTTCTCTTCACTCCAACCTACTAGTTCATCCCAATAATCCTCAATCATTCTTCTTTCTATATAAATTAAATGAAGAAATTCAATTGATAAATCATTTATACAAATACGCCCCAGAATTATTTCCCTAAACTAGTTGATCGAACACAGATATGGCTAGTCTCAGGATGAGCCAAAAACATAAGGATCCGAACACAAGATCTCTTAAAATCTTTGCATCAGTTAGTCAGCTGACTTGTACCGAACACAAGCACACATCAGTACTAACCAACTATTCAGATTTTATTTTTATTTTCCTTTGACATGGATTTATTTTGTTTTTCAATTTTTATTTTAAAGTTTGATCAGAACTTGGACGCAAATCTTATTATTATAATATTCATTGTGTATTATATATGCTAGCCTATAAATATACGTGCGTCTCTGTTTGCTTGTATTTAGCTCACATCACCACATTTATACACATCTCAATTCTACTCACCCGTCTCATATTCAGCTCCTAGTTCTGTTATAATACTCAACTGCTCTCCATCAATTGTCAATCTTATTGACTCGTCTTTGTGAAATTCATCCAACTTAAAAGTTGCTCTTAAAATTTTCCACAATTCGGTCAATTTTTTATCAGCTGTAATCAATTTATTGTTTTAACATTTATTTCTGAATACTTTTATTATTTAATATTTTCACATCAAATGTTCATCTAACTAGGATCGATCCTTTTATATATTTTGTTTTATTATTTAATTATTCATTCCAATAAATATTCGTGCACAAATACTCATTGAATCCATTTTTTTAATTCACGTAGCAACACATATAGCCACGCTTCCACTCGTCTCAAATTCCTCATCACTGCCTCCATTTTCCTTTTTCTATTTTCTTATTTATTTATTTATTTGTTTTCTGTCTGATGCAACCTCATCACTGTTTTGCCAAAAACGCGCCACTACATTCTTATCGCCCTCCCCACGTAAATGACGATTTTCCTTAATTACATCTTGTCACATTCATTAAATGAAAATATACACTTACCCGACTTGTCCATTGTTTATATTTAATTTTCATTCAATTCCTCAGTCGTCTTTTCTCATGTCGTATCTTTCCGACCTCACACAACCGGGACTTTTTAATTTGCAATTTTGCTTCAAAAGATCGCGAATGAAAACTTTAATTGTTTTACACAACTGGGCCCATAACCTGTTAGAGTTATGTTGGACAAGGGATGATAAATAAACTTACACGAGACTTTTGATATTTATTATTTATTGTATCAGCATTTTAAGAAACATATCTTTGACACACAAGCGTTCCTAAGGGAATAATAAAAAACAGCCGAGTATCTCCAACCAGGCCACTGCCAATATGATAACACTTGTTAGAGTATGTTAGAGGTAACCAAGGAGTACGATATTTCCAACAGCGTAAAATAAGCAAAATTTGTTTCGGAGCACATTTTATGTGATCGCTTCAGGTTGAAGGTTTATACGATTACTACAAATGGTGGAATATGATTGAAAATGTTCGTAGAGGTTAGTAGTAGAAGAATTTTTGAGTGTAGTAAAAAAATAGCTCTTTTTAAGCGAGTAATATGAGCAAAATTTGTTTCGGGGCACATTTTATGTGATCGCTTCCGGTTGTAGGTATATACTATTACTACAAATGGTGGGACACGCTTGAAAATATTCGCAGAAGTTAGTAGTGGAAGAATTTTTGAGTGTAGTAAAACAAATAGCGCGTAAATGGAGTAAAACTTGTTTCGAAGCATATTTTATGTGATCGCTTCCGGTTGAAGGTTTATACAATTACTGCGAACTGTGGGATAGACTTGCTAATGTTTTTACATGTTTGGAGTGGAAGAATTTTTGAGCGTAGTAAAAAAAATAGTTGTTTTTAAGCGCGTAAAATGAGTAAAATTTGTTCCGCAGCACATTTTATGTGATTGCTTCCGGTTGTAAGTTTATATGATTACTGCAACCGGCGGAAAAGACTAGAAAATATTCGTAGAGATTAGTAGTGGAAGAACTTTTCAGTGTAGTAAAAAAAAGTAGTTTTTAAACGAGTAAAATGAGCAAAATTTTTTTCGGAGCACATTTTATGTGATCGCTTCCGGTAGAAAGTTTATGCGGTTACTATAAACGGTGGGATAGGCTTGAAAATCTTTGTAGAAATTAGTAGCGGAAGAATTTTTGAGTGTAGTAAGAAAAGTAGTTGTTTTTAAGCGAGTAAAATCAGCAAAATTTGTTTCGGAGCACAATTTATGTGATCGCTTCCGGTTGAAGGTTCATATGATTACTGCAAACGGTGGTATGGACTTGAAAATATTCGTAGAGGTTAGTAGTGGAATAATTTTTGGGTGTAATAAAAAAAAGAGTAGTTTTTAGGTGAGAAAAATGAGCAGAATTTGTTTCGAAGCACATTTTATTTAATCGCTTCCGGTAGAAACTTTATGCGATTACTACAAATGATAGGATAGGCTTGAAAATGTTCGTAAAGGTTAGTAGTGGAAGAATTTTTGAGTGTAGCAAAAAAAAATAGTTGTTTTATAGTGAATAAAATGAGCAAAATTTGTTCTGGAGCACATTTTATGTGATCGCTACCGATTGTAGGTTTATTCGATTACTACAAACGATGTGATACGCTTGAAAATGTTCGTAGAGGTAAGTAGTGGAAGAATTTTTGAGTGTAGTAAAAAAAATAATTGTTTTAAGCGAGTACAATGAGCAAAATTTGTTCCGGAGCACATTTTATGTGATCGCTACCGGTTGTAGGTTTATACGATTACTACAAACGGTGGGATACGCTTGAACATATTCGTAGAGGTTAGTTGTGGAAGATCTTTTGAGTGTATTAAAAAAAATTGTTGTTTTTAAGCGCGTATATGGAGCAAAACTTATTTCGAAGCATATTTTATGTGATCGCTTCCGATTGAAGGTTTATACGATTACGACAAACAGTGGGATAGACTTGAAAATGTTCTTACAGGTTAGTAGTGGATGAATTTTTGAGTGTAGTAAAAAAAATAGTTGTTTTTAAGCGTGTAAAATGAGTAAAATTTGTTCCGGAGCACATTTTATGTGATCGCTTCCGGTTGTAGGTTTACATGATTACTACAAACGGCCGAATAGGCTTGAAAATATTCGTAGAGGTTGGTAGTAAAAGAATTTTCTAGTGTAATAAAAAAAATAGTTGTTTTTAAAATGAGCAAAATTTGTTTCGGAACACATTTTATGTGATCGCTTCCGGTTGAAGGTTTATACGACTACTACAAACGGTGGAATATGCTTGAAAATGTTCGTAGAGGTAAGTAGTGCAAGAATTTTTGAATGTAGTAAAAAAATAGTAGTTTTTAAGCGTGTAAAATGGGCAAAATTTGTTTCGGAGCATATTTTCAGTGATCGCTTCTGGTAGAAAGTTTATACGATTACTACAAATGGTAGGATAGACTAGAAAATATTCGTAGAGTTTAGTAGTGGAAGAATTTTTGATTTTAATTTTAATTCACTCAAAAAATCTTCCACTACTATCCTCTACGAATATGTTCAAGCGTATCCCACCGTTTGTAGTAATCATATAAACCTACAACCGGTAGCGATCACATAAAATGTGCTCCGGAACAAATTTTTCTCATTTTACTCGCTTAAAACAACTATTTCTTTTACTACACTCATAAATTCTTCCACTACTTACCGCAACGAACATCTTCAAGCGTATCACACCGTTTGTAGTAATCGAATGAACCTACAACCGGTAGCAATCACATAAAATGTGCTCCGGAACAAATTTTGCTCATTTTACTCACTTGAAAACAACTATTTTTTTTATTACACCCAAAAATTATTCCACTACTGACCTCTACGAACATTTTCAAGTCCATCCCATCGTTTGTAGTAATCATATAATCCTTCAACCGGAAGCGATCACATAAAATGTGCTCCGCAACAAATTTTCCCGATTTACTCGCTTATGTGATGTATGACCGAGAGTCGGTCATGCAGATCGGCCGAGACGCGAAACCGGGAGGCCGTGCGTGGTGTCCCGGACAGTGAGAGCCGTGAGATGAACACGAGCACAGTACGAGAGAGTACGAGGAGAGTGTCCTCTGTATACCGCTTTAAATAAAGTAATATTAATTGTGTTTTAATTAAAGGACCTTGTTTAAACTGAAACCCTCCAAAATATATGACAATCTGGCGACGATGAAAACTGGAAAGAAGGAAGTAGTGAGTGAGAAAGTGCGTGACACGTGAAAAACTTATGGCGACAGGAGGAGGCGAGGTAGGAAAAGATCAGAGACAAGGGGAAACCTCGTGGATCTATGAGTTGCCAAAGGAACAAGTAATCGAGGAAATCCGAAAATACGGTGGAGAAGTTGAGGAATCGGAGAAATTGGATGTGCTAAGAAAGCGCTTAGCGACAAAAGTGAAAAAGAGTATTCAGGTGAGAGAAGAATCGCGAGAAAATAAGACCGTAGTGAAAATTAAACCGAGACTAATGGCGGAAGAAAAAGTGCGGTTGGAATTTCACTTGGGTAAAGACGATTGGGAAACGTATATAGAGCGTCTCGAACTTTATTTCATGGCCCATGATATTGAAAAAGAGAAACAGCCAGCGGTGTTATTAACGAAATTGAGTGCGGAGACTTATACGTTGATTAGGGATTTGTGCGCGCCGGTTAAACCGATGGACAAAACTTTTGAGGACTTAGTGTATATAGTGGGAGAACACCTTTGCCCAAAACCATCGGAAGCGATGGAAAGGTGGAAATTCTACAAATCAGAGCAGGCGTCTACAGAATCGGTAGCCGAATTTACCGCGAGACTCAAGAAAATGTCCCTAAAATGCTATTTTCCAATGACAATACTCCAGAATGCTCTCAGGGATCAACTTATCGGTGGCCTAAGAGAACATGACACAAGGGTGGGGTTATTCTGCAAAAAAGATCTCACGTTCGACATGGCATACGAATACGCGACGGCGAAAGAGCTAGCAAAAAAAAATGCTAGTAATCTGGAAAAGAGGGGGCAAGATAGCTCGACCCAGAGAGAAGTAAACATGCTAAGAGGCATGGGCATAAAATTGGAGCCGGGGAATCGAGCACACGGCTCGAGCTCGTACACGCGGTTCGGATGAAAACATCGAGCGAGAAGTTTCTCGAGGTCAAGTGGAGATAGAGCGAGCGGACCGGCAGAAAAAAATCCGGCCACATGTTATTGCTGCGGAGGCAAAAACCACTGGGCCCGGAACTGTAGGCACCGCAATAAGACCTGTGATTACTGCGGGAGCAGGGGACACCTGAAGAGTACGTGTAATAAAAGTGACGAAAACAATGGAAAAGGAGCGGCCAGCAAACCGACGACGCCAGCGGGGAGACGAACGCTGAAATATCTGGACAATGCAGAGCAACAGAACGAGACAGCAAACGAAGAAGGAAGAGAAGAGTATATACAAGATTTTTTCTTATTGCGTGCGTACGGAGAGCGGGGGATAGGTGAAATGTAAAACAAATCCGTGAAGAACAAGGAGGGGATCCAATGGTCGCGACAGTTGAAGTAGGAGGGGTAAACGTGAAGATGGAAATAGACACGGGTACCTACGTAATGGTAATTGATAAGGTAACGAAAACAAAATTTTCCCCAAATCATGATTTGCGACCAACGAGCCTGGCTTTGCGAACTTATGGCGAAAAAAAATTATACCCAGCCGGCAGCATAAATAACATCGAAGTAAAATGGGGTGGGGAATGCCGTAAATTGAGTCTGGTGGTTCTTAACGAAAGAGGGCCACCACTCATAGGACGTGAGTGGCTAAAGGCGTTTGGGCAGTGGCCTCTCCAACTGTTCAAAAACAATAATAAAAAAGAGAGCGCAAAACCTATCCTCAAGTTAACGATAGACGATATGAAAGCGGAATTATTTCGAAAATTCCCCAAATTAGTAGAAAATTCAGTGGGTCAATTCAATAAGGGAACGTTAAAGTTGAGATTAAAAGAAGGGGTAAAACCGGTAGCATTGAAGGCACGTCACTTGCCATTTGCGTTGAAAGAAAAAGTAGGGGAAGAGATAGAACGTCTGCTTAGTCTTGGGCATATAGAGCCTGTGGGGGCGAGTGAATGGGCTACGCCCATCGTGCCATTAACGGACAACACCACTGTGACCCCCTATTTTTTCACATTTTTCAAGAATTTTTTTTTGTGGGAAAAAAAGAGATATTCGAAAAATTTTTTTTCGGTTTTGTTCCTTGTTTATTAATGTATCAAAAAACATTTTTTTCACATTTTTCACGCCGCATGGTGGCGCTGGGGAAGCTCTCGCGTCATCTCCGCAGTGGTTCGCGGCACGCAGCAGAACTCTCTTCAACGTCGATCTGAAAAAAAATACCGAGTGTTTTCGTTAATAATGTGATATTTTGAAGAGAAGTACATAGGGATTTGGAAAAATATTGATTTTTAAAAAATAGGCACGCCTTTGAAATTAAAGAATGATTTTCGAACAAAATTTCTCGTCGAAAATAGGCTATAACTTTTATAATTATAGAGATATCGAAAAAATCCTATGTACTTCTCTAGATAATCTACTTTTATTGATACAGTACAAATTTGAAGTCGATCGGATAAAAATTGCTCGAGTTCTGTTGCGTGCCGCACTCAAAAAAGTGGTTTTGAGAAAAACGCGTTCAAAGTTTTAGGTTTGTTAATTTATGTTATAAATTGAAAAAAAAATTATTTACCTTCAATCAGCGATGCCGGCACTATATAGCTGACCTTCAAGAAGCAAATCGTTGTCTCCTGATTCTTTCCTCGAACTTGTTAAGGCTTTTCTCGCTTCTTTTGCAGCGTCTGTGAGCGAGCGCTCCGCGAGCTGGATCCGCGCTGCGTTGGTCTCAACGCAAAAGTTGAAACAATTTGGGCCGATGGTTATCCCCAACGTCTCCAGTACTTTCATGAGACTTCTCAGGCCATCATTGAACACTAATACCGCGATATCAGTTGCAATATCAATGATTATTTTGCTTCCGGACTGGCACTTGGAGGCTATTGCCCAAACTGATTTATTGTAGCTTTCATTATTGTTTTGCGTATAGCCGCCCAAACAACGCTGCAGCAAATCGTCCCTGCTCAAATTTTCGAAGATTGGCTAAATTGCCTCCAATATTTCCTGAAGAAGAGGCGGTTTATGGCGATATTTAGAAATATCACCATTTGCGACCGCGCGCTGCCACGAACACCACGACTCGGCTTCTTCCGGGTAATCGTCATGTTGTGGCTCACTGTCTGTGGACATTTTATGTTTGATAGTTGCCCAAATTGCCTTCCTCGTTTTGTCAACATCATCGCTGTTCCTCCGAATAGCCAAGCCGTAATATGTGCTCAACTCGTCAATCAATTTTCCGGTGAGCTTTCCTCTGCCAGACAATCCTTTTTTTTCACAATTTCGTGGAGGCGCGTCCCCATACGTTTTTGGACATTATCGATGCACTCTTTTTTTTTATCTCGAAACCGTCGTATGGATCGCTATTCGATATGCCCAGAAACGTTTTAGAATCGCCGTCACCAGCGCCCAGCTGCGCGGGACCCCGAGCGTCGCGGACCGCTGCACCGCTCCACAAAATATTCAATATCTACGAAAATAATTATTTTTTCGACCTGGGTCCAACGGCATTTCAATCTTAAAAGTATTTTAGATTTTTTAAAATGGTTTTCAAAAAATCGATTTTTTGAAGCCGTCACAGTGGTGTTGTCCCTTAATAAAACAGGACGGAAAAATACGAATCTGTGGTAATTTCAAGCTTACGCTGAATCCGTGCTTGATTATTGATAAATACCCACTACCGTTAATCGACGAGATTTTCGCAGGGTTAAGAGGGGAAGAATTATTTTCACAAATTGACCTTTCACACGCGTATATGCAAATATTAGTTGACGAAAAATCTCGAGGATATTTAACGATTGTGACTCACAACGGGTTCTTCAGATATCGGAAACTAGCGGAGGGAGTGGCGCCGGGACCCGGGGATTTTCAAAGGAAGATGGAGGATTGTCTAAGGGGTGTTCCAAGTACAAGCGTATACTTAGATAATATTTTCTGTACAGGAATTAATCAGGCGGAACACTACGAGACACTAAAAGCAATTTTTGCGAGATTAGAGGAGTGTAATTTGCGTGTGAATGCAACAAAATGCGATCTTTTTAAAGAGAGATTGCAACTCTTAGGATTTGTGATTGATAAGGAAGGATTACATAAATCAAAAAATAAAATTAAAGCAATAGTAGAGGCGCCGGAGCCGCGAAACGCAAAACAACCATCGTCTTTTTTGGGGCTTGTTACCTATTACACGAGATTCTTGCCAGATAGGGCAAACAAGATAAAGGCATTGTATGACTGCGCGAGAAATAAAACGTTTGCATGGAATGACAACAGTCAAAAAGCGTTTGCGTGGGTAAAAAAGGAAATCGCATCGGAGAGAGTGCTAGCGCATTATGACCCGAAGGAAAAATTGATTTTAGCATGCGATGCATCGGCTTTTGGCCTGTCCGCTATCTTGTCTCACGAATACAAGAATGGTACTGAGCGCCCGATCGCATTTGCGTCGAAAATTATCCCCACAAAAGAATTGAATCGAACGATAATAGATAAGGAAGCAGGGACTATCATTTTCGGGTTCAAAAAATTTTATAATTATGTATACGGGAGACAAGTGACGTTGAAGACTGACCACAAGCCGCTAGTATACATTTTCGGGCCGAGAAAAGAAATTCCACTGACGATAGCGAGTCGCTTGCAAAGATGGGCGTATTACTTGTCTGGTTTCACATACGAGATCAGTTATGTGCGCTCACAAGCTAATGGTAATTGTGACGCGCTATCTAGATTACCAATAGAGGATAAGACACCGGTATTTAAAATAGAAGCTAACGCGGTGCGGTATATTGAGGATAGTATGACCAAACTGAATTACAAATCAGTACAAATAGAAACGTTAAAATGAGCAATTTTGAGTCGAGTAAGGCAATGGACAGCGGAAGGGTGGCCGTCTACAAGTGTTTCGCTGTCAGACGAGGAATTGAAATAACATGCTAAGCGAACAGAGTTGTATTTAGAGAAAGGTTGTGTGATGAGGGGAAACCGTATTGTAATCCCCGAAAGTATGAGAAAATAAGTATTACAGGAAATGCATAGCTCTCACCTGGGCATCGTAAAAATGAAATCCTTAGCGAGATCCTATGTTTGGTGGCTGGGGGTGGATGTCGAGGTCGAAGACACGGCAAAGACGTACGAAGTCTGCGCGGAATTAAGTAAAAAACCGGCGAAAACGGTACTAACACCCTGGCCATGCCCGAATCAAGCGTGGGCAAGAGTGCATAGTGATTTTCTGGGACCATATTTTGGGAGGATGTATATGATAGTGATCGATGCGCATTCTAAATGGCCGGAAGTAATCGACATGGGAAATAATGCAACAGCGCAGCGAGTGATAGTGGAGTTCAGAAAGTTGTTCGTGCGGCATGGGCTGCCCAGGCATGTGGTAACGGACGGAGGACCACAGTACAGCAGCATCGATTTCCAAGACTTTCTATGGAAAAATGGAGTGCGACATAGTATTACCCTACCATACCATCCTGCAACTAACGGTGCGGCCGAAAATTTCGTGGGTACGTTTAAGGACAAGGTAACAAGAATGATAAAAGGAGGAAAATCGGTAGAGTACGCGATCAACCTGTTCCTGTTCGATTATAGATCGACAGAGCATAGCACTACGGGTAGAAGCCCGACGTGGATGCTATACAAAAGAGAATTGCGAACGAGATTCGATCTGCTAAAACTGAGCGTAAAGGGCACGGTGGAGAATCGTCAGCTATCGCAAGTACAACAACGTAGCACCAGTCGAAGTGTAACGTTCGAAGAAGGAGAGGAGGCTATGGTTGACGATCATAGAGGAGGAATTAGGAAGCGGGTAAAAGGACGGATAGTGAAACGCCTAACGCCGGCGACGTACGAAGTCGAGGTCACGCCAACATTGCGTTGGAAGCGACATGTGGACCAAATGGTTAAACTAAAACAAATAAACTAGTAAGCAAAAGCGGTAGAGGAACGAAAAGCTGGGATGAGAAAGGAAAGCGTCCGCGGGAAATTGTAAGACGCTCTGAGAGAATAAAAAAGCGAGAATAGAGTACAATTTAAAGTGGAAGGAATTTGTGATGTATGACCGAGGGTCAGTCATGCAGATCGGCCGAGACACGAAATCGGGAGGCCGTGCGTGGTGTCCCGGACAGTGAGAGCCATGAGATGAACACGAGTACAGTGAGAGTACGAGGAGAGTGTCCTCTGTATACCGGTTTAAGGGGTTACCCCCACTTGCGACTTTGAAAAAATCGATTTTTTTTATTGCATTTTTTTGAAGTATAAGTATCTGAGAATATGGCCTGAAAATTTCAAGTCGATCCGAACAAAATTGACTGAGATATGAGCGTTGAAAGAGAAGAATCCGTTGTGTAAACGACCGGCTAGTCTGCCGCCTGGCGCGCTCGACACTCTATCCGGTTTCAGTCCATTGTTCTATGAAAAGGGTCGTGTACCTGGCATTCACAACGTTCATATAATAGACTGGAATTTGTAGCAACGAATTGTCGTTGCCTTTTATGGTTTAAATTCGTCAGTGTAGCTCGAAAGTTCGACTATATGAAACGTATTTATTTCCGCCGTTCACAATATTATAAGCGCAGTTTTTATTTATTTTACATTTAAAAATGGATCGAAAAAAAGGTTCGCGAGAAACAAGAAGCAGTGATAATTTACGGAAATCTCGACCAAAAAAAAGGAAGGGTATTTTCAACCCGAACCTGGCCGAATCGGAAACTGAAAGTTTCAGCACGTCTGCGAAGAAATTGAAAGATAATATTGATATGACTGTGAATCAAAATCCTAATATTGAATATCGCATTTTAAACTTTTGTGTTGTGTTTGCTGCTATTTCAAGTTTAGTGACGTGCAAAACGTGTAATGGAAATATTAAATTTGAAACTGCAAATGCAAGAGGACTAGGCTTCAAAGTCGTTGTGAAATGTGACTCATGTGCAGATAATTTGATACCATCTTCTCCTTTTGTGGCACATTCGTATGAAATAAATCGTCGATTTATATTCACTATGCGAGTTCTCGGCATAGGATTGGCTGGAGCACAAAAATTTTGCGGACTTATGGACATGCCAAGGTTTCTTACCGAGACTACATATTCAATAATTTTAAAAAGTATTTATGAGTCTGTGAAAACATGTGCAGGTGTAATATTTAAAAAAGCCGTACGAGAAGAAATTGAAAATACACCTAATGCGGCAGGCGATGCAACTTCTAAATTAACAGTTTCCGGAGATGGATCCTGGAGGAAGCGAGGATATACGTCGTTGTTCGGAGTTACATCAGTCATAGGCTACTACAGTGGAAAAGTACTTGATCTTGTGGTAAAAAGTGCGTTTTGTAAAATCTGTGAATCGTGGAAACATAAACTAAATGATGCGGAATACGAAGAATGGTACGAAACACACGAAGATAACTGCAGTGCAAATCACGAAGGCTCCTCGGGAAAAATGGAGGTGGACTCTATTATCGAAATCTTCAAGCGTTCAATAGCAAAATATAATGTCCTGTACCGTTACTATATTGGAGACGGAGATTCGAAGACATACACTGGGCTAGTAAATTCTCATCCTTATGACGACGTAGAAGTTATAAAAAAAGAATGCATCGGACACGTCCAAAAGCGTATGGGATCCCGCCTTCGTAATTTAGTAAAAAAAAAACAAAAAGCTTGGTGGTAAAGGAAAGCTGACAGGAAAATTTATTGACAAGCTCACTGTGTACTGTAGACTTGCTATTCGACGCCATTCTGCTTCTGTTCACGATATGCATGAAGCAATATGGGCGACCTTCGATCATTACAGTTCAACCGATGCAAATCCACACCATAAGAGATGTCCAACCGGTGAAGAATCGTGGTGTTCATATCAACGAGCTCAGGCGAGAAACGAGGCTTTCCAACACGATTACAGACCACTTCCATCAAATGTATTGGATGCCATCAGGCCGATATACAACGATCTGAGTAAAGAAACTTTACTCGAAAGATGCGTCGGTGGCTTCAATCAAAATAACAACGAAAGCTTCAATCAACTTATTTGGAAAATCAGCCCAAAAATCGTCTCGAGTGGAGCAATCGTTGTAAATTCAGCAGCTTATATTGCCGTTGGACTATTCAACGAAGGTTCAAAATCATTATTATTTTATTTGAACTCAATCGGAGTGAGCTGTGGACACAACGCGCACGAATACGCTGATAAAATGGACGAAGCACGGATTGCACTAGCAGAGAGACGTGCGGCCGAGAACACTCGTTAAGGAAGAATGTTACGAAGGCAACACCAAATTTCCGTTTTGCAAGCGGCATCGTCGGCGGAAGAACTTCTGTATGGACCCGGAATAGATGACTCTATGTAAGTTTACAAAAAAAATTATTTTCTTCGTGTAAACTGAAATTGAAACTTTAAACGCGCTTTTCTCGAAATGGCATTTCTGAAGTCGGTGACCAAGATTACTCGAATAATAATGAACCGATCTACTTGAAATTTTGCAGGCTTATTTAATACATAAAAATGTAGTCTTTAATCGTTCGATTTTTTGTTTTGATAAAAATGACCGTTTTATAGCCAAAAACGGCCGTTTTTTTTCGTTAAAATCGAACCATTAACTTTGACTGTCCGCCATTTTGTGAAAAATGAATATTTTTTTAAATCCTTCGATTGAAGACTAGTTTATACTTATATTTGGCTAAATCCATCCACATTTTTTGTTTCAGATGATCCACTTCGTCGCAATGTTGGTCACCGCAAACCGTATAAATAAAAACATTATTTCATTGACGGCCATTTGCCACTTAACAATGTAATATTTATCAATAAAAAAATTACTGAAAGTTCTTCAAGATGTGTTCTTTAAGATGATATAGTGATCGACTAAAAAAAATTTGTAGTTTTCTTTAAAAAAATTCATGAAAAAGGCCTTTATTTTTGCGTTACAAGTGGGGGTAACCCCTTAAATAAAGTAATATTAATTGGGTTTAAATTAAAGGACCTTGTTTAAACTGAAACCCTCCCAAATATATGACAGCATAAATACAACTATTTCTTTTACTACACTCAAAAATTCTTCCACTAATAGCCTCTACAAACATTTTCAAGCCTATCCTACCGTTTGTAGTAAGCGCATAAATATTCTACCAGAAGCGGTCACATAAAATGTGCTCCGAAACAAATTTTGCTAATTTTACTCGTTTATAAACTACTATTTTTTTACTACACTCAAAAATTCTTCCTCTACTAATCTCTACGAATATTTTCTAGTCTTTTCGGCCGTTTGCAGTAATTATATAAACCTACAACCGGAAGAAATCACATAAAATGTGCTCCGGAACTAATTTTACTAATTTTACGCGCTTAAAAACAACTATTTTTTTTACTGCTCTCAAAAATTTTTCCACTACTAACCTGTAAGAACAATTGCAAGTCTATCCCACCGTTAGCAGTAATTGTATAAACCTTCAAACGGAAGCGATCACATAAAATATGCTTCGAAACAAGTTTTGCTCCATTTACGCGCTTAAAAACAACTATTTTTTTTACTACACTCAAAAATTCTTATACTACTAACCTCTACGAATATTTTCAAGCGTATCCTACCGTTTGTAGTAATTGTATAAACCTACAACCGGTAGCGATCACATAAAATGTGCTCCGGAACAAATATTGCTCATTCTACTCGCTTAAAAACAACTATTTTTTTTTACTACACTCAAAAATTCTTCCATTATTAACCTCTACGAGCATTTTGGAGCTTATCGCATCATTTGTAATAATCGTATAAACTTTCCACCGAAAGCGATCACATAAAATGTTCTCCGAAACAGGGTTGCAAATAATGCATTATTTTTTTTAATGCATTGTCATTTTCATTAACCATTAAAATTAAATGGTTAGTGGAAAATATTTCTATTAACCATTAAAATTAAATGGTTAATGAAAAATATTTCCATTAACCATTTATTTAAATGGCTATATTGGAAATTATTTCCAATAACGATTAAAATTAAATGGTTAATAGAAAATATTTCCATTGACCATTAAAATTAAATGGTTAATGGAAACTATTTCCATTAGCCATTTAAATTAAATGATTAATGGAAATATTTTCCATTAATCATTTAATTTTAATGGTCAATAAAAATATTTTCCATTAACCATTTAATTTTAATGGTCAATTAAAATATTTTCCATTACTCATTTAATTAAATGGTTAATGGAAATATTTTCCATTAACTATTTAATTAAAATTAATTAATAGTAATGGAGGTTTCCTCGGTTACTGGTACCGGCAGTAGTTTCGGCTTGGGTCAAAGCGACCCGATGGTAGTAATCGAGGCTCACTCGTTTATCAGAAGCAGTACCAGTTTTGATCTGGGTCAAAATGCCCCTATGGTAGTAACCGAGATTTTCTCGGTTACAAATAGCGCGAGCGGTTTTGGTCTGGGTCAAACTGACCCAATGGTAATAACCGATGTTTTCTCATTTACTAGTAGCGGGAATGGTTTTATTCTGGGTCAAAATGACCCAATGGCAGTAACCGTGGTTTTCTCGGTTATTAATAGCGGGAACGGTTTTATTCTGGGTCAAAATGACCCAATAGCAGTAACCGTGGTTTTCTCCGTTACTAGTAGCGGGAACGGTTTTATTCTGGGTAAAAACGACCCAATCGCAGAAACCGTGGTTTCTCGGTTACTAGTCGCGGGAGTGGTTTTAGTCTGGGCCAAAATGATCCAATGATAGTAACCGAAATTTTCTCGGTTACTAGTAGCGGGAACGGTTTTATTCTGGGTCAAAAAGACCCAATGGTAGTAAGGGAGCTTTTTTCAGTTACTAGTAGCGGGAACCATGTTACGATGGGTCAAAAAGACCCTGTGGTAGTAACTGAAGTTTCCTCCGTTATAAGTTGCGAAAGCAGTTTTGGTCTGGGTCAAAATGACCCAAAAGTAGTAATCGAGGTTTTCTCGGTTACTAGTAGCGGGAACGGTTTTATTCTGGGTCAAAATGACTCAATGGCGGTAACCATGGTTTTCTCGGTTACTAGTGGCGGGAGTGGTTTTAGTTTGGGTCAAAATCACTCAGTGGTAGTAATGGAGGTTTTTTCGATTTATAGTGGCGGGGATGGTTTTGGTCTGGTTCAAGTAGACCCAGTGCGTAAATTTTTATTGTCCTTTTACGTACTTGAAAAAATGCTCTCACCACGGTGATTGTGATGAATAATAAGGGGGGAAAAACTATTGGAGTATTATATACACGTTATTATCTCACTTTACTAATGACCAGGTGTTCTGTTCGACTACATATCTATGAGAATTCATTCCGCACTTATATGAACTTCTATATATGTACGCAAAACGATTTTGATGCGTAGTGCTATGCTCGTACAATTTATGTCTAAATCATAGAGTCGGTCTAAGAGCTTAACACAGAACATAATCAATTTCTTCCATTGCTTTGTCTACCCTGTATCCGTCTCAATTTTTTTCGTCGACTTCACCGCGGGCCGAGGGCAGTTGAGTGATTAGAACCTGAGGGAAAGGAGGAATTGAAAATCAAGAAAAGAGAACGATTAAATTTTAAAAAAGGTGAGAAGGCGGGTCATTGAGTTAGGGCCAAGGTACGCAAAAGAGCAACGAGAGAGAGAGAGAGCTTTTCTTGAGATTGACGTAAAAAATATTCTTTATGCTGTGAAATAGTAGTAAAATATTTTCAATACACTGGTCTAGACGCGGGTTTCTTTCCACCGAACTATTTTTGAGGCCATTTTACGTAACTAAGAAAACCTTGGTTACTACCGTTGGGTTATTTCAACCCAGAATAAAACTGCTTCTGCTACTAGTAACCGAGAAAACCTCGGTTGTTACCATTGAATCATTTAGACCCAGAATAAATCCGCTTGTGCTACTAGGAACCGAAAAAACCTCGATTACTATCATTGGTTCATTTTGACCAGAACAAAACCACCCCCGCCACTAGTAACCGAGAAAACCACGGTTTCTACCGTTGGATCATTTCGACCCAGAATAGAACCGTTCCCACTACTAGTAACCGAAAAAACTTCGGTTACTACAAATGGGTTATTTTGACCCAGAATAAAACCGTTCCCCCTACTAGTAACCGAGAAAACCACGGTTACCGCCATTGGGTCATTTTGACCCAGAATAAAACCGTTCCCGCTACTAGTAACCGAGAAAACAACGGTTACTGCCATTGGGCCATTTTGACCCAGAATAAAACCGTTCCCGCTACTAGTAACCCAGAAAACCTCGGTTACTACTATTGGGTCTTTTTGACCCAGAATAAAACCACTCCCACCACTAGTAACCGAAAAAACCGCGGTTACTACCATTGCGTCATTTTGACCCAATCTAAAACCACTCCCGCCACTACCCAGATAGAAATTCGTGCAGTCGGCATTAAGAATACTATGGCGTGCAGTCACCGTACCGTCACTGTCCCACAAATCCTCTATCAGGGTAGTAACCGAAAAAACCACGGTTACTACCATCGGGTCATTTTGACCCAGAATAAAATCATTCCCGCTACTAGTAAACGAGAAAACCTCAGTTACTACTATTGGGTTATTTTCACCCAGAATAAAACGGTTTCCACTACTAGTAACCGAGAAAAGCACGGTTAGTACCATTGAGTCATTTTGACTCAGAATAAAACCGTTCCCGCTACTTGTAATCGAGAAAACTACGGTTACTGCCGTTGGGTCATTTTGACCCAGAATAAAACCATTCCCGCTACTAGTAAAGGAGAAAACCTCGTTTATTACCATTAGGTCATTTGATCCAGAATAAAACGGTTTCCACTACTAGTAACCGAGAAAACCACGGTTACTACGATTGGGTCATTTTGATCCAGAATAAAAACCGTTCCCGCTACTAGTAATCGAGAAAACCTCGATTACTACCATTGGGTCTTTTTGACCCAGAATAAAACCACTTCCGCCATTAGTAACCGGCAAAACCGCGATTACTACTATTGGGTCATTTTGATCCAACTTAAAACCACTCCCGCTACTAGTAACCGAAACAACCACGGTTACTAACATCGGGTCATTTTGACCGAGAATAAAACCATTACTGCTAGTAGTAAACGAGAAAACCTCGGTTATTACCATTGGGTTATTTTGACCCAGAATAAAACGGTTGCCACTACTAGTAACCGAGAAAACCACGGTTACTACGATTGGGTCATTTTGACCCAGAATAAAACCGTTCCCACTACTAGTAACCGAGAAAACCTCGGTTACTACCATTGGGTCATTTCAATCCAGAATAAAATCGGTCCCATTACTAATAATCAAGATGACTGTGTTTACTACTATTGGGTCATTTTGACCCAGAATAAAACCTCTCACCATACTTGTAACCGAGAAAACCTCGGTTACTATCAAAGGGTCATTTTGACCCCGAACAAAACCTCTCACACTACTTGTAACCGAGAAAACCTCGGTTACTACCATATGGTTATTATGACTCAGCCAAAACTGGTACTGCTACTGGTAACCGAGGAAACCTCGATTACTATTATTTCATTTTAATGGTTAATGGAAAATATTTCCATTGAACATTAAAATTAAATAATTAATGGAGAATATTTCCATTGACTATTAAAATTAAATGGTTAATGGAAAATATTTCCATTGACGCTAAAATTAAATGATTAATGGAAAATATTTCCATTAACCATTAAAATTAAATGGTTAATGGAAAATATTTCCATTGACCATTAAAATTAAATGATTAATAGAAAATATTTGTCTTGACCATTAAAATTAAATGGTTAATGGATAATATTTCCATTAATCTTTTAATTTAAATAGTTAATGGAAATAATTTCCATTAACCATTTAATTTAAATGGCTAATGGAAATTATTTTCATTAATCATTTAAATTAAATGATTAATGGAAAATATTTTCAATAAAAATTTCGCAACCCTGCTCCGAAACAAATTTTGCTCATATAACTCGAATAAAAACAACTATTTTTTTACCACACTCAAAAATTCTTCCACTACTAATCTCTACGAATATTTTCAATCATATTCCACCGTTTCTAGTAATCGTATAAACCTTCAACCTGAAGCAATCACAAAAAATGGGCTCCGAAACAAATTTTGCTTATTTTACGCACTTAAAAACAACTATTTTTTTATGACACTCAAAAATTCTTCCACTACTAACCTGCAAGAACGTTTTCAAGTCTATCGCACCGTTTGTAGTAATCGTATAAACCTTGAACCGGAAGCGATTACATAAAATATGCTTCGAAACAAGTTTTGCTGCATTGACGCGCTTAAAAACAACTATTTTTTTAACTACACTCAAAAATTCTTCCACTACTAACCTCTACGATTATTTTGAAGCGTATCCAACCGTTTGTAGTAATCGTATAAAGCTTCAACCAGTAGCGATCACATAAAATGCGCTCCGGAACAAATTTTGCCCACTTTACTCGCTTAAAAACAACTATTTTTTTTACTACACTCAAAAATTCTTCCACTACTAACCTCTACGAACATTTTCAAGCCTATCCCACCATTTGTAGTAATTGAATAAACTTTCTACCGGAAGCGATCACATAAAATGTGCTCCAAAACAAATTTTGCTAATTTAATTGGCTTAAAAACTACTATTTTTTTACTACACTCAAAAATTCTTCCACTACTAGCCTCTACGAACATTTTGCAGCGTATCCCACCGTTTGTAATAATCGCATAAATTTTCTACCAGAAGCGATCACATAAAATGTGCTCCGAATCAAATTTTGCTCATTTTACTCACTTAAAAACTACTATTTTCTTACTACACTGAAAAATTCTTCCACTGCTAACCTCTACGAATATTTTCAAGTCTATCCCACCGTTTGCAGTAATCGTATAAACCTTGAACCGGAAGCGATCACATAATATATGCATCGAAACAAGTTTTTCTTATTTGACGCGCTTAAGAACAACTATTTTTTTTTTACACTCAAAAATTCTTGCACTACTAATCTCTACGAACATTTTCAAGCGTATCCCACCGGTTGTAGTAATCGTATAAACCTAAAACCCGTAGCGATTACATAGATTGTGGTCTGGAACAAATTTTGCTTATTTTACTCGCTTGAAAACAAGATTTTTTTTACTACACTCAAAAATTCTTCCACTACAAACCTCTACATACATTTTCAAGTCTACCTCAACAATTGTTGTAATCGCATAAACTTTCTACCGGAAGCGATCACATAAAATGTGCTCCGAAACAAATTTTGCTCATTTTATGCGCTTAAAAACAACTATTTCTTTTACTACAATCAAAAATTCTTCCACGACTAACCTCTACAAACATTTTCGAGCCTATTCCACCGTTTGTAGTAATCGTATAACCCTTCAACCGGAAGCGATCACATTAAATATGCTCCTAAACAAGTTTTGCTTATTTTATGCTCTTAAAAACAACTATTTTTTTATGACACTCATAAATTCTTCTACTACTAACCTCTACGAATATTTTGAAGCGTATCCCATTTGTAGTAATTGTATAAACCTACAACCGGTAGCGACCACATAAAATGTGCTCCGGAATAAATTTTGCTCATTTTACTCGCTTAAAAACTACTCTTTTTTACTACACTCAAAAATTCTTCCAATACTAACCTTTACGAACATTTTCGAGCTTATCCCACCATTTGTGGTAATCGTATAAACTTTCTACCGGAAACGATCACATAAAATGTGTTCCGAAACAAATTTTGTTCATATTACTCGCTTAAAAGCAACTATTTTTTACTACACTCAAAAATTCTTCCACTACTAACTTCTACGAACATTTTCAAGCCTATTCCATCGTTTGTAGTAATCGTATAAACCTTCCACCGCAAGCGATCCCATATAATGTGCTCCGAAACAAATTTTGCTTATTTTACGCTCTTAAAAACAACTATTTTTTTGTGACACTCAAAAATTCTTCTACTTCTAACCTCTGCGAACATTTTCATGCCGATTCCGCCATTTGTAGTAATCATATAAACCTACAACCGGAAGCGATCACATAAAATGTGCTCTGGAACAGATTTTACTCAATTTACTCGCTTAAAAATAACTATTTTTTTTACTACACTCAAAAATTCTTCCACTACTAACCTGCAAGAACATTTTCAAGTCTATCCCACCGTTTGTAGTCATCGTATAAACCCTGAACCGTAAGCGATTACATAAAATATGCTTCGAATCAAGTTTTGCTCCATTTACGTTCTTACAACAACTGTTTTTTTACTACAATCAAAAATTCTTCCACTACTAACCTCTACGAACATTTGCAAGCGTATCCCACCGTTTGTAGTAATCATATAAACCTACAACCCGAAGCGATCACATAAAATGTGCTCCAGAACAAATTTTACTCATATTACTCGCTTAAAGACAACTGTTTTTTTACTACAATCAAAAATTCTTCCTCTACTAACCTCTACGAATATTTTCAAGTCTATCCCACCATTTGTAGTAATCGTATAAACCTTCAACCGGAAGCGATCACATGAAATATGCTTCGAAACAAGTTTTGCTTATTTTACGCGCTTAAACACAACTATTTGTTTTACTACACTCAAAAATTCTTCCACTACAAACCTCTACATACATTTTCAAGTCTACCCCACCATTTGTTGTAATCGCATAAACTTTCTACCGGAAGCGATCACATAAATTGTGCTCCGAAACAAATTTTGCTCATTTTACGCGCTTAAAAACAACTATTTTTTTTACTACAATCAAAAATTCTTCCACGACTAACCTCTACAAACATTTTCGAGCCTATTCCACCGTTTGTAGTAATCGTATAAACCTTCAACCCGAAGCGATCACATTAAATATGCTCCTAAACAAGTTTTGCTTATTTTATGCTCTTAAAAACAACTATTTTTTTATGACATTCAAAAATTCTTCTACTGCTAACCTCTACGAATATTTTGAAGCGTATCCCACCGTTTGTAGTAATTGTATAAACCTACAACCGGTAGCGATCACATAAAATGTGCTCCGGAACAGATTTTGCTCATTTTACTCGCTTAAAAACTACTTTTTTTTACTACACTCAAAAATTCTTCCACTACTACCCTTTACGAACATTTTCGAGCTTATCCCACCATTTGTGGTAATCGTATAAACTTTCTACCGGAAGCGATCACATAAAATGTGCTCCGAAACAAATTTTGTTCGTATTACTCGCTTAAGAACAACTATTTTTTTACTACACTCAAAAATTCTTCCACTACTAACTTCTACGAACATTTTCAAGCCTATTCCATCGTTTGTAGTAATCGTATAAACCTTCAACCGGAAGCGATCCCATATAATGTGCTCCGAAACAAATTTTGCTTATTTTACGCTCTTAAAAACAACTGTTTTTTTGTGACACTCAAAAATTCTTCTACTATTAACCTCTACGAATATTTTCATGCCGATTCCGCCATTTGTAGTAATCATATAGTTCTACAACCGGAAGCGATCACATAAAATGTTCTCCGGAACAGATTTTACTCAATTTACTCGTTTAAAAACAACTATTTTTTTTACTACACTCAAAAATTCTTCCACTACTAACCTGCAAGAACATTTTCAAGTCTATCCCACCGTTTGTATTAATCGTATAAACCTTGAACCGGAAGCGATTACATAAAATATGCTTCGAATCAAGTTTTGCTCAATTTACGCGCTTAAAATCAACTGTTTTTTTTACTACAATCAAAAATTCTTCCATTACTAACCTCTACGAACATTTGCAAGCGTATCCCACCGTTTGTAGTAATCATATAAACCTACAACCCGAAGCGATCACATAAAATGTGCTCCAGAACAAATTTTACTCATATTACTCGCTTAAAGACAACTGTTTTTTTACTACAATCAAAAATTCTTCCATTACTTATCTCTACGAATATTTTCAAGTCTATCCCACCATTTGTAGTAATCGTATAAACCTTCAACCGGAAGCGATCACATGAAATATGCTTCGAAACAAATTTTGCTTATTTTACGCGCTTAAACACAACAATTTTTTTTACTACACTCAAAAATTCTTCCGCTACTAACCTCTATGAACATTTTCAAGCATATCCCACCGGTTGTAGTAATCGTATAAACCTAGAACCGGTAGCGATCACATGAAATGTGCTCGAGAACAAATTTTGCTTATTTCACTCGCTTAAAAACAAGTATTTTTTTTACTATACTCAAAAATTCTTCCACTACTAATCTCTGCAAACATTTTCAAGCCTATCCCACCATTTGTAGTAATCGCATAAACTTTCTACCGGAAGCGATAACAGAAAAAGTGCTCCGAAACAAATTTTTCTCATTTTACGCGCTTAAAAACAACTATTTTTTTACTACACTCAAAAATTATTCCACCGCTAACCTCTATAAACATTTTCGAGCCTATTCCCCCGTTTGTAGTAATTGTATAAACCTTCAACCGGAAGCGATCACATAAAATGTTCTCCGAAACAAATTTTGCTCATTTTACGCGCTTAAAAACAACTATTTTTCTACAACACTCAAAAAATTTTCCACCACTAACCTCTACACATATTTTCGAGCCTATTCCACCGTTTGTAGTAATCGTATAAACCTTCAACCGGAAGCGATCATATAAAATGTGCTCCGAAACAAGTTTTGCTAATTTTGCGCTCTTAAAAACAACTATTTTTTTGTGACACTCAAAAATTCTTCTACTACTAACCTCTTCGAACATTTTCAAGCCTATTCCGCCATTTGTAGTAATCATATAAACCTACAGCCGGAAGCGATCACATAAAATGTGCTTCGGAATAAATTTTACTTATTTTATTCGCTTAAACCAATTATTTTTTTTACTACACTCAAAAATTCTTCCACTTATAACCTCTTTCGTTTTTTATAACGTTTCTAATGCAGTTCTGTCTTTCGTAGTACTTGTTTGGATGTTTAAACAGAAATTATCTCGGAAAAATCATTTTCAAAATTTAAAATATTTTTTTTTAATTTTTCTATGTTACTACTAACGAAAAAAATTTCACTACAATCCACTACTAATGTTTTTCTATGAGAATCAATCGGAAAACTTCATTTTTTTCATTCCGGGGGATGACGTTTTTTTTTTGCTATATTTTTTTTGGCGTTACTACTAACGAAATTAGTGTCACTACTATCCACTACTTATCAAAACCTTCCATTAAAAAAAAAAAAATCAATTTTCTCAAAGTCGGGCGCTAGGTTCACACAGGTTTTCAATGTCGGGACAAGCAGAGAGATACTTTCCACGTTTTTTCGGCTTACTCGATACTTTCAATCCACATGCGTTAGATTTTTTAACAAGACCCTTCCAATCCTCCTTCTCGTTTAAGTAATATGGTTCTTCGTCATCACTCTCAACCATATTGTCTGGCTCCATTGAATCGATGCTAAGTCCCTGTGATCCTCTCGTTTCTTCTTCTGCATCAGGCCTTGCCTCATCAGATGAAGAAACTTCAATTTCGTCAAAAGAGCTTCCCGAGGTACGCCTGCTTTCAACCAAAGAACTAACATTGCATGTTGATTTTTCGATGCTCGATACTTGCGCTTTGGGCGCTGACTGCGTTACTCCTGATATTTTTTTCTCCATAGTCTTCTTCGGTGCATTCAATAATTTACTCGTTCCCATGAGAGACCTCAGGTGAATGACGAGGAACTTGTCCATTCTCAAGGCCTTTTCTCCGTTCAATATAAGATGTTTGAGTTCCCGGAAATATTCCTCACTTCGAGCCGAAGTTGCTACACAATCGTTTCCGAACGATGCGGAATTTGCACTTTCTGTCATCACGGCTGTCCACAGAGGGAAACGCTTACATAATTTCAGAAACCGAGAGCCAAAATCAGAGCAATAATACGCATTTAATCGTTCTGCCGTCGAATCGTCGATGCTGTCCGCTTCAATTTTTCTGAGAATGTTATCGATGGCGCTGCTTGAATGGTCTATGAACTCGAACGCATTATCGTCGGAATTTTGAAGTGAGTCGGATTCCTCATCGCAATTTGTCAGATCCTCTGGTAGATTGAAAGACTTCACTCGTTGAATCAGCCGATTCTGGGCAGCAAAGCAACGGTTTTCTTTATCCATGATATTTTCGTACTTGGAAAAAGCTACGGTTGCGACGTCGGTGCATATAGATTGAAATTCACGGATCTCTGTACACTGGGTGACGAGACCGACACAGCGTAAATAAAAATCTTTTTTCTCTGGAGCCCGATGACTCCAGCAGCTCCACCGGGCAACAGATTTGATCAAATGTGCAATGTCAATGCGCATGAGACAAGGAGGCCGTTGAACTTTCATTGTCCCTGACGCATCGTTGTAACTAATGCATTTTTGAATGTACGATGGTAAGTCGACTTTGTTAAAAACCAAACAAGCCGCATTCAGGAGCGCGAGAGAACAATCCATCACTACTTGTTTCGGAACTGTCTTTACGGAACGACCCCACTCTCCGATCCAATAACACAGTAAATTGGCGTCATGCTTCTCGGAGATCATCTGAAACAACGGTAAGATCTTTCCACGGTAACCGCAAACGGCCTGATATAGAAATACCACTCTTTTCGAACTATCCGGCGAAGGTATTTGACGTACAATGCCACCGGTTGCGTCGATGCTAATGCTGCCAGAGTCGTCTTCCTTCATAAAATTCTTATACAAGTAAATCTGCGTCGGAGTCCAGTACATCACCCAACACTTGTCTAATCCAATTTCATGGATACAGCCACTGAACTCTGGCCTTTCATATTTTATTTCCAAAATCGACTCACGAACTCCTGTGACCTTGAACAAACCCAGATCTTTGTCCCGTTTCTGTTGCTTGGCTTTCCTAAGGACTTTTCCTCCGTGTATATGGGCCGGGATAACATCTCCAAATTTCATTTTTTCATTAGCCTCTTTTCGACGCCAAGCATAAGTGGAAATTCCTTTCAACTCTTTCGCGACCCGCTCCCTTCTCTCAGCCTTAAGAAATCGTTTTTTTTTGTGTTCTATTCCACGAGAATCATGAGTTGAAATATTGAATATCGGATCGTGCTCGATCGGCTCGTCTTGACAGTAGACATGGATAACAGCTTGACATTCGCGACAACTACCTTTCATCGTCAAGTATATCTCGCCAGGATTCCGATTGATTTTAGCATCTTTGAAACCGAACGCGCAGGGCAGCTTGAGGTGATTCCACAAAATTTCGTACAGTGCGTCAGTCCAACCAGGAATAAGAATCTCGTATTCGCGCTCATTGTAACTCTTGATAACGGATGATAAACTGTCCCATTCACTTCTAGATATGGTTATGCAAGTACGCCAAAATGGTAAAACGCATTTCGTTTCAGCCATTGAAAAATTTGAATCATTTGTCGAATCGGCCGTGGTCGTGTGTAAACCTTCTTCTCCACCCGATGGTTTCACTTCTTCAATTCCATGAATTCGATGAAAAACTTTATGTCTGTTTTGAGATATGTAGAGGTAGATGTAATCCTTCTGCATCTTACCGTCCAACGCAACAACCGCCTTTTCCCATACTTCGTCAGCAAACTTCAATAATTTGCCTTCATCGTCGATAAATATAAATTCTTTCAAAGCACTGTAAACTTCGTCTGGTGTACACACTGGTTTTCGAGGCATTTTGATGTTTCATTCGGAACAAGTACGAAGTGTAACAATCAAAGACCGTACGAGAAATGAATCGGCGTGAGATAGCTAGCGCCTTTATAAGCATACCTGAACCGAACCGCCGCACCAATCACGGTACGATCGATCCCCCCATCAATAATCGAACGAGCGATCGCAGCGCCAGCGACCGCCGCATCAAATAAACAGTCCAGGGATCGGAGCGCATCGATAACTCTTTAACTTGGAAAGAACTATACGCTGAGTCACATAATACAATTAAATTTTGTATATCGCCTTTAGAGCGCAGCGAAATAAACATTTAATAGTTGTAAGATACACCTCTCGAACTTCAGTGAAAATCGAAACACAAGCCGACCTACATATGAACATATGTATATATTTAGGGTGGTTAAAAAAAAATTGATAATTAGTTTTTCGGGTCTCTACGAAATGTGTTAATACATTACCAAAAAGTAATTTTTATAAAATTTAGGCATTTAAAAAAAAAATATCGATAGTGTTCATGCGACATATCGATATTTTTATTTGCAATTCTGACTGACAATCATGATAAAAAAATAAATTTTCACGAAATACATATTTTGATCGGGAAGTAAAGAAAAAATTGATGTATTCTGTATCTATAAAAACGTTTGTCCGCAATCACATGATGTGCTTAAGCGGTCACCCATCTTCCGATTGAATAAAGCTTCCGGTTGAATGTTTATACGGTTACTATAAACGGTAGAATAGGCTTGAAATTGTTCGTAGAGGTTAGCAGTAGAAGAATTTTTGAGTGTAGTGAAAAAATTGTTGTAAGGGAGTAAAATGAGAAAAAAAATTTTCGGAGCCCATTTAATGTGATCGCTTCCTGTTAAAGGTTTATATGATTACTACGATCGGTGGGATTGCCATGGAAATGTTTGTAGAGGTTAGTAATGGAAAAATTTTTGAGTGTAGAAAAAGAAAGTTGTTTTTAAGCGAATAAATTAAGCAAAACTTGTATCGAAGCATATTTTATGTAATCACTTCCGGTTGAAGGTTTATACGATTACTACAAACCATGGGATAGACATGAAAATGTTCGTAGAGCTTAGCAGTGGAAGAATTTCTCAGTGTATTAAACATAAAGTTGTTTTTAAGTGATTAAATGGAGCAAAACTTGTTTCGAAGCATATTTTATGTGATCTCTTCCGGTTGAAGGTTTATACGATTACTACAAACGGTGGGATAGGCCTGAAAATGTTTATAGAGCTTAGTAGTAGGGAGAATTTATAAGTGAAGTGGAAAAAAAATGGATTTCAAGCCAGTAACATGAGCAAAACTTGTTTCGGATTAATTTTGATGTGATCGCTTCCGGTTAACGCTACAGGGTGGTAAAAGATTATGTGACAGAGTTTGAGAGTTTTTTGGAGCACCTGTTCGGCAAGTTCGGCACATGTTTTACTTGGAGAATCGGGAGAACGAGCTCGAGCTGCAAAGGGTTTGTGTATTCGAAGCAGGCCGAAGGATTGGTCGGAGGTCGCATGGTGGGAGAAGTGCGCGGCTGCTGGCCCCTGATTGGTGCGCAGGTCCATATTCGGACTTCGGCCGAAGAGGGGATCGAACTCTTGGATGTATTTTTTTACAATATCTCGACAAACTTATAATTCCACTAATATTTATTGAAAAATCGATCAATAATCAGGTAAAACATGGTTAATATTAATAATCGGTGTTTTTGGTTTTTTCATTATTTGCTTTGAAGGTAGGTATACATTTTTTAAAATTAATTTTGATCATTTTTTCTCACATACCCCCTGTTTCTTTTTGGGTTTCTTACAAGTATATTTATTAAAATAATTCTTATTATCTTGAATGGACGATTAATAATTTTTTCTTCCTTTTACACATTAATCACAGCGGATTAAAAGCTACTTTATCGCTATATAGCAGAAACAACGAATATTAATGATAACTTATAAAATAATGATATTAAAGATAAAAAAAATTATAATTCATTTTTGTATTTAGTTTCAGGGTTCCTGGGGACTAACTTATTGCATTCGATTCTTTCGACAAGCGAGGGAAACAATCCATAACGTGGCCGGAAATAAGACGCAAGAAAAGCTCGTGCAACACGGTGTGTGGCTACGGTGATCTCTAAAGTTGAGCAGCCGCGGGCGAAAATGATACTTAGTTGGGTGACCGAATAACCATACCGTGTAAATGTTGACAAACGTTTGTGCAGACAGAATATCAAGGAGGCAGTTGTTCTGAGTTCTATATGATGCTGAGCAATTGATTGTCAGTAAACACACAGAACATTACTTTTTCATGAAGTATTAACTTATTTTGTTGCAACAACAAGAAAAATAGGCATCTTTATATGATGATTTTCTGGCGAAAGTAGAAAAAAATATTTATAAGTTGCCGACGTGACGGCTAAATAAATTTTGAGAGGGCTTATATTTTGAGAGTATTACTTTTTCGTCAAGTACTAACGTATGTTGATGCAACATCAAAAAACGACATTTTTTTATGATGACTCATCCAAAATGGCAGAAAAAAATATAGATATGTGGCATGAGTACTATCGCATTTCTTTTTTAAAGAGCCTAAATTTTAGGAAAATTACTTTTTGGTAATGTATTAACATATTTCGTAGAGACCCGAAAAACACATTATCAATTTTTTTGTTATAAAAACACATTACCAATATACGTATTTTACATACGTATATTGAGCGGTAAGTGGCGAGAAAATTGTTGGATTGTCTATTTGCATAAAAGTTTGGCCATATTCACACTGTACGATTAAACGGTCACCCTACCAAGTATTAACATCGCCGAAAGCTGCTTAATTCTAGAGACAACCAGAATCACCCGCCGAACATCCACCGATTGCTGTCGGTCATATGTATATATTAATATATACGATTTTTCTACCATATTCTTTTTTTATGCGTACATTCTCGTGACATACGTATATTGACATACATATATGACCCGAAAAACTAATTATCAATTTTTTTTTAACCACCCTAAATATATACATATGTTCATATGTAGGTCGGCTTGTGTTTCGATTTTCACTGAAGTTCGAGAGGTGTATCTTACAACTATTAAATGTTTATTTCGCTGCGCTCTAAAGGCGATATACAAAATTTAATTGTATTATGTGACTCAGCGTATAGTTCTTTCCAAGTTAAAGAGTTATCGATGCGCTCCGATCCCTGGACTGTTTATTTGATGCGGCGGTCGCTGGCGCTGCGATCGCTCGTTCGATTATTGATGGGGGGATCGATCGTACCGTGATTGGTGCGGCGGTTCGGTTCAGGTATGCTTATAAAGGCGCTAGCTATCTCACGCCGATTCATTTCTCGTACGGTCTTTGATTGTTACACTTCGTACTTGTTCCGAATGAAACATCAAAATGCCTCGAAAACCAGTGTGTACACCAGACGAAGTTTACAGTGCTTTGAAAGAATTTATATTTATCGACGATGAAGGCAAATTATTGAAGTTTGCTGACGAAGTATGGGAAAAGGCGGTTGTTGCGTTGGACGGTAAGATGCAGAAGGATTACATCTACCTCTACATATCTCAAAACAGACATAAAGTTTTTCATCGAATTCATGGAATTGAAGAAGTGAAACCATCGGGTGGAGAAGAAGGTTTACACACGACCACGGCCGATTCGACAAATGATTCAAATTTTTCAATGGCTGAAACGAAATGCGTTTTACCATTTTGGCGTACTTGCATAACCATATCTAGAAGTGAATGGGACAGTTTATCATCCGTTATCAAGAGTTACAATGAGCGCGAATATGAGATTCTTATTCCTGGTTGGACTGACGCACTGTACGAAATTTTGTGGAATCACCTCAAGCTGCCCTGCGCGTTCGGTTTCAAAGATGCTAAAATCAATCGGAATCCTGGCGAGATATACTTGACGATGAAAGGTAGTTGTCGCGAATGTCAAGCTGTTATCCATGTCTACTGTCAAGACGAGCCGATCGAGCACGATCCGATATTCAATATTTCAACTCATGATTCTCGTGGAATAGAACACAAAAAAAAACGATTTCTTAAGGCTGAGAGAAGGGAGCGGGTCGCGAAAGAGTTGAAAGGAATTTCCACTTATGCTTGGCGTCGAAAAGAGGCTAATGAAAAAATGAAATTTGGAGATGTTATCCCGGCCCATATACACGGAGGAAAAGTCCTTAGGAAAGCCAAGTAACAGAAACGGGACAAAGATCTGGGTTTGTTCAAGGTCACAGGAGTTCGTGAGTCGATTTTGGAAATAAAATATGAAAGGCCAGAGTTCAGTGGCTGTATCCATGAAATTGGATTAGACAAGTGTTGGGTGATGTACTGGACTCCGACGCAGATTTACTTGTATAAGAAGTTTATGAAGGAAGACGACTCTGGCAGCATTAGCATCGACGCAACCGGTGGCATTGTACGTCAAATACCTTCGCCGGATAGTTCGAAAAGAGTGGTATTTCTATATCAGGCCGTTTGCGGTTACCGTGGAAAGATCTTACCGTTGTTTCAGATGATCTCCGAGAAGCATGACGCCAATTTACTGTGTTATTGGATCGGAGAGTGGGGTCGTTCCGTAAAGACAGTTCCGAAACAAGTAGTGATGGATTGTTCTCTCGCGCTCCTGAATGCGGCTTGTTTGGTTTTTAACAAAGTCGACTTACCATCGTACATTCAAAAATGCATTAGTTACAACGATGCGTCAGGGACAATGAAAGTTCAACGGCCTCCTTGTCTCATGCGCATTGACATTGCACATTTGATCAAATCTGTTGCCCGGTGGAGCTGCTGGAGTCATCGGGCTCCAGAGAAAAAAGATTTTTATTTACGCTGTGTCGGTCTCGTCACCCAGTGTACAGAGATCCGTGAATTTCAATCTATATGCACCGACGTCGCAACCGTAGCTTTTTCCAAGTACGAAAATATCATGGATAAAGAAAACCGTTGCTTTGCTGCCCAGAATCGGCTGATTCAACGAGTGAAGTCTTTCAATCTACCAGAGGATCTGACAAATTGCGATGAGGAATCCGACTCACTTCAAAATTCCGACGATAATGCGTTCGAGTTCATAGACCATTCAAGCAGCGCCATCGATAACATTCTCAGAAAAATTGAAGCGGACAGCATCGACGATTCGACGGCAGAACGATTAAATGCGTATTATTGCTCTGATTTTGGCTCTCGGTTTCTGAAATTATGTAAGCGTTTCCCTCTGTGGACAGCCGTGATGACAGAAAGTGCAAATTCCGCATCGTTCGGAAACGATTGTGTAGCAACTTCGGCTCGAAGTGAGGAATATTTCCGGGAACTCAAACATCTTATATTGAACGGAGAAAAGGCCTTGAGAATGGACAAGAGTAGTAAGGCTATGCCAGTTCTAACTCACTTTTCACAGCAGGGTGCCTGGGTCTGGAGGGGGAAGGATCTTCGGGGGAGGGGAAGTATCTCAGGGAGCGGGGGAGTGGAGGGGGAAGTGGCGAGATGGGGATCACAATGCAACGGACCTGTTTGAACTTGTGCGGCAATGCTTAGAGAAATGCTGACGTATTGTCACTCTTTCTAAGAAAAGAGAATAAAAAATGATATTTATTACTGGAAGTCTTTACAAATGGTGTTTAAGCATCACACTCCCAATGATAGATTTATGTGTCCTGTTACACATTTTTGTAACCTGCAGAGTCATCATGAAGACATTTTAGTCAAATTCCACAAGAATGCTCATTCATGAGACTTTCTTTGAAAAGTCACCTTTTAGTCAAATTACACAAGAATGCTCATTCATGAGACTCTTTGAAAAGACACCTGCCCTTCCCCCAGATTTTAGCTCCAGTTATTGGGATAGATTTATGTGTCCTGTTACACATTTTTGTAACCTGCAGAGTCATCATGAAGACATTTTAGTCAAATTCCACAAGAATGCTCATTCATGAGACTTTCTTTGAAAAGTCACCTGTCCTTCCCCCAGATTTTAGCTCCAGTTGTTGGGAATTGCATAAGATTTCTATTTTCTTCAATAGTTACCAGCTACGTGAATGGATGATGGACCGCTTCCGTTTCATCTCAGGCGAAAGTTTTTTTTAGTAGTGAAATTTTTGTAATGTTATAAAAAAAAATTATGCCTTAGACTTTTAATGGAAAGGACACTTTTTATGGAAAGACTACCAGGTGACGATCACACCTGACCTCCATTGAGTCATTGTTTGCTTAAAACGGTGCATTGGTAGAATTTTAACAAAAGATAAATCTCCTACCTGCTAGTCCATATTTTTGCGTTATATATAGTCTTGCGTTGATGCTGTATGGGTGGGGCGAGGGTAGGGGAAATGCGGGGTATAGTGAGTGTGAGAGATGTATGATTATTTTTAAATAATTTTAGTTTGAAAAAGTGGATAAACTTATAAGATTGAGAGTTAAATGTTTATTCTGAAAGTAGACGTCGACATGGATAGATGCGCAAGCTTGTATGCAATCCACCCGTCGAAAGACCCCTGGACATTGACGAAAAATGAACTCGAATCGATTCCCAAGGCTTTACTTTTAAAATATTTTAGCTACTGTATAACTTCATTGTGGGATCGTTTACCAGAGCATTTACAGTGTGATAGTGAGATACAATCATATCATGAGTGTGATGATCATTTTAATCCACCATGGGAACTGACTCATGTTGATGCTGTTGGACCTATGCGTCGAGATTGTGAAAAGTGTTTTGAAATGGAAGAATTGGTGAATATATATGCAATTCGACGTACGAAGAATCCGCGAGAAATGACGACGGAGGAGCTACGAATTATATCGCCAACAATATTTAAACAGTACTTCAGTGAATTTACCGATTATTTGTGGGATCGTTTACCAGAATATTATCAATCTGATAGTGAGATTATATCATATAGACGATGTTACGAACATTGGAACACACCATCGACGGGGGATCACATCGATGGCCCCGTACCCCAACGTCGTAACTGCAGAGAGTGTTGCAAGAGCATTGAACATGTTTAAACCTGTCTCGAATGCAGGTGTGCAAACAAAGAAACGTGGACCCATTGTTCGACAAGAATAGATCTTCGGAAAATGCGTGGGAAAGAATCTGCTATTGCGGAATGTGCATTGTTCGAAGAAGCAGCTGTCAAAGATGCAGGTGGCGACATGTTCAAACCTGTATGAGGCTGCATAATACATGATTGAACTAATTTTTCCGGGAAGTGGAAGGGGATTGGACTTATGGAAGGGATGGATGGTACAAATAGTCGAGCATGGAAGAGATCAGCATCAATTCACAGCTCTAGAAGCTTCGTACAAGTCGTGATTTTTAAAAAATCTCTTAAAACCTCCACATTCGACAACGATGGCGTTCTCTGGTATCAACGACATCACTAAGCGGTCCGAGTATCTGCCCACGAAAAAACTAAAAGATCTTGAAGTCAACGGTGACTATGGAATCTCTGATATTCGATCGGCAAAGACTAAGTACGGCCCAAGATACGTCGTGGAAGTGCAGAGTGAATTCACCGTCTTCCTGCCACCCCGAGTCGTCAAGGCATTTGATCAAGATTCTGAGGCGTATGAAAAACTATTGGAAGCTGCTCATACTGGAAAACTCAGTATGAAATACATCGGCGGAGATTGGAACGGCGTCGAGTTTCATGAAATTTCAACGTGAATAAAAAATATATAAAAATCTCTGTAATGTGAAGGAGGAGAAGGAGGAGGAGGAGGAGGAGGAAATTTTGTATAAATAAATTAGAAAAAACCATTTCAAAAATGTTTTCTTTATTCAAAGATCCCTCGTTTACATAATGCATGGTATACATATAACCAGCTTTTCAAAGCTTTTACATTCATCGTTGCACAGTTGAATTTCAATTCGTTGGTATGGTGGTGGGGGCAATTCGATGTAGTTTTTAATAATTTCTTCAACGATGGGCAGTCCAGAGTCTCCAAATCAACAATCTCCGTTGACAAATCCAAGAAGCTCGCTAACCACGAAGACTTTTCACAGCCTTTCACAAATATGGTGCGAGCGTGTTGTGAAATTGCTTGAATTATAGGTTTCGCTGCGTCGTATGGTATAAGACCATAGTCCCATGATATTCCATGGAAATTACGTTGCAACCATTTATTCATGGTTCGATATTTTGCTGGTAGCGTGTCCCATGCGTATGGTGGTTCGAAGAACAGCGTTAGAGGTTCAGCGTTTTTCACATCTGCTCGAATAATTGAAATTTCTTTGAGGATAAACTCGTTGATGGGCCCCTTGAAACCTTGTAGATCAACGATAAACTCACGTGTGTGAAGTTAGCATCTCAATTGTTAGCATCTCACAAATAAACTTCAGATAAAGTGGCATGCCACATAGTTCTACAGTTCTTGATAAGTATTAAAAATAGTTCCGTCGAATTTACTATTAATATCGCATTTTGAAAAAATGAGATGCTAACTTCGCAAAAAATGTTACAGCATCTCATCGAATTTTGAGAAATTGATCTCACAAGAGTTGAAATCCCTTGAGTTCTACATCCTGAATAAGTTTTAACAACAGTTCTGTCGATTTAAAAAAAAAAAACGGTTTTTTAATTTTTAAAAATCATTTAGGAAGTGCTAGAGGCTAGAACTCTTTGAGAATACATGTGCAAGAACTCTAGTTATCATTTAGGAGCATTGTTCAAGCCGGAAGACGTCATAGTATAACAGCATCTCATCAAAGTAGACAATTTTAACCAGTAATAATTATTTAAAAATTTGTAGAAAGCGGCAGAGGCTAGAGCTCTACTGGAATTCATACAGAGGATCTTCACTTATCATTCAGAACACTTATCTAAGCTAAAACTCGTCATAGGACGACAGCATCTCACTATCGTAATGATTGTAGTTTTTTAATTCAATTTCATTTTTACGAAACCTAGCACTCGCTATAGGATGACAGCATCTCACTATCGTATAGATTTTTCATTGGCAATAATTATTTAAAATATTTCAGAAAACGTTAGAGACTAAAACTTTTCAGAAATGCCTTCATGTGTGTTTTAGTTATCATTTAGAACTATTACACGAGCAGGAACTTGTCATAATACGACAGCACCTCGTCGTATCATAGTGATTTTTTATTTTGATCAATTATTTAAATTTACCTGGGAAGTGCTAGAGGCTAGAACTCTTCTGAAATTCATACACAGGATTGTCACTTATCACACAGAACTCTTATCTTAGCTAGAACTCGTCATAGGATGACAGCATCTCACTATCGTAATGATTTTTCGTTCAAAATATTTATTTGAAATTATTTACAGAACGCTACGGACTAGAACTCTTCAGGAGTATGTACATAGGAATGATAGTCATTATGCAGAACCATTACGAAAGCTAGAACTCGCTATAGGATGACATCATCTCACTATCGAAGAGATTTTCCATCAACAATAATTATTTAAAAATTTTCAGAAAACGTTAGAGACTGGAACTCTCTAGAAATGCACTCATAGGAGCTCTAGATATCATTTGCAACTGTTACGCAAGTTGGAACTCATCCTAGTACAGTAGCATCTCATAATATCCTAGTGATTTTGCACTTTTGTTAATTAATTAAAATCATTTAGGAAGTGCTAGAGGCTAGAATTCTTCGAGAATACGTGCACAAGGACTCTAGTTATCATTAAGGAGCATTGTTCAAGCTGGAAGACGCCATAGTATGACAGCATCTCATCATAGTAGATATTTTCAATCAATAATAAATATTTTAATCATTTTAGAAAGCGGTGGAGGCTAGAACTATTTTGGAACTCATAAAGAGGATCCCCACTTATCATTCAGAACCCTTATCTAAGCTAGAACTCGTCATAGGACGACAGCATCTCACTATCGTAATGATTTTTCGTTGAAAATAATAATTTAAAAGTATTTAGAGAGCGCTACAGACTAGAACTCTTCACGAGTACGTACATAGGAATGCTAGTCATCAGTCAGAACCGTTATGAAAGCTAGAACTCGCTATAGTACGACAGCATCTCAATATCGTAGAGATTTTTCATTGGCAATAATTATTTAAAGTATTTCAGAAAACGTTAGAGACTGGAACTCTTCAGAAATGCCTTCATGGGAGCTCTAATCATCGTTTAGAACTATTACGCAAGCAGGAACTCGTCATAGTACAACAGCATCTCATCGTATCATAGTGATTTTTTATATTGACCAATTATTTAAATTTATCTGGGAAGTGCTAGAGGCCAGAACTCTTCTGGAATTCATACAGAGGATATTCTTTTATTATTTAGAACCATTATTTTAACTAGAACTCGTCATAGGATGACAGCATCTCACTATCGTAATGATTTCTCGTTCAAAATATTTATTTGAAATTATTTAGAGAACGCTACGGACTAGAACTCTTCAGGAGTACGTACATAGGAATGATAGTCATTATGCAGAACCATTACGAAAGCTAGAACTCGCTATAGGATGACATCATCTCACTATCGAAGAGATTTTCCATCAACAATAATTATTTAAAAACTTTCAGAAAACGTTAGAGACTGGAGCTCTCCAGAAATGCACTCATAGGAGCTCTAGATATCATTTGCAACTGTTACGCAATTTGGAACTCATCCTAGTATAGCAGCATCTCATCATATCCTAGTGATTTTGCATTTTTGTTAATTAATTAAAATCATTTAGGAAGTGCTAGAGGCTAGAACTCTTCGAGAATACGTGCACAAGGACTCTAATTATCATTAAGGAGCATTGTTCAAGCTGGAAGGCGCCGTAGTATGACAGCATCTCATCATAGTAGATATTTTCAATCAATAATAAATATTTTAATCATTTTAGAAAGCGGTGGAGGCTAGAACTCTTTTGGAACTCATAAAGAGGATCCCCACTTATCATTCAGAACCCTTATCTAAACTAGAACTCGTCATAGGACGACAGCATCTCACTATCGTAATGATTTTTCGTTCAAAATAATAATTTAAAAGTATTTAGAGAGTGCTACAGACTAGAACTCTTCACGAGTACGTACATAGGAATGCTAGTCATCAGTCAGAACCGTTATGAAAGCTAGAACTCGCTATAGTACGACAGCATCTCAATATCGTAGAGATTTTTCATTGGCAATAATTATTTAAAGTATTTCAGAAAACGTTAGAGACTGGAACTCTTCAGAAACGCCTTCATGGGAGCTCTAATCATCATTTAGAACTATTACGCAAGCAGGAACTCGTCATAGTACAACAGCATCTCATCGTATCATAGTGATTTTTTATATTGACCAATTATTTAAATTTATCTGGGAAGTGCTAGAGGCCAGAACTCTTCTGGAATTCATACAGAGGATATTCTTTTATTATTTAGAACCATTATTTTAGCTAGAACTCGTCATAGGATGACAGCATCTCACTATCGTAATGATTTCTCGTTCAAAATATTTATTTGAAATTATTTAGAGAACGCTACGGACTAGAACTCTTCAGGAGTACGTACATAGGAATGATAGTCATTATGCAGAACCATTACGAAAGCTAGAACTCGCTATAGGATGACATCATCTCACTATCGAAGAGATTTTCCATCAACAATAATTATTTAAAAACTTTCAGAAAACGTTAGAGACTGAAGCTCTCCAGAAATACACTCATAGGAGCTCTAGATATCATTTGCAACTGTTACGCAATTTGGAACTCATCCTAGTATAGCAGCATCTCATCATATCCTAGTGATTTTGCATTTTTGTTAATTAATTAAAATCATTTAGGAAGTGCTAGAGGCTAGAACTCTTCGAGAATACGTGCACAAGGACTCTAGTTATCATTAAGGAGCATTGTTCAAGCTGGAAGACGCCATAGTATGACAGCATCTCATCATAGTAGATATTTTCAATCAATAATAAATATTTTAAACATTTTAGAAAGCGGTGGAGGCTAGAACTCTTTTGGAACTCATAAAGAGGATCCTCACTTATCATTCAGAACCCTTATCTAAGCTAGAACTCATCATAGGACGACAGCATCTCATCATAGTAGATATTTTTAATCAATAATAAATATTTTAAACATTTTAGAAAGCGGTGGAGGTTAGAACTCTTTTGGAACTCATAAAGAGGATCCTCACTTATCATTCAGAAATCTTATCTAAGCTAGAACTCGTCATAGGACGACAGCATCTCACTATCGTAATGATTTTTCGTTCAAAATAATAATTTAAAAGTATTTAGAGAGCGCTACAGACTAGAACTCTTCACGAGTATGTACATAGGAATGCTAGTCATCAGTCAGAACCGTTATGAAAGCTGGAACTCGCTATAGTACGACAGCATCTCAATATCGTAGAGATTTTTCATTGGCAATAATTATTTAAAGTTTTTCAGAAAACGTTAGAGACTGGAACTCTTCAGAAACGCCTTCATGGGAGCTCTAATCATCATTTAGAACTATTACGCAAGCAGGAACTCGTCATAGTACAACAGCATCTCATCGTATCATAGTGATTTTTTATATTGACCAATTATTTAAATTTATTTGGGAAGTGCTAGAGGCCAGAACTCTTCTGGAATTCATACAGAGGATATTCTTTTATTATTTAGAACCATTATTTTAGCCAGAACTCGTCATAGGATGACAGCATCTCACTATCGTAATGATTTTTCGTTCAAAATATTTATTTGAAATTATTTAGAGAACGCTACGGACTAGAACTCTTCAGGAGTATGTACATAGGAACGATAGTCATTATGCAGAACCATTACGAAAGCTAGAACTCGCTATTGTATGACAGCATCTGACTATCGTAGAGATTTTCCATCAACAATAATTATTTAAACATTTTCGGAAAACGTTAGAGACTGGAACTCTCCAGAAATGCATTCATAGGAGCTCTAGATATCATTTGCAACTGTTACGCAAGTTGGAACTCATCCTAGTACAGCAGCATCTCATCATATCCTAGTGATTCTGCATTTTTGTTAATTAATTTAAATCATTTAGGGAGTGCTAGAGGCGAGAACTCTTCGAGAATACGTGCACAAGGACTCTAATTATCATTAAGGAGCATTGTTCAAGCTGGAAGGCGCCTTAGTATGACAGCATCTCATCATAGTAGATATTTTCAATAAATAATAAATATTTTAAACATTTTAGAAAGCGGTGAAGGCTAGAACTCTCCTGGAACTAATGCAGAGGACCTTCACTTATCATTCAGAAGCCTTATCTAAGCTAGAACCCATCATAGGATGACAGCATCTCATCATAGTAGATATTTTCAATCAATAATAAATATTTTAAACATTTTAGAAAGCGGTGGAGGCTAGAATTCTTTTGGAACTCATAAAGAGGATTTTCACTTATCATTCAGAACCCTTATCTAAGCTAGAACTCGTCATAGGACGACAGCATCTCACTATCGTAACGATTTTTCGTTCAAAATAATTATTTAAAATTATTTAGAGAGCGCTACTGACCAGAACTCTTCACGAGTACATACATAGGAACGCTAGTCATCAGTCAGAACCGCTATGAAAGCTCGAACTCGCTATAGTACGACAGCATCTCACTATCATATAGATTTTTCATTGGCAATAATTATTTAAAATATTTCAGAAAACGTTAGAGACTGGAACTCTTCAGACACGCCTTCATGGGAGCTCTAATCATCATTTAGAACTATTACGCAAGCAGGAACTCGTCATAGTACAACAGCATCTTATCGTATCATAGTGATTTTTTATATTGACCAATTATTTACATTTATCTGGGAAGTGCTAGAGGACAGAACTCTTCTGGAATTCATACAGAGGATATTCTTTTATTATTTAGAACCATTATTTTAGCTAGAACTCGTCATAGGATGACAGCATCTCACTATCGTAATGATTTCTCGTTCAAAATATTTATTTGAAATTATTTAGAGAACGCTACGGACTAGAACTCTTCAGGAGTACGTACATAGGAATGATAGTCATTATGCAGAACCATTACGAAAGCTAGAACTCGCTATAGAACGACATCATCTCACTATCGAAGAGATTTTCCATCAACAATAATTATTTAAAAATTTTCAGAAAACGTTAGAGACGGGAACTCTCCAGAAATGCAGTCATAGGAGCTCTAGATATCATTTGCAACTGTTACGCAATTTGGAACTCATCCTAGTATAGCAGCATCTCATCATATCCTAGTGATTTTGCATTTTTGTTAATTAATTAAAATCATTTAGGAAGTGCTAGTGGCTAGAACTCTTCGAGAATACGTGCATAAGGACTCTAGTTATCATTAAGGAGCATTGTTCAAGCTGGAAGACGCCATAGTATGACAGCATCTCATCATAGTAGATATTTTCAATCAATAATAAATATTTTAATCATTTTAGAAAGCGGTGGAGGCTAGAACTCTTTTGGAACTCATAAAGAGGATCCCCACTTATCATTCAGAACCCTTATCTAAGCTAGAACTCGTCATAGGACGACAGCATCTCATCATAGTAGATATTTTCAATCAATAATAAATATTTTAAACATTTTAGAAAGCCGTGGAGGCTAGAATTCTTTTGGAACTCATAAAGAGGATCCTCACTTATCATTCAGAACCTTTATCTAAGCTAGAACTCGTCATAGGATGACAGCATCTCACTATCGTAATGATTTCTCGTTCAAAATATTTATTTGAAATTATTTAGAGAACACTACGGACTAGAACTCTTCAGGAGTATGTACATAGGAACGATAGTCATTATGCAGAACCATTACGAAAGCTAGAACTCGCTATTGTATGACAGCATCTCACTATCGTAGAGATTTTCCATCAACAATAATTATTTAAAAATTTTCGGAAAACGTTAGAGACTGGAACTCTCCAGAAATGCATTCATAGGAGCTCTAGATATCATTTGCAACTGTTACGCAAGTTGGAACTCATCCTAGTACAGCAGCATCTCATCATATCCTAGTGATTCTGCATTTTTGTTAATTAATTTAAATCATTTAGGGTATGCTAGAGGCTAGAACTCTTCGAGAATACGTGCACAAAGACTCTAATTATCATTAAGGAGCATTGTTCAAGCTGGAAGGCGCCATCGTATGACAGCATCTCATCATAGTAGATATTTTCAATCAATAATAAATATTTTAAACATTCTAGAAAGCGGTGAAGGCTGGAACTCTCCTGGAACTAATGCAGAGGACCTTCACTTATCATTCAGAACCCTTATCTAAGCTAGAACTCGTCATAGGACGACAGCATCTCACGATCGTAACGATTTTTCGTCCAAAATAATTATTTAAAATTATTTAGAGAGCGCTACTGACTAGAACTCTTCACGAGTACGTACATAGGAACGCTAGTCATCAGTCAGAACCGTTATGAAAGTTCAAACTCGCTATAGTACGACAGCATCTCATTATCGTATAGATTTTTCATTGGCAATAATTATTTAAAATATTTCAGAAAACGTCAGAGACTAAAACTTTTCAGAAATGCCTTCATGTGAGTTTTAGTTATCATTTAGAATTATTACACAAGCAGGAACTTGTCATAATACGACAGCACCTCGTCGTATCATAGTGATTTCTTATTTTGACCAATTATTTAAATTTACCTGGGAAGTGCTAGAGGCTCGAACTCTTCTGAAATTCATACACAGGATCGTCACTTATCACACAGAACTCTTATCTTAGCTAGAACTCGTCATAGGATGACAGCATCTCACTATCGTAATGATTTCTCGTTCAAAATATTTATTTGAAATTATTTAGAGAACGCTACGGTCTAGAACTCTTCAGGAGTATGTACATAGGAATGATAGTCATTATGCAGAACCATTACGAAAGCTAGAACTCGCTATAGGATGACATCATCTCACTATCGAAGAGATTTTCCATCAACAATAATTATTTAAAAATTTTCAGAAAACGTTAGAGACGGGAACTCTCCAGAAATGCACTAATAGGAGCTCTAGATATCATTTGCAACTGTTACACAATTTGGAACTCATCCTAGTACAGCAGCATCTCATCATATTCTAGTGATTTTGCATTTTTGTTAAATATTTAAAATCATTTAGGAAGTGCTAGAGGCTAGAATTCTTCGAGAATGCGTGCACAAGGACTCTAGTTATCATTAAAGAGCATTGTTCAAGCTGGAAGACGCCATAGTATGACAGCATCTCATCATAATAGATATTTTCAACCAATAATAAATATTTTAAACATTTTAGAAAGCGGTGGAGGCTAGAACTCTCCTGGAACTAATGCGGAGGATCTTCACTTATCATTCAGAACCCTTATGTAAGCTAGAACTCGTCATAGGACGACAGCATCTCACTATCGTAATGATTTTTCGTTCAAAATAATTATTTAAAATTATTTAGAGAGCGCTACAGACTAGAACTCTTCACGAGTACGTACATAGGAACGCTAGTCATCAGTCAGAACCGTTATGAAAGCTAGAACTCGGTATAGTACGACAGCATCTCACTATCGTAGAGATTTTTCATCGGCAATAATTATTTAAAATATTTTAGAAAACGTTGGAGACTGGAACTCACCAGAAAAGCATTCATAGGAGCTCTAGATATCATTTGCAACTGTTACGCAATTTGGAACTCATCCTAATACAGCAGCATCTCATTATATCCTAGTGATTTTGCATTTTTGTTTATTAATTAAAATCATTTAGGAAGTGCTAGAGGCTAGAACTGTTCGAGAATACGTGCACAAGGATTCTAGTTATCATTAAGGAGCATTGTTCAAGCTGGAAGACGCCATAGTATGACAGCATCTCATCATAGTAGATATTTTCTACTATGAGCTAGAACTCTTCTGGAATTAATATAGAGGATCTTCACTTATCATTCAGAACTCTTATCTAAGCTAGAACTCGTCATAGGACGACAGCATCTCACTATCGAAATGATTTTTCTTCCAAAATAATTATTTAGAATTATTTAGAGAGCGCTACAGACTAGAACTCTTCACGAGTACGTACATAGGAACGCTAGTCGTCAGTCAGAATCGTTATGAAAGCTAGAACTCGCTATAGTACGACAGCGTCTTACTATCGTAGAGATTTTTCATCGGCAAAAATTATTTAAAATATTTCAAAAAACGTTAGAGACTGGAACTCTTCAGAAATGCCTTCATTGGAGCTGTAATTATCATTTAGAACTACTACGCAAACAGGAACTCGTTATAGTACAACAGCATCTCATCGTATCATAGTGATTTTTTATTTCGACTAAATATTTTAATTTATCTGGGAAGTGCTAGAGATCAGAACTCCTCTGGAATTCATACAGAGGATCTTCATTGGTTATTCAGAACCCTTATCTTAGCTAGAACTCGTCATAGGACGGCACCATCTCACTATCCTAAACAATTTTTATTCCTAATAGTAATATTAAATTATTTAGATTCTAAAACTCGTCCGGAATTCATACAGGGGGACTCTAGTTATCGTTTGGAAGCGTTGTATTAGTTCGATCTCATCATAGAGTAACAGCATCTCGCTATCGCCGACATGTTCCATCGTAAATTATTGTTTGAAATTCTTTAGAAAGCGTCTGAGACTAGAATTCTTCAACATTGCATACATGGATAATTATCATTAAAACCATTATGTCAGCTAGAACTCATTATAATACCACAGCATCTCATTTCCCAAGACATTTTTTATTCCTAATAATTATTTGAAATAATTGAGAAAGTTCCGTGGCTGGGGCTGTTCAAAATTGTGTACGTAAAGGCTCTGATCATCATTTAAAATCATTCCGTAAGCTGAAACTCATCATCGTACGACAGTATCTCACTATAGTGGAAATTTTGATATTTCTTATGATGATATTCCTTACTCTTAGCATTACCCGGAACCAACGACGGGGACGTGGTAAGACCTGGTTCCATTTTTTTGTTTTTATTTTTTTATTTTTGTTTTTATTTTTTTTTAATTTTTTTTATTTTTTTTAAATTTTTTTTAAATTTTTTTTAATTTTGTTTAATTTTTTTAATTTTTTTTTAAATTTTTTTAATTTTTAAAAATTTTTTTTTATCTTTTGTTTATTTTTTTTGTTTTCTATTTTTTGTTTTCGAATGACTGGAAATCAAATGTTCTTCACTCATTAAATCCTGGAAAAAATTCATGGGTTATAAATAATCTTAAAATCTACGTCAAAAGGGGTTCATCTGGGACGTCGATTTCATTATCAGACGTTTCTTTTTCGTCATAATGTTCAGCAAAGGACTGGTACGAAATAAGATAGGGTTGGATCGCTTCACTTTCTGAAATTAATTTTTCTTATGCTTATTTCAAGAAAAATTACGACGTTATTCCTGCGAAAAGTAGTAGAATGTTATTACGCCCCTGAAAAAAAGTTGAAAGCAAAAAGTAAATAAAATGAATGGAATTTGGATTATTCTAAAATGGGAATTACCCGAGATGGAATGTTGAGAATCTCGATTCCTTTGTCTCATGCTCCTTTTCTTTTCAATGTTTTCCATCTGTCAATGTGTAAAGAACAAGATGAGGTTGCACTGTCTTTTTGGCATTGACACTGTCACGAGTTGGACCTATATCATTGTACTCATGCCAAAACATTCCAGATTTAGCGAATCCGGTGTAATGTCCCGCTGACCAACTTGCGACACCTGCTAGACAATACGTTTTATCTTTCAACTTGACTAAATTCGCTATCGATCCCAGTGTGTGGTGAAGATATTCGTTTCTGTTTGTGTAACGGTCATCAGTTATAACACTTGAGTCGATTATTAAGTGCGGTCCATACTCAATGTCGTCTTCGATAAGTCGTTTACACTTTCGGCACATGCGCTGTGTTTGGTGTCCATCGTTGATCGCTTGTTGCATGGCCCCGAAACCTTGACACAATATTACATCGATATTAATGCCGAAAATGATGTGTTCATTATTCAAGCTATATCCACATGGGCAAAGAACTTTTGTTGCGTAGCTTGGTATGTCGCTGAAAATATATTGAGACAAATGAGCTATATTACACTCAGTGTCCATCTGTTTTATCTTTCTAGTGAAAGATTCTATTTGAAACAGCCCTGTTTTCGATAGTATGTCTGCTCTCTCTCGGTAGTCGGATGCTGAGATTTTCTGTTTCTGCATCAATATTTTTCGGGCCAATTTGATAGTCGGATTCGTAGAATGCTCTAGTGCTTTGGTATACTCTTGGTTCGATGCCATCGCGCTCATGATCAGCTGGAACAGCGTGTCAAATGCACAAGTTCGTTTCAAATTGAGCCGAAGATCTCCCATAATAACAGGCTGACAGAACGAGCCGTTTTTCAATGAAGGGAGTTTCGAAACCATCGTATTTTTTACATAATCCCATTCCGGGCATTTGTCCAAGTACGAAGGTTTCCTTCTTTTTTTGGCCGGGGAACCTTCTGTCTCAGCATTTGATTTCGATATTTTTTCGGCTTTTCCACGCCAATTTTCACTTGAGTTCCAAATATTACACTCATTTACTGATGTACTTGAAAGAACAGTTTCATTATTTTGTGAGTCATTTTCGGATAGGCTGTCCTCAAAATTGCTGATAGCTTTCGATTTGTCTTGTTCGCATTTTTCGATTGCCTCTGGCTGTTCCTCGGTATTAGACGTTCCACATTCATCAGCTGATGTACTTGAAAGAACATTTTTATCACTTTGTGAGCCATTTCCAGACAGGCTGTCCTCAAAAACGCTGATAACGTTCGATATGTCGTGTCCGCATTTCTCGATTATCTCCGACTGTTCCTCGTTATTTGACGTTTTTCATTCGTTGGTGACATGAGCAAGGTTGGATTCTTTAGCAATCTGGATACCTTCTCCAGCTGTATTCTCGTGAATGCTCTCTTCGTTTTTTCGGTCTTTTCTCGCAATTGACGGCAGATCTTGTTCGTTGGAAGCTAATTTAACTTTGCCATCGAGGTAGTCTAAGTGCTGAAGTACGAACTTATCGATACGCATTGGCAATTTCCCATTAAATGCACGACGTTTCAAGTCGGCAAACTCAGATTCAACCGACGAAGATGTTGCAATTTTGTCACTTAAAGCTACAGCGAGCAGTGATTCGATGAAATCCGTAACCCTTTCAAAATCATCCATTTGATAAGCTTGACAAATACAGCGTATGTAGAATCTGCGTGCTGCAATCACCGTCATATTGAGGCATGGCCATCGGGACACCATTGCAACAAAGTGGCTCACATCGAGCCTCATATATGACGCTGGGATTGCAGATAAACCTCGCACAACACAATCGTAACATTTTTGTAAATATTCTTCCAAATTGTTACATTTGCCAAATTCTTGAGCAACGGCATTAACCAGAGCTCGGCCGAAATCACATACGACAGTAGGCGGTCGAGGCACACCCTTAGTCATAATGAATTTCAAAAAATGTCCGATGATAAACGATCTTTGATCAGCGGATACCATCTGAAATACGGGTACACTGCCTTCTTTGGTTACTACCATGCACTGGTATAAAAACACGTGTGGATCGTGATTATTCATCCGTTTCGCTATACCTCCGGATGCGTCAATCGTTAGAATGCAATCCAAATTGCCTCGGCACCGTGCAGTGTAGATCTGCTGCTGTTCTGGCAACCAATATATACAATGAAAATTCAGTAAACTAATGCTGTGGATAGAACCAGCATAATGTCCGTTTTTCGATTCATGTAACAAGTTGAGGGGCGGATTCGCGGACTCCAACCCGAGCAGCTTTAATAATTGCTGTTCCTTTGCTTTTCGTAGCGTGGGAGCATTTGGCACAATGGCGAGATTTTTTCCTCCAAACTTTTTCATGCGTTTCGCCTCTTCGCGCTGAAAAGTGACTGCGCTCTTCCGTTCATTTATTAATTTATTGGCCACTTTTTCACGGCGTTTGCCTCTTAGCTGTCTTTTTTTTTCGCCTTCATGAGATGCGGGCCGAATATTTTCGAGGTGACATAAAAATACCACGTCAACATCCTTTGATGGCGCTTTATGCAATCGACCGGTTATCTTTGCTCGGCACTCGACACAGTGGCCGAAGAATATTGCATAGGATGCTGCAGTAGCAGTTGGACTTACCCGATTATCTTTGAATGAAAAGACGCACTCAATTGATCTATGCTGCTGACATATTCGCTCTGCAATGACATCACCCCACCCTTCTTGCAGTTTCCAATATATTCGCCCGCTATAAATTTTTTTTTTCGGGGTTATTTCTAACCATTTTTGGGCGGACAAAACCAATTTAATTTCTTTTGAGTAAACACTCTCCGATAAAGCCGCATTTGAATCGTTTTTGGAGTGTGCGCTTATAGCACTAGTATCGAGATCATTTATATCTCTTTGTTCTATTTTGTGTGCCATGGTAATCATTGTTTTGAATCCATTACGATCCTCATTGATTATAGAGTATACATGGCGTGGCTGAATAAGCGAACCACGTAGGGCCATACGGTTAGCAACAAGTATGTATACTGCATTTTTTGGAGGTAAAATTTTGCCATGAGCATCCAAAGTTTTGCAATCTTGCTGCAGCAAAATTTCCTGCAATATACTCTTGTCGTACACCATCTTTAATTTTACCTCAAGAACGAAATAGGTCGAGACATTTCGAACTTTCTCAATGTTAATCGAAATACATACATTACTGAATCTACATTTTTTCACTATGTGTAACTAACCTGAATAAAAAAAATGATGTTTAGAAAATATGGATTATCAGGAAAAAACCTGAAAAGCTTAACGGCTTTATTTATTAGAGTTTAAAGTATAATTACAATAAAGGAAAAAACAATCGATGCGTATTTAGAAAAAAATATTTAAAGTGGGCGAGGTAAGAATAATGAAAACGCATGAAAAACGGAAAATTATCAGCATCTGTTTTCACGGAAGAAGCATAGGACTTGTGCCTGGTCAATAAAAAGAATTCGATATTGTACGCATTGAAAAAGAGCGAGAATCGATGTATGTTGAGCGGGTTGTATTGTGGAGGTACTCGAAGTCGTAGCAGTCGAGTCAGCGCTCTGGTAGGAAGATTGTTATGCACCGCGCATGCGTGAGAGTCTTAACGCTCGCCCTTCCACAGCTCTATCACCCTACTTCTCTGACCCAGCTGACCCCCACTCTAACGATGGTAGCAAAAAACCGCGCATGCGTGAATCTCACACCCGCCCTTCCACAGCTCTATCACCCTACTTCTCTGGCCCAGCTAACCCCCACATCGACGATTGTAGCAAAACAAATCGAGCTTCGTTCGCACTACTACTCGTAACATAGGCAACTTCAATAGATCTCACGTATTCCTAATAACGGGTAATATATCGATATATTTTTAACCTGCTGTGCTTTCCACATTCGGAAGTAAAGCTTCTGTAACTAATGTCGTGAACACTTAAATAAAAATGAACAATGTTCCAGTCATAAAATGTTCCTACATATAAAAATGCTCTGAGAAATATTTTAAGTGTCAGTTTCCAATTTGCGTAAAAGTTCTTTTAGGATCCCTAATGTTCTTTAGACCGAGTATGAAAATCGCTGTTGAAAAAAATATCTGTCTGCTCAACGAAGGAACATTTTCACACGATAGAACATTTTCACGGGACAAGTTAACGAACAAAGATGAAAAAACAAAGTTTTAAATAATGTTGTTTACAAGAACATGGCTACGTTAGTGGAACCGTATCGTTCTATTGGTCAGTTTTACCGTTGTGATTTGATTATGAAGCAGTTCTCTGCCTATATTTAATTAGGAGGAAAAAACATTCTCATACATTTTTGTTTTTTGGAATAACTATATTTAATGCTTTCTATTACCGAGAATGTTGGAGTGGCGGACCGAAATGTTTTCATTAGGATTTTTATGTTCACTAAAATCAATCAAAACCAAAGACAATTTTCGAAAGAATGATTTTTCTTTCCAAAATTCATTCAATCACAATATTATCTGAAAAGCAATTTTTTTTCATCAAGTTATTATTCGGTTATTTTCGAAATAAGAAGTTTCTATACCAAGGTCACAATAAAACTGTTTAGCTTCCTACCTTTTTAATCGGATTTTTTCCGCTCTTTCTACTACGTCTAGAAAAAATTATCAAAAACACTATTTTTTTAATTTCTCCTCCTATAACATTACGTCAAGGAGGTTTTTTCGGAATTAAAAAATTCTTTTGTTGTTGAAAAAAAAAATTTGCATTTCAAGGTCGAATGAACTTTCCCCTCCAAAAAAAATCAAAAGCTCTTTCCAGTTCGAGGACTGAAGAGAATGCAGAAAGTTTTTTCGGTTCGGGTGCTCTCAAGCTGGTTCGGAAATAGTTATGATCCGATTTTTAGATAGCTAGATGATATGAATTTTATAAAAAGCTATATATAGCTATATATATAAAGCTATATAGCTAGATGATATGATTTTTAGAAAGCTCAGATGATATGAATAATGGAGGTCGCTTTACTTAAAAATAAAAATCCGATAAATTTTATATTATAGATGTAATGTTTGTGATAAGAAATATTTATAATTATTGCAAAAATTATAAATATTCTGGAATTTATGTGGAAAAACTCTGGTCATCACCAAAAAGATTTATGCGGCTCAGGTTTCATACTAATGCTACAAAATCTCACTATTGTAGGATTTAATTAATGCAGCTAATTTGAACAATATGAGAGATATTTTATGTGCCAATTTAGTTACCTTTTCTCTACAGATGTTTTCTATTAATCACCGTCAATTGTCATTTTGAAAGGGGTTTGAAAGACTAAATCTGTTTTTCGCTTAAGCGAGTGAACATTAGTTATTGTCTGGATTTTCATACCACCAAGATATTGTAGCAATACCGAAGCATATCGCTATTGTTTGGATTGTTGGTTTGAGGGGTAAAATAGATTTAGAGCCAAACATATGGGTTGATTTTTAGAATTCGAAAAAGAAAAGGCTTATTTACTACTTACAAAAATTCGAGTGTGAATAATTCTTGTGAGTAACACTTGTGAGTAAATCTTGACCGAGATCAATTAGATATTTTTAGGAATATTGGTTACGTCAATTTTTTATAAAAATTTGTCGAGATTAAAATATAATGTGCATCAAGGGCACATACGTCACGTTGGTGGGCCTTGCGGAGTAAGAATCAAGTTTGAAAATTCTAGAGGTATTTTCTCCCTCGGACGAATTATTTTTTTTAATTGAGATAGTTTAACAGAACTGTACCGTTTTAGAGCTTAGATGAAGAAATCCAAGATATCGTCTGAAAGCTGTATACAATTTAGAGCTCGCGCGAATACGGAAGGATCTCATTCCCACACGGAACTTTTGTTCATTATAATGATTCATAATTGGCGAAAGGAAATTTACGTATCGTTTGACGACTTCATACGACCTTCGACGAAATCGAATTTCGATGAAGTCGAATCGAACGAACTTTCGACGAAGTCAAATTTCGATGAATTCGAATCGAACGAACCTTTGACGAAGTCGAATTTCGATGAAGTCGAATCGAATGAAGTTCAGAATGCTTTCTAGGCTTATTTGAGGGAAGTTGATTCATCGTCCAAAAATTGTATACGACTCAAAATTCGTGGCAATAGTACAGCATTCCACTTCCGTACAGGTATTTCGTTTATGACAATGAGCCACCATAATCATTGTAGGGATACTTAAAGGACTGGAACTCTGTTGGGGCTTGTGTGAAGGACCCTTAATTATTATCTCAGAGTTTCAGACAACCCAAAGCTCGTAACAATACCATTGCATCTCATTTCTGCGAAGATTTTTTGTTTTTAACAATGACCCATTATTACAGGAAATGTTTAAAAGACCATAACTTTTTTGGAGCTTGTATAAAGGACTCCCAGTTATCATCTAAACGGTTTATACAACCCTGCACTCGCAACGATACCACAGCATCTCACTTCCGTATAGGTATTTTGTTCATAACAATGAGCTATCGATGTTTAAAAAACCAGAACTTTTTTGAAGATCGTGCGAGTGAACTCTTGTTTTCATCCAAAAGTTTCATACGATTTAGTACTCGCAGCGATACCACGGCATATTACTTCTGTATAGACATTTTATTATAAATTGAAAATGAGCCACCTTCATAAAGGACGTTTAAAAGATCAAAACTTTATTGGGGTTTATGTAAGCGACCTTTAGTTATCATTAAAAAGCTTTATACGATCCAAAACTTGCTACTGTACCACAGCATCTCACTTCTCTACAGGTATTTACCAATTGCTGAAAAATAATCTACTGGGGATGTATGCAAAATTTGAACTCAGCTGGCCTACGAGTCATCGAGATATTATAGTCGCCTGTTTGAAAAACATATTTTAAATACGACTTTCAGGAGTGCTTTATACATTTTTTTTTTGAAAAATTTGTACATTTTCTTGAAGAGTTGCTAAATAGGTGTGTCTTGGAAAAGGCGATTCTAGATATAAATAGGGCCTTAATAATGAAAGTCACTATGAAAATGAGATGCTGTCGAGCTTATGTAAGGATTCTCAATCATAACTGTAGTTCCCATGTATGGACGCCAAACGAGTCCTAGCTTTTAGTAATTCCTATAAAAATTTCTTATTAAAATAAAAAAAAAATAAATTAATTTTATTAAATTAAATTAAATTAAATTAAATTAAAATATTACATTAAAAAAAAGTAAAAAAGAACGCCAAATATAAAAAAGTTGCTGCTTCCTTTTTAAATTGACGTTTCTGTTCTTACTTTGAAAAAAAAAATCAATATAGCCAAGAAACGTACATACGTACAATGTACATACACAAAAGTTTAGGGCAAAAACAATACAAAAACTTGAGATGTATGGTTACGACAGCATCTCTTCATTTCATAATGATTTTTCATTTTTATCAATTATTTTAGATGAATCAGGAAGTGCTAGAGGGCAAAACTCTTCGAGAATGCGTATATAAGAAGTCTAGTTATCATTTAGGAGCATTGTTCAAGCTGGAAGACGTCATAGTATGACAGTATATCATCATAGTAGTTATTTTTTATCAATAAAACTTATTTAAAATATTTTAAACAGCGGTAGAGGCTTCTGGAATTCATACAAAGAATGTCCACGTATCATTTAGAACCCTATGTAAGCTAGAACTCGTCACAGTACGACAACATCTTACGCTCGTAATGATTTTTCGTTCATAATAATCAATTGAAATTATTTAGAGAGCGCTACAGACTAGAACTCTTCAGTAATGCGTAGTACATTTACGTAAATACATTTACAACATTTCAGAAAGAAAACGCGAACAGTTCTAGATGTTTTCCATCGTATAAGTCATCTTCGAAAACTGGATTTTAGACAATGAAACAGCCATAAATCTAATTCACTTCGCTAATAATGTTTATAAACAAAAAATGTATACAGAAGTGAAATGCTTTGGTATTGTTGTGAGTTCTGAGCTGTACGAAGCCTTCAGACAATGCCTGAACTATTACAACACAAGTTCACGCCTTTCGAACTCTCCAAATAATTATAAATAATTGTACAAAACAATATGCATATACAAAAATAAGATGTTGCGGTATCGCTGCGAGTTTTGGATCGTGTGGGTCCTTAATAATTATAGCTTATGCTTATAAACAAAATACCTGTACGGTAGTGAGATGCTGTGGTATCTTTGCTAACAGCATCTCACAACAACGGAGATTACCAACACCAAACCATTATTTAGAATTTTTGAAATAGCATTAGAGACTAGAATTATTCAGAACCATATACATATAGGCTGCAGTTATCATTAAAAAGCATTGTATATGCCGTCGTTCCATGAACTCCTCATGGAACATCTGCATCTTACACTCAAAGAGATTTTTCATTCAAAATTTCTAAACACTAGAAATGTTAAGAAATGTATACAGGGGGTTCTAGATGTCGATTAAAAGCATCGTATGAGCAAGAACTCGTCATAGAATAATAGCATCTCACTATCTTTGTAATTTTTTTAGTTATAATAATTATTTTAAATATTTGAGTGCAAGAAGTCGGAACTCTTCTCGAATCCATACAGGGAGACTCTAGATATCGTTTGAAGTCATTCCATAAGCAAAAACTCGTCCCTGAACGACAGCATCTCACTATCGTTGTAGTTTTTTGGTTTTAATAAATATTTTTAATTATTTGAATAGTTCTAGGGGCTAAAAGTCTTTTCGAGTGCGCACAAGAGGACTCGAGTTATCAGTGAGCAGCATGAAATAAGCTCGAACTCTTCGTACGACGACAGCATCTCCTTAATCTAAACGATTTTTTTTTAAACAATATTTTTAAATATTTGAGAAGTGCTGGAGAGCTGAACTCTCCTGGAGTCCATACAGGGAGACTCAAGTTGTTATTTATAAGCAATGTATAAGCTAGAATTCGTCATAGCGTGACAGCATCTCACAGTCGAAAACATTTTTTGTCACAAATTATTATTTGAATTTCTTTTGAAAAGCATTAGAGACTAGAAATCTTTAGAAAAACATCCTTGGGAACGCTAGTTTGCGTTTTGAAGCTCTGTATGAGCTGCTACTCGTCATGGAACAACATCTTACTTTCGCAGGGACTTTTTATTCACAATTATTATGTAACAATTTTGAACAAGCCCTAGAAACTAGAACCCCTTAGAAGTGCATACATGAGGGCTCCAGTTATCACTTAAAAGCATTATGAAAGCCAGAACTCGACACAAAACGACAGCATCTCACTATCAATATGATTTTTTGGTTCTAATAATCAATTTTGATTAATTGGAACGAACTAGGGGTCTGAACGTTTTTGGAGTACGCACAGGGGAACTCTAGTTATCATTAAGCTGATCATTGAAATAAAATTACTTAAAACTCGTCATAGGACGACAGCCTCTTACTATCCTAAATGACTTTCGAATGTAAAATCATTACGATAGTGAGATGCTGTCGTTCTATGACGAGTTCTAGTTTAGATAAGCGTTCTAAATGATTAGCGAAGATTCTCTGTATGAATTCCACAAGAGTTCTAGCCTCCAACGCTTTATAAAATGTTTAAAATATTTATTACTGATTGAAAACATCTACTATGATGAGATGCTGTCATATTATGGCGTCTTCGAGCTTGAATAATGTTCCTTAATGATAACTAGAGTCCTTGTGCATGTATTCTCGAAGAGTTCTAGCCTCTAGCACTTCCTAAATGATTTTAATTAATTGACAAAAGTGCAAAATCACTAGGATATGATGAGATGCTACTGACATTGGCGTCTTCCAGCTTGAACAATTCTCCTTAATGATAACTAGAGTCCTTGTGCACATATTCTCGAAGAGTTCTAGCATTTGGCACTTCATATATGATTTTAATTAATTAACAAAAATGCAAAATCACTAGGATACGATGAGATGCTCCTGTACTAGGATGAGTTCCAGCTTGCGTAACAGTTGTAAATGATAACTACAACTCCCATGAACGCATTTGTGGAGAGTTCCAGTCTCTAACGTTTTCTGAATTTTTTTAAAAAATTATTGTTGATGGAAAATCTCTACGATAGTGAGATGCTGTCATACTATAGCGAGTTCTAGCTTTCGTAATGGTTCTGCATAATGACTAGCGTTCCTATGTACGTACTCCTGAAGAGTTTTAGCCTGTAGCGATCTCTAAATGAATTCAAGTAATTATTTTAAACGAAAAATCATTACGATAGTGAGATGCTGTCATCCTATGACGAGTTCTAGCTAAAATAAGGGTTCTAAATAATAAAAGAAGATCCTCTGTATGAATTCCAGAAGAGTTCTGGCCTCTAGCACTTCCCAGATAAATTTAAGTATTTGGTCAATATAAAAAATCACTATGATACGATGAGATGCTGTTAAACTATGACGAGTTCCTGCTTGCGTAATAGTTCTAAATGATGATTAGAGCTCCCATGAAGGCGTTTCTGAAGAGTTCTAATCTCTAATGTTTTCTGAAATGTTTTAAATAATTATTGCCAATGAAAAATCTCTACGATAGTGAGATGCTGTTGTACTATAGCGAGTTCTAGTTTTCATAACGGTTCTGACTGATGACTAGCGTTCCTATGTACATACTCGTGAAGAGTTCTAGTCTGTAGCGCTCTCTAAATAATTTTAAATCATTATTTTGAACGAAAAATCGTTACGATAGTGAGATGCTGTCGTCCTATGACGAGTTCTAGCGTAGATAAGGGTTCTGAATGGTAAGTGAGGATCCTCTTTATGAGTTCCAAAAGAGGTCCAGCCTCCACCGCTTTCTAAAATGTTTAAAATATTTATTATTGATTGAAAATATCTACTATGATGAGATGCTGTCGTCCTATGATGAGTTCTAGCTTAGATAAGGGTTCTAAATGATAAGTGAAAATCCTCTGCATTAGTTCCAGAAGAGTTCTAGCCTCCACCACTTTCTAAAATTTTTAAAATATTTATTATTGATTGAAAATATCTATTATGATGAGATGCTGTCATACTATGGCGTCTTCCAGCTTGAACAATGCTCCTTAATGATAACTAGAGTCCTTGTGCACGTATTCTCGAACAGTTCTAGCCTCTAGCACTTCCTAAATGATTTTAATTAATTAACAAAAATGCAAAATCACTAGGATATGATGAGATGCTGCTGTACTAGGATGAGTTCCAAATTGCGTAACAGTTGCAAATGATATCTAGAGCTCCTATGAATGCATTTCTGGAGAGTTCCAGTCTCTAACGTTTTCTGAAAATTTTTAAATAATTATTGTTGATGAAAAATCTCTTCGATAGTGAGATGATGTCATCCTATAGCGAGTTCTAGCTTTCGTAATGGTTCTGCATAATGACTATCATTCCTATGTACATACTCCTGAAGAGTTCTAGTCCGTAGCGTTCTCTAAATAATTTCAAATAAATATTTGGAACGAGAAATCATTACGATAGTGAGATGCTGTCATCCTATGACGAGTTCTAGCTAAAATAATGGTTCTAAATAATAAAAGAATATCTTCTGTATGAATTCCAGAAGAGTTCTGGCCTCTAGAACTTCCCAGATAAATTTAAATAATTGGTCAATATAAAAAATCACTATGATACGATGAGATGCTGTTGTACTATGACGAGTTCCTGCTTGCGTAATAGTTCTAAATGATGATTAGAGCTCCCATGAAGGCGTTTCTGAAGAGTTCCAGTCTCTAACGTTTTCTGAAATACTTTAAATAATTATTGCCAATGAAAAATCTCTACGATATTGAGATGCTGTCGTACTATAGCGAGTTCTAGCTTTCATAACGGTTCTGACTGATGACTAGCATTCCTATGTACGTACTCGTGAAGAGTTCTAGTCTGTAGCGCTCTCTAAATACTTTTAAATTATTATTTTAAACGAAAAATCATTACGATAGTGAGATGCTGTCGTCCTATGACGAGTTCTAGCTTAGATAAGGGTTCTGAATGATAAGTGGGGATCCTCTTTATGAGTTCCAAAAGAGTTCTAGCCTCCACCGCTTTCTAAAATGATTAAAATATTTATTATTGATTGAAAATATCTACTATGATGAGATGCTGTCATCCTATGATGAGTTCTAGCTTAGATAAGGGTTCTGAATGATAAGTAAAGGTCCTCTGCATTAGTTCCAGGAGAGTTCTAGCCTTCACCGTTTTCTAAAATGTTTAAAATATTTATTATTGATTGAAAATATCTACTATGATGAGATGCTGTCATACGATGGCGCCTTCCAGCTTGAACAATGCTCCTTAATGATAATTAGAGTCCTTGTGCACGTATTCTCGAAGAGTTCTAGCCTCTAGCATACCCTAAATGATTTAAATTAATTAACAAAAATGCAGAATCACTAGGATATGATGAGATGCTGCTGTACTAGGATGAGTTCCAACTTGCGTAACAGTTGCAAATGATATCTAGAGCTCCTATGAATGCATTTCTGGAGAGTTCCAGTCTCTAACGTTTTCCGAAAATTTTTAAATAATTATTGTTGATGGAAAATCTCTACGATAGTGAGATGCTGTCACCCTATGACGAGTTCTAGCTAAAATAATGATTCTAAATAATAAAAGAATATCCTCTGTATGAATTCCAGAAGAGTTCTGGCCTCTAGCACTTCCCAAATAAATTTAAATAATTGGTCAATATAAAAAATCTCTATGATACGATGAGATGCTGTTGTACTATGACGAGTTCCTGCTTGCGTAATAGTTCTAAATGATGATTAGAGCTCCCATGAAGGCGTTTCTGAAGAGTTCCAGTCTCTAACGTTTTCTGAAATATTTTAAATAATTATTGCCAATGAAAAATCTATACGATAGTGAGATGCTGTCGTACTATAGCGAGTTCGAGCTTTCATAACGGTTCTGATTGATGACTAGCATTCCTATGTATGTTCTCGTGAAGAGTTCTAGTCAGTAGCGCTCTCTAAATAATTTTAAATAATTATTTTGAACGAAAAATCGTTACGATAGTGAGATGCTGTCGTCCTATGACGAGTTCTAGCTTAGATAAGGGTTCTGAATGATAAGTGAAAATCCTCTTTATGAGTTCCAAAAGAATTCTAGCCTCCACCGCTTTCTAAAATGTTTAAAATATTTATTATTGATTGAAAATATCTACTATGATGAGATGCTGTCATCCTATGATGAGTTCTAGCTTAGATAAGGGTTCTGAATGATAAGTGAAGGTCCTCTGCATTAGTTCCAGGAGAGTTCTAGCCTTCACCGCTTTCTAAAATGTTTAAAATATTTATTATTGATTGAAAATATCTACTATGATGAGATGCTGTCATTCTACGGCGCTTTCCAGCTTGAACAATGCTCCTTAATGATAATTAGAGTCCTTGTGCACGTATTCTCGAAGAGTTCTAGCCTCTAGCACTCCCTAAATGATTTAAATTAATTAACAAAAATGCAGAATCACTAGGATATGATGAGATGCTGCTGTACTAGGATGAGTTCCAACTTGCGTAACAGTTGCAAATGATATCTAGAGCTCCTATGAGTGCATTTCTAGAGAGTTCCAGTCTCTAACGTTTTCTGAAAATTTTTAAACAATTATTGTTGATGGAAAATCTCTACGATAGTGAGATGCTGTCATACAATAGCGAGTTCTAGCTTTCGTAATGGTTCTGCATAATGACTATCATTCCTATGTACATACTCCTGAAGAGTTCTAGTCCGTAGTGTTCTCTAAATAATTTCAAATAAATATTTTGAACGAGAAATCATTACGATAGTGAGATGCTGTCATCCTATGACGAGTTCTAGCTAAAATAATGGTTCTAAATAATAAAAGAATATCCTCTGTATGAATTCCAGAAGAGTTCTGGCCTCTAGCACTTCCCAGATAAATTTAAATAATTGGTCAATATAAAAAATCACTATGATACGATGAGATGCTGTTGTACTATGACGAGTTCCTGCTTGCGTAATAGTTCTAAATGATGATTAGATCTCCCATGAAGGCGTTTCTGAAGAGTTCCAGTCTCTAACGTTTTCTGAAATACTTTAAATAATTATTGCCAATGAAAAATCTCTACGATATTGAGATGCTGTCGTACTATAGCGAGTTCTAGCTTTCATAACGGTTCTGACTGATGACTAGCATTCCTATGTACATACTCGTGAAGAGTTCTAGTCTGTAGCGCTCTCTAAATACTTTTAAATTATTATTTTGAACGAAAAATCATTACGATAGTGAGATGCTGTCGTCCTATGACGAGTTCTAGCTTAGATAAGATTTCTGAATGATAAGTGAGGATCCTCTTTATGAGTTCCAAAAGAGTTCTAGCCTCCACCGCTTTCTAAAATGTTTAAAATATTTATTATTGATTGAAAATATCTACTATGATGAGATGCTGTTGTCCTATGATGAGTTCTAGCTTAGATAAGGGTTCTGAATGATAAGTGAGGATCCTCTTTATGAGTTCCAAAAGAGTTCTAGCCTCCACCGCTTTCTAAAATGTTTAAAATATTTATTATTGATTGAAAATATCTACTATGATGAGATGCTGTCATACTATGGCGTCTTCCAGCTTGAACAATGCTCCTTAATGATAACTAGAGTCCTTGTGCACGTATTCTCGAAGAGTTCTAGCCTCTAGCACTTCCTAAATGATTTTAATTAATTAACAAAAATGCAAAATCACTAGGATATGATGAGATGCTGCTATACTAGGATGAGTTCCAAATTGCGTAACAGCTGCAAATGATATCTAGAGCTCCTATGAGTGCATTTCTGGAGAGCTTCAGTCTCTAACGTTTTCTGAAAGTTTTTAAATAATTATTATTGATGGAAAATCTCTTCGATAGTGAGATGATGTCATCCTATAGCGAGTTCTAGCTTTCGTAATGGTTCTGCATAATGACTATCATTCCTATGTACGTACTCCTGAAGAGTTCTAGTCCGTAGCATTCTCTAAATAATTTCAAATAAATATTTTGAACGAGAAATCATTACGATAGTGAGATGCTGTCATCCTATGACGAGTTCTAGCTAAAATAATGGTTCTAAATAATAAAAGAATATCCTCTGTATGAATTCCAGAAGAGTTCTGGCCTCTAGCACTTCCCAGATAAATTTAAATAATTGGTCAATATAAAAAATCACTATGATACGATGAGATTCTGTTGTACTGTGACGAGTTCCTGCTTGCGTAATAGTTCTAAATGATGATTAGAGCTCCCATGAAGGCGTTTCTGAAGAGTTCCAGTCTCTAACGTTTTCTGAAATACTTTAAATAATTATTGCCAATGAAAAATCTCTACGATATTGAGATGCTGTCGTACTATAGCGAGTTCTAGCTTTCATAACGGTTCTGACTGATGACTAGCATTCCTATGTACGTACTCGTGAAGAGTTCTAGTCTGTAGCGCTCTCTAAATACTTTTAAATTGTTATTTTGAACGAAAAATCATTACGATAGTGAGATGCTGTCGTCCTATGACGAGTTCTAGTTTAGATAAGGGTTCTGAATGATAAGTGGGGATCCTCTTTATGAGTTCCAAAAGAGTTCTAGCCTCCACCGCTTTCTAAAATGATTAAAATATTTATTATTTATTGGAAATATCTACTATGATGAGATGCTGTCATACTACGGCGCCTTCCAGCTTGAACAATGCTCCTTAATGATAATTAGAGTCCTTGTGCACGTATTCTCGAAGAGTTCTAGCCTCTAGCACTTCCTAAATGATTTTAATTAATTAACAAAAATGCAAAATCACTAGGATATGATGAGATGCTGCTATACTAGGATGAGTTCCAAATTGCGTAATAGTTGCAAATGATATCTAGAGCTCCTATGAGTGCATTTCTGGAGAGCTCCAGTCTCTAACGTTTTCTGAAAGTTTTTAAATAATTATTGTTGATATAAAATCTCTTCGATAGTGAGATGATGTTATCCTATAGCGAGTTCTAGCTTTCGTAATGGTTCTGCATAATGACTATCATTCCTATGTACGTACTCCTGAAGAGTTCTAGTCCGTAGCGTTCTCTAAATAATTTCAAATAAATATTTTGAACGAGAAATCATTACGATAGTGAGATGCTGTCATCCTATGACGAGTTCTAGTTAAAATAATGGTTCTAAATAATAAAAGAATATCCTCTGTATGAATTCCAGAAGAGTTCTGGCCTCTAGCACTTCCCAGATAAATTTAAATAATTGGTCAATATAAAAAATCACTATGATACGATGAGATGCTGTTGTACTATGACGAGTTCCTGCTTGCGTAATAGTTCTAAATGATGATTAGAGCTCCCATGAAGGTGTTTCTGTAGAGTTCCAGTCTCTAACGTTTTCTGAAATACTTTAAATAATTATTGCCAATGAAAAATCTCTACGATATTGAGATGCTGTCGTACTATAGCGAGTTCTAGCTTTCATAACGGTTCTGACTGATGACTAGCATTCCTATGTACGTACTCGTGAAGAGTTCTAGTCTGTAGCGCTCTCTAAATACTTTTAAATTATTATTTTCAACGAAAAATCATTACGATAGTGAGATGCTGTCGTCCTATGACGAGTTCTAGCTTAGATAAGGGTTCTGAATGATAAGTGGGGATCCTCTTTATGAGTTCCAAAATAGTTCTAGCCTCCACCGCTTTCTAAAATGATTAAAATATTTATTATTGATTGAAAATATCTACTATGATGAGATGCTATCATACTATGGCGTCTTCGAGCTTGAACAATGCTCCTTAATGATAACTAGAGTCCTTGTGCACGTATTCTCGAAGAATTCTAGCCTCTAGCACTTCCTAAATGATTTTAATTAATTAACAAAAGTGCAAAATCACTAGGATATTATGAGATGCTACTGTACTAGGATGAGTTCCAACTTGCGTAACAGTTGCAAATGATATCTAGAGCTCCTATGAGTGCATTTCTAGAGAGTTCCCGTCTCTAACGTTTTCTGAAAATTTTTAAATAATTATTGTTGATGGAAAATCTCTTCGATAGTGAGATGATGTCATCCTATAGCGAGTTCTAGCTTTCGTAATAGTTCTGCATAATGACTATCATTCCTATGTACGTACTCCTGAAGAGTTCTAGTCCGTAGCGTTCTGTAAATAATTTCAAATAAATATTTTGAACGAAAAATCATTACGATAGTGAGATGCTGTCATCCTATGACGAGTTCTAGCTAAGATAAGAGTTCTGTGTGATAAGTGACAATCCTGTGTATGAATTTCAGAAGAGTTCTAGCCTCTAGCACTTCCCAGGTAAATTTAAATAATTGATCAAAATAAAAAATCACTATGATACGACGAAGTGCTGTCGTATTATGACAAGTTCCTGCTCGTGTAATAGTTCTAAATGATAACTAAAACACACATGAAGGCATTTCTGAAAAGTTTTAGTCTCTAACGTTTTCTGAAATATTTTAAGTATTTATTGCCAATGAAAAATCTATACGATAGTGAGATGCTGTCATCCTATAGCGAGTGCTAGGTTTCGTAAAAATGAAATTGAATTAAAAAATTACAATCATTACGATAGTGAGATGCTGTCGTCCTATGACGAGTTTTAGCTTAGATAAGTGTTCTGAATGATAAGTGAAGATCCTCTGTATGAATTCCAGTAGAGCTCTAGCCTCTGCCGCTTTCTACAAATTTTTAAATAATTATTACTGGTTAAAATTGTCTACTTTGATGAGATGCTGTTATACTATGGCGTCTTCCGGCTTGAACAATGCTCCTAAATGATAACTAGAGTTCTTGTACATGTATTCTCAAAGAGTTCTAGCCTCTAGCACTTCCTAAATGATTTTAAAAAATTAAAAAACCGTTTTTTTTTTTAAATCGACAGAACTGTTGTTAAAACTTATTCAGGATGTAGAACTCAAGGGATTTCAACTCTTGTGAGATCAATTTCTCAAAATTCGATGAGATGCTGTAACATTTTTTGCGAAGTTAGCATCTCATTTTTTCAAAATGCGATATTAATAGTAAATTCGACGGAACTATTTTTAATACTTACCAAGAACTGTAGAACTATGTGGCATGCCACTTTATCTGAAGTTTATTTGTGAGATGCTAACAATTGAGATGCTAACTTCACACACGTGATAAACTCCATCTCGACTGATGTCCAGTGTGGTCACTTCAGCCATTTTATACCAATTTTTTCACCCCACCACTCAGGGGATTATACTCTACAATACGATCATGTAGAATGAGGCAGTATGCACATGTCTGCGCAGGTACATTCGTTTTCATTTCAAATTCGAGACGTACATCCACAGGTCCAGACTTGAGAGAATCATTTTGCTTCGAGCAATCAATCACAACGAGAGGTGCATATTGTAAAAATTCCTTTTTGTTAAGCCATGGTTCAGCCTCCTTATTGTAGTACATAGATTGAAAGTTTGTATACATGTCGTAGAGTAATGCATACTGATTTTGCTGTATATTCAGATTCATGTTGCCATATGGATAACATTGCGAATTTAAGTACAGTTTCACATCGGTCACATTACAATGATCGAAACAACTCACATTCTTTGTCTTATTATTTTTTCGTCCCGTTTGAAATGCAAGAATCACATATCGTGGTTTTTCCAGCTGTGTTGAAGTTTTGACGGACCACACATGTTTAGAGGTGATGGGCAACAATGGATATTCATACAATTCCCATGTACGGAAACTCATGGAAATTGGTGTGTCTTTGGCGATAAACTTTAAAAGTTGAATTTTGCGTTGATCCGCCACGGTAACGTATGGTACAAGCCATTCGATTTTCTGTAATGTGAGCCTATAATTTTCAGCGGCTGTTTGTATTATCGCATTGTCATCAGTGCGCGATCTGGTCAAAATCAATTCATGCTTCGCATTCACCATCATTTTTCGGTAATCTTCAGCAAAGCCCAGCAGCATACTCAACGGTACGCATACATCAAAGTTACCCGCTGCATCCACGATTTGTTTTGTTTCTTCAACATCGAGCCAACCAGTATTTTCAAGCATCGAGCTCTTGGCAGGTGTAAGAGATGTATATCCCTTAATGAGAGACGTAACACCCGGATTCTTATTACGATCAATTTCTATTGCATTAAGTTCATAGCGCACTTCTTCGAATAAATGACATATGGCATTGTTGACGAGACTCGTTGCATTTAACGCTGTACCATCGTCCTTTGTCAGTTTTCCACAAATGTGAATTGAACTTTTGCTCGGTAGGATTGATAAATCTTGATGCTGAATTGAAATACGTATTTCATCACTGTTGTTATATGTTGACGATGCGTATGGTTGATGAGCATGAACCTCATAATGTATGATGGATTCATCGAAGATAATGGGTGTCTGAATGTTTACGATTTCTTCCTCCATTGCGCGCAACAGATGCACAACGTACAAAGTAAATAATTTCTCACACGCGAACTCCACGAATCTTGAGTCCCAAACTCGTCAATAGTAGCAGGTTTTGCGGTGTTAGCGCTTTGAGCGTTGATCGACGACTGGTTTCGCGATCCCATGATGCTGCCTTATTAATATTACGATTGTAGACTATGCCCATCGAGATTTTATATGAAGTCGTATGGTGATAACTTCGCCGCGGAAATTTATTAAATCACCGTCTTGATCCACAATACGAAGTTGTATATTGTCGATTCGGTGAGTCGTGATTGGTAGATAAATGACGCTCGATGGTACTTCGATGATTTTGTAGCCCGCCGGCACAGATGGGAAAAATTCGTGAATTGTATGTACTTTTCGCCCGTTGATGTATGCGCCGGTGGTTATGTTACACTCGACTCGTATGGCGTTCACTTTAAGAATGGATACCGGTAGATCAGACACATGTCTTTTATTAGCTTCCAATAGGCCTGATGCAAAGCCTAGCAGAGGTCCAATCGAGTTGTTCGATGTGAAACGAATAGGCTGATTACATTCGATTTCACTACGCAGTGTATTATTATTCGGTTTGAGCTGAATTTTTATGTTTTTACGTGTCAATTCAGCTTGCAAATATTTTTCAATATCCTCTATTTCATAACTCCCCGTTGGTATGGTCAACACTTGTGTTCCAACATGAAATTCATTACAGCCATTGTCGATATTAGGAATTGAATTAAATGTGAGCAGCTCAACAAGTCCGAGAGTATAATTTTTATCGGGCGACAATTCAATGGGGGGGAAGAATTGCGCCTCGAGAACAGATGAAGATCCAGATACGGTGATCGTTAAACTATCATCCATGATGCTTGCAAAGAACTAAACACATAGCTCTATAGTCCTCATTTATATAGCACATATTTGGCTCGACGATTCAACTGACCGCATAAAAACTTTAAACATAAATGTCCACATATTATTGTATCATATTCTTGATACTTTTTATAATTATATTTAACGCTACCAACATTAAGATAATTCAGGAGTTCAGGTGGAGGTGGGAGATTGCCAAAACTGTCAAAGTATATAACTTTTCCGCCAATCTTTTTATATGCAACCCAGTGTGTTCCAGGGCCCACATTTTCATCCAAATTCACAATTGCTGATTCTTGCTTGAGCGGTCCGCTTGCAGGTAAAGTATCACGCATGAAAACCCCTCGAAAATGACGAATTTTCATGGCTTTCGCATACTTCAGCAGATCGATGTCGGTGAGAGGTTGATGCGGTAGCGTAATTATACGTTTTTTGGCCCGATGTGAAGACCCAGACCCTGCTTGTACGGTTTCAAGTGTAAACCTTTGCCCAAAGCAATGGCCTCAATTGTTTGGTTATGTCGCTTATTTTCATCCAATTCCTTTTTGGCCGCTTGAGCAGCATTTACAGCGCTGGCTATTGCCGCACTTCCACCAGACAATGCACCAACGGCGCTAAGACCGGCGAAGAGGGGTATGAGAAAAGGCAATAAACCACCGGTTTTTCGGGGGACAGGTAGAATTCGAGGTGTGCGTACTTTGACGCCTTTTACACTGGCACGCGCACCTTTTAATGCTGACATGACGACTTTACGAGGGTCATCACTACGAATCATCGCTTTCCTCGCAGCACTGATGACCTTTTTCAGGCAAACACTCTTCTGCGGCTTTCTCACTGCTCTCTTCATACCCAAACCAAACTTCCTTTTTGCCTTCATAATGTTTGTCACAGCCCAAGCACTTGCTCTCTCACCAAGACTAGCGTCTTTTGAGGTTACACGTTGCCAGGCTTGTTCAGCCAACACTTTATCCGCTAAATGTCTCGCTTCTAGATTATCACGATTTTTCGAATATGCAATATCGTGCTCTTTGCAAGCAGCGTCCAATGGGTTTATGCCAGGATCACCACGGGCAAGACGTTTAACCAATTTTGTACCAGGTCCGCAATATTGGTAGCCAGGTAGATGTAATTCCACGGGGAGATTATTGAGTACACTGTTGACTAAACCCTTACCAGGTTTATCGTGCACAATCATCACCGACAGCTACAACTCGACTGAGCATTATTCGCATTATAAAGTCGCATTTATACGATTTTTTATATGATGCTGAAGTTTGCAACGTTTTTTCGCAACGAAATTGAAAAAAAAAAAATTGTTGATTGGAAACTTTTTTATTGCACTAATCATCTCAGGAGGTGGAAAAACTGTCCCAAAACAAATTTCACCAAATTCGCATCCCCGGATCACCCCTATTATAAGGGTTGAAATATCAAAAAAATTCTATTAACCGTTGTATGGGGATTCGAAACTTTTTTATTTCGTGAATGGGCTAGAGAGAGCCAGAAACTAAGGGAGAAAAATTCGCACCACCCTCACATCTCCGGATCACCCCTATTATAGGGGTTGAAAACTCAAAAAATTCTATCATCCGCTGTATGGGGATTCGAAACTTTTTTATTTCACGAATAGGCTAGGGAGGTCCAGAAACTAAGTAACAACAAATTGCAACACTTTCACATCTTCGGATCACCCCCATTATAGGGGTTGAAATCTCAAAAAAACTCTATCATCCGCTGTATGGGGATTCGAAACTTTTTTATTTCATGAATAGGTTAGGGAGGTCCAGAAACTAGGGAAAAACAATTTGCAACACTCTCGCATCTCCGGATCACCCCTATTATAGGGGTTGAAATATCAAAAAAACTCTATCATCCGCTGTATGGGCATTCGAAACTTTTTTATTTCACGAATAGGCTAGGAAGGTCCAGAAACTGAGTAACAACAAATTGCAACGACCTCGCATCCCCGGATCACCCCTATTATAGGGGTTGAAATCTCAAAAAAACTCTGTCATCCGCTGTATGGGGATTCGAAACTTTTTTATTTCACGAACAGGCTAGGGAGGTCCAGAAACTAAGGAAAAACAATTTGCAACACTTTCACATCTCCGGATCACCCCCATTATAGGGGTTAAAATCTCAAAAGAACTCTGTCATCCGCTGTATGGGGATTCGAAACTTTTTTATTTCAGGAATAGGCTAGGGAGGTCCAGAAACTACGGAAAATCAATTTGCAACACTTTCACATCTCCGGATCACCCCCATTATAGGGGTTGAAATCTCAAAAAAACTCTATCATCCGCTGTATGGGGATTCGAAACTTTTTTATTACATGAATAGGCTAGAGGGGTCCAGAAACTAGCGAAAAACAATTTGCAACACTCTCGCATCTCCGGATCACCCCTGTTATAGGGGTTGAAATCTCAAAAAAACTCTATCATCCGCTGTATGGGGATTCGAAACTTTTTTATTACATGAATAGGCTGGAGAGGTCCAGAAACTAAGTGAAAACAATTTGCAACACTTTCACATCTCCGGATCACCCCTATTATAGGGGTTGAAATCTCAAAAAAACTATGTCATCCGCTGTATGGGGATTCGAAACTTTTTTATTACATGAATAGGCTACAGGGGTCCCGAAACTAGGGAAAAACAATTTGCAACACTCTCGCATCTCCGGATCACCCCTATTATAGGGGTTGAAATTTCAAAAAAATTATATTAACCGCTGTATGGGGATTCGAAACTTTTTTATTACATGAATAGGCTAGAGGGGTCCAGAAACTGGGGAAAAACAATTTGCAACACTCTCGCATCTCCGGATCACCCCTATTATAGGGGTTGAAATATCAAAAAAACTCTATCATCCGCTGTATGGGCATTCGAAACTTTTTTATTTCACGAATAGGCTAGGGAGGTCCAGAAACTAAGTAACAACAAATTGCAACACTTTCACATCTTCGGATCACCCCCATTATAGGGGTTGAAATCTCAAAAAAACAATATCATCCGCTGTATGGGGATTCGAAACTTTTTTATTTCATGAATAGGTTAGGGAGGTCCAGAAACTAGGGAAAAACAATTTGCAACACTCTCGCATCTCCGGATCACCCCTATTATAGGGGTTGAAATATCAAAAAAACTCTATCATCCGCTGTATGGGCATTCGAAACTTTTTTATTTCACGAATAGGCTAGGAAGGTCCAGAAACTGAGTAACAACAAATTGCAACGACCTCGCATCCCCGGATCACCCCTATTATAGGGGTTGAAATCTCAAAAAAACTCTGTCATCCGCTGTATGGGGATTCGAAACTTTTTTATTTCACGAACAGGCTAGGGAGGTCCAGAAACTAAGGAAAAACAATTTGCAACACTTTCACATCTCCGGATCACCCCCATTATAGGGGTTAAAATCTCAAAAGAACTCTGTCATCCGCTGTATGGGGATTCGAAACTTTTTTATTTCAGGAATAGGCTAGGGAGGTCCAGAAACTACGGAAAATCAATTTGCAACACTTTCACATCTCCGGATCACCCCCATTATAGGGGTTGAAATCTCAAAAAAACTCTATCATCCGCTGTATGGGGATTCGAAACTTTTTTATTACATGAATAGGCTAGAGGGGTCCAGAAACTAGCGAAAAACAATTTGCAACACTCTCGCATCTCCGGATCACCCCTGTTATAGGGGTTGAAATCTCAAAAAAACTCTATCATCCGCTGTATGGGGATTCGAAACTTTTTTATTACATGAATAGGCTGGAGAGGTCCAGAAACTAAGTGAAAACAATTTGCAACACTTTCACATCTCCGGATCACCCCTATTATAGGGGTTGAAATCTCAAAAAAACTATGTCATCCGCTGTATGGGGATTCGAAACTTTTTTATTACATGAATAGGCTACAGGGGTCCCGAAACTAGGGAAAAACAATTTGCAACACTCTCGCATCTCCGGATCACCCCTATTATAGGGGTTGAAATTTCAAAAAAATTATATTAACCGCTGTATGGGGATTCGAAACTTTTTTATTACATGAATAGGCTAGAGGGGTCCAGAAACTGGGGAAAAACAATTTGCAACACTATCGCATCTCCGGATCACCCCTATTATAGGGGTTGAAATATCAAAAAAACTCTATCATCCGCTGTATGGGCATTCGAAACTTTTTTATTTCACGAATAGGCTAGGGAGGTCCAGAAACTAAGTAACAACAAATTGCAACACTTTCACATCTTCGGATCACCCCCATTATAGGGGTTGAAATCTCAAAAAAACTCTATCATCCGCTGTATGGGGATTCGAAACTTTTTTATTTCATGAATAGGTTAGGGAGGTCCAGAAACTAGGGAAAAACAATTTGCAACACTCTCGCATCTCCGGATCACCCCTATTATAGGGGTTGAAATATCAAAAAAACTCTATCATCCGCTGTATGGGCATTCGAAACTTTTTTATTTCACGAATAGGCTAGGAAGGTCCAGAAACTGAGTAACAACAAATTGCAACGACCTCGCATCCCCGGATCACCCCTATTATAGGGGTTGAAATCTCAAAAAACTCTGTCATCCGCTGTATGGGGATTCGAAACTTTTTTATTTCACGAACAGGCTAGGGAGGTCCAGAAACTAAGGAAAAACAATTTGCAACACTTTCACATCTCCGGATAACCCCCATTATAGGGGTTAAAATCTCAAAAGAACTCTGTCATCCGCTGTATGGGGATTCGAAACTTTTTTATTTCAGGAATAGGCTAGGGAGGTCCAGAAACTACGGAAAATCAATTTGCAACACTTTCACATCTCCGGATCACCCCCATTATAGGGGTTGAAATCTCAAAAAAACTCTATCATCCGCTGTATGGGGATTCGAAACTTTTTTATTACATGAATAGGCTAGAGGGGTCCAGAAACTAGCGAAAAACAATTTGCAACACTCTCGCATCTCCGGATCACCCCTGTTATAGGGGTTGAAATCTCAAAAAAACTCTATCATCCGCTGTATGGGGATTCGAAACTTTTTTATTACATGAATAGGCTGGAGAGGTCCAGAAACTAAGTGAAAACAATTTGCAACACTTTCACATCTCCGGATCACCCCTATTATAGGGGTTGAAATCTCAAAAAAACTATGTCATCCGCTGTATGGGGATTCGAAACTTTTTTATTACATGAATAGGCTACAGGGGTCCCGAAACTAGGGAAAAACAATTTGCAACACTCTCGCATCTCCGGATCACCCCTATTATAGGGGTTGAAATTTCAAAAAAATTATATTAACCGCTGTATGGGGATTCGAAACTTTTTTATTACATGAATAGGCTAGAGGGGTCCAGAAACTGGGGAAAAACAATTTGCAACACTCTCGCATCTCCGGATCACCCCTATTATAGGGGTTGAAATATCAAAAAAAACTCTATCATCCGCTGTATGGGTATTCGAAACTTTTTTATTTCACGAATAGGCTAGGGAGATCCAGAAACTAAGTAACAACAAATTGCAACACTTTCACATCTTCGGATCACCCCCATTATAGGGGTTGAAATCTCAAAAAAACTCTGTCATCCGCTGTATGGGGATTCGAAATTTTTTTATTACATGAATAGGCTAGAGGGGTTCAGAAACTAGGGAAAAACAATTTGCAACACTCTCGCATCTCCGGATCACCCCTGTTATAGGGGTTGAAATCTCAAAAAAACTCTATCATCCGCTGTATGGGGATTCGAAACTTTTTTATTACATCAATAGGCTAGAGGGGTCCAGAAACTAGGGAAAAACAATTTGCAACACTCTCGCATCTCCGGATCACCCCTATTATAGGGGTTGAAATTTCAAAAAAATTCTGTTAACCGCTGTATGGGGATTCGAAACTTTTTTATTACATGAGTAGGCTCGAGGGGTCTAGAAACTAGGGAAAAACAATTTGCAACACTTTCACATCTCCGGATCACCCCTATTATAGGGGTTGAAATCTCAAAAAAACTCTATCATCCGCTGTATGGGGATTCGAAACTTTTTTATTAAATGAATAGGCTAGAGGGGTCCAGAAACTAGGGAAAAACAATTTGCAACACTCTCGCATCTCCGGATCACCCCTATTATAGGGGTTGAAATATAAAAAAAAACTCTATCATCCGCTGTATGGGGATTCGAAACTTTTTTATTTCACAAATAGGCTAGGGAGGTCCAGAAACTAAGGAAAAACAAATTGCAACACTTTCACATCTTCGGATCACCCCCATTATAGGGGTTGAAATCTCAAAAAAACTCTGTCATTTGCTGTATGGGGATTCGAAACTTTTTTATTTCACGAATAGGCTAGGGAGGTCCAGAAACTATGTAAAAACAATTTGCAGCACCCTCACATCTCCGGATCACCCCTATTATAGGGGTTGAAATCTCAAAAAATTCTATCATCCGCTGTATGTGGATTCGAAACTTTTTTATTACATGAATAGGCTAGAGGGGTCCAGAAACTAGGGAAAAACAATTTGCAACACTTTCGCATCTTTGGATCACTCCTATTATAGGGGTTGAAATTTCAAAAAAATGTTATTAACCGCTGTATGGGGATTCGAAACTTTTTTATTACATGAATAGGCTGGAGGGGTCCAGAAACTAGGGAAAAACAATTTGCAACACTTTCACATCTCCGGATCACCCCTATTATAGGGGTTGAAATCTCAAAAAAACTCTATCATCCGCTGTATGGGGATTCGAAACTTTTTTATTTCACGAATAGGCTAGGGAGGTCCAGAAACTAAGGAAAAACAATTTGCAACACTCTCGCATCTCCGGATCACCCCTATTATAGGGGTTGAAATTTCAAAAAAAATCTATTAACCGCTGTATGGGGATTCGAAACTTTTTTATTACATGAGTAGGCTCGAGGGGTCTAGAAACTAGGGAAAAACAATTTGCAACACTTTCGCATCTCCGGATCACCCCTATTATAGGTGTTGAAATCTCAAAAAACTCTATCATCCGCTGTATGGGGATTCGAAACTTTTTTATTAAATGAATAGGCTAGAGGGGTCCAGAAACTAGGGAAAAACAATTTGCAACACTCTCGCATCTCCGGATCACCCCTATTATAGGGGTTGAAATATAAAAAAAAACTCTATCATCCGCTGTATGGGGATTCGAAACTTTTTTATTTCACGAATAGGCTAGGGAGGTCCAGAAACTAAGGAAAAACAATTTGCAACACTTTCACATCTTCGGATCACCCCCATTATAGGGGTTGAAATCTCAAAAAAAACCCTGTCATCCGCTGTATGGGGATTCGAAACTTTTTTATTTCACGAATAGGCTAGGGAGGTCCAGAAACTAAGGAAAAACAATTTGCAACACTTTCACATCTCCGGATCACCCCTGTTATAGGGGTTGAAATCTCAAAAAAACTCTATCATCCGCTGTATGGGGATTCGAAACTTTTTTATTACATGAATATGCTAGAGGGGTCCAGAAACTAGGGAAAAACAATTTGCAACACCCGCATCTCCGGTTCACCCCTATTATAGGGGTTGAAATTTCAAAAAAATTCTATTAACCGCTGTATGGGGATTCGAAACTTTTTTATTACATGAGTAGGCTCGAGGGGTCTAGAAACTAGGGAAAAACAATTTGCAACACTTTCACATCTCCGGATCACCCCTGTTATAGGGGTTGAAATCTCAAAAAAACTCTATCATCCGCTGTATGGAGATTCGAAACTTTTTTATTACATGAATAGGCTAGAGGGGTCCAGAAATTAGGGAAAAACAATTTGCAACACTTTCACATCTCCGGATCACCTCCATTATAGGGGTTGAAATCTCAAAAAAACTCTGTCATCCGCTGTATGGGGATTCGAAACTTTTTTATTACATGAATAGGCTGGAGAGGTCCAGAAACTAGGGAAAAACAATTTGCAACACTTTCGCATCTCTGGATCACCCCTATTATAGGGGTTGAAATGTCAACAAAACTTTATCATCCGCTGTATGGGGATTCGAAACTTTTTTATTACATGAATAGGCTGGAGGGGTCCAGAAACTAGGGGAAAACAATTTGCAACACTTTCACATCTCTGGATCACCCCTATTATAGGGGTTGAAATCTCAAAAAAACTCTATCATCCGCTGTATGGGGATTCGAAACTTTTTTATTACATGAATAGGCTAGAGGGGTCCAGAAACTAGGGAAAAACAATTTGGAACACTTTCACATCTCCGGATCACCCCTAGTATAGGGGTTGAAATTTTTAAAAAATTCTATTAACCGCTGTATGCAGATTCGAAACTTTTTTATTTCAGGAATAGGCTAGAGAGGTACAATAAGCAAGGACGAAAAATTCGCACCACCCTTGTAGCTCCGGAACACGCCTTCTAAATGTAGGGTACATTTTCAAAAAAAATAACCACCTGCTCTATGAAAAGTCCAAATCGTTTCATTTCATGAGTAGTTTCAGAAAGTCAAAAAATTAAGGAAATAACAGTTATTATCATCGCAGCATTTGAGCATCCTTCTAGTTAAATTATTGATATGAATTTTGGCACGTTTCATCGATGTTCGGGATTTATGGGGTTTGTAGGGATTCAGAAAATATCGACACTACTAACTTAACGGGTTAGGGGTAGTCAAAGGCGTTAAAAAATGAGTATTGTACATAATTTTTTTTTGATAGAAATTAAATTTATTCAATAAAACTAATGAAACAGAGTTATTTCATTATGTTTCAACTTTACTTGACCAAAATTTTAAAAAAATATATTTATTGTAGACGACGTTATCGCCTTCTTTGTTGGATCCCGTTCCACAAGTGCTTTGCGGTGACCATCAGGACATTTTACTGGTTCATCCAAAATCAATCAAACAAAAAAAATCATTAGTTCAATAGTTAATCTAGTACTTAATCGAAGCTTTTTTGTTTTTGAAAATAAACAAAATGGCGGCTTCTGAAAGTTTACTCGCGGATTTTCAAGGAAAAAAATGGTATTGACGTTTGGATCGTTGGAACGCACCGAAACATATTTTTTCTATGGATTATTTTTTTAATTCTTCAAATTGTTCTAATTTTTTTCGCAAATTTAGTTTCCAGGTTTCAAATAAATATTGACGAATTATCATAGCACTGCGAATAAACTTTGGGTCTATGAAAAATGAGGAATTGCGTTGTGTTCCAATGATGCAAACTTCAACATCGTGGAAAAAAGCACTAGTTTATTGTTAAAAAAAATAGAAGTTTTCAAAAAAAAACATCCTTCCATTAAGTACTAGTTTTTTATGCTTTCAATAAGCTGTATAAATTTCATTCAAATCCGTCGAGTGGTTTTTGAATTACAGTGGTCACCGACTTTGAAAACATAGTCTGAGAAAAACGCATATCTGCTGCCAGCTACCTGCTGTCGAGCGTCAGAGAGCCCTTCAGTTAATGTAGGATATCTCGAAAAAAAAAATTTGTTGGATTGACTTGAAATTTTAAGGTAATATTTTCGAGACATTGTACATCAAGAAAATGCCAAAAAAATCGATTTTTTGAAAATCCTGACTACCCCTAACCCCTTAATAATCAAGATTTTTATTCCTTGAAAAAATTAACAGTAAAGTAATTAGAACATCTGGATACAACAGACGAAACGTGATTTTCCCTCATTCCGTAGCGATTATCCATTTTCCATGTCCGTTTTCGTCCATCAACGCTTGGGTCACTGCATTACGATTAGTAAATTTAAAAATGCATTCCACTTTTCCATTGTGCATGAAAGCAGTACATTGTTGTCATCAATAATGGAGAATACCACAGTGAAATGTGTAACACCATGGTACATCTACGAAATTATAAACACTAAATATGAGTGTGCATCGAAATGTGCCTCGCTCCGTGGCGAGTCTATGAACGAAGCAAAAATTTCGAAGCTTTCATAACTCATGGTACTTTAGCATGTACAAAATCTTTAACGGTAACCATAGTGTAACGGTACGCTATTGCCGTGACGCTTAAACGACGTTACGCGTCGGTTCGAGCTACCTGAAATTTAGGAGCAGGTATGAAAGAAACGTGAGATGACACAGGAGTTTGATTTTAACAAAATAACAAATGTGATTTATTCACAAAAACACACAGATGATTTTTCTTGTACAGCAATTTTTGTTCAAATAAAGAAAATTTTTATTTATTTCGCGTTCTTTTTCGTTATTTATTTTGCCTGTTCGTTTTATCGTTTATTCAGCGTGGAAGCCATGATATTTGCGTTCAAGTTATAATATTTTATGTTGAATTTTTGTAATCGATTTTTCGTTTAATAATAAATTTTCGACGTTAAAGTGTCCAACTTAATCAACTAGAAATTTTATACATTTCTTACCACTTAGAGATTTCTTTTATACTTTCATTATTTTTGTTTTGATGCCTCAGAAATCCGCTCGTGGATTATTTCAACCGGAATTATCTCATCGTAGGCTTATTTGATTGTACATTGAAAATATAAATGAACCATAGTAACAAGGAGAAAGAAAGAACAATCGATCTACTTATTTTCTTACTCTATCGACGGACACTATCGTCCTTTACACGACGACGTCTTTGTTTTGGTTCGATAAGCCTGTTCGGAATAAGTCCTCTCTTTGAAATAATAATAATTGGTGTCTTTTTCGTGGCGGAATATAATAACAATAGAACAAAAAAAATTGCTTTATTTGAGAAATGAATTAATTTCTTTCAAGATGTCCTAATTAAAAATGTAATTCATGCTATATAATGCAAATAATAAGTTTTTCGTGGATTCTATATAAATCTAAATGTTTTTTTGAACAATTTGAAAAGGAATTAATTCAGAAAATGATCAGATATAAAAGTGTTCGCAACCAGTGAAACTTGGCTGGTGAATTATACAAAAGAAAAATATTGGCTCTCTTTACCCAGCTCTGAACTGATCCCTGTTTTTAGCTAGACAAAATTTGAATGAGAAAAGAGTATAAACTAAAAGGAAAGGTTATGCTTCAAATCTTGGATCGAACGGAATCGAACGACCCCGGCCCTCCAAGCATGGAATAATTTAGACGAGGCTGTAGGAAGGATACTCGGAATCTTGAGTCGAACGGAATCGAACGACTCCTGCCCTCCAAGCGTGGAATAATTTAGACGAGACTGTAGGAAGGATACTCGGAATCTTCAGTCGAACGGAATCGAACAACTCCTGCCCTCCAAGCGTGGAATAATTTAGATGGTTAGGTAGTCTAGTCCAGGGAGCGGTTCCACTGGTGAGAGCTCTGAGACTCTCCAAGAATGAAAGAGGCCGTGTGCTGTTCTGTTCCGCCTTTTATACCGTCAATTCCTTTGTTCTTAGGGCTAAAAATAACTAGGACACTGATTCGTCTGCCGAGTAGTCTCAAAACCGTGTTTCTGTCCTAATTTTGCGATTGGAGCTTCGCTTTCCTCTTTCGCTCGCTCGTCCGTCCCTATTCGCGCCGCTCATGGCGTGATCGCTACGCACATGCGTACAAATTGTTCATTTCTAATTTTTACTTGATTTGTGATTGTTTATCTATTTTTAAGAATAATTCATATTTCTATTATCGCTCGATAAATTTTTATGATCATATTAACAGCCTTTCACAGAATTTGGTAATCCCTCCGCTACTCGCCTAAAGTCACGTACGCATTCGTAGTTTAAGTTTTTTTCGCTAGGCGGCCGCTCAGTATGACGACGGACACCGAGCTGTTAACATCGTGCTCAGAGCCGTAATACGATGCCGTTACAATAGACAAATGAATTTTTCTCCAGTAACAACTAAAGCATACATTTTCATAATGACGATGAATAAAAATAAAACGCACCACTGTCTGTTGGTGAGGAACTATTCAATCCACCCTCGTACGTTTTTATATCGGTTTTCTTACAATAGCTTGCTTAAAACGTGAACGCATTTCTACCTCCACCACCAATTCTTCGCAACTGATACATACGTGCATTACTGGAAACAATTGAAGGATCGAGCAGTGCGCATCGAATTTTGAAGCCATATTCGAACGGCGATACTTACATGAAAAATAGTCGAGATTTATTTTTTAAGAAAAGCTATTTGCACCCATGCACCGACCTTATTTTTAGTCTTTTCGATCTTTAAAATCTTCGCTACGGTTTTCTAATACATTTATGTTGTTACTTCAGTATTTCTACCACCCGAGCATATATATCTTCTTTCTTTGTTATGTGTTACACTGATGCACAAAATTAAAAGATCATTAAAATTTTCGTAAACTTTAGGCCGTTTTTAAGATGCTGTATACCGGTGAAAAATGGTCGCACATTTTTTTCCAAAAGCAGTTCGAAGCTTCAATCTTCTAGTTTCCACATGCATATTTTAGAATTTGTTATTTTCAGAAAATTGCAATTTTTTCTCACTGTGAAGTGTGAAACACAAAGCCAATTTTTTTTCATTACATTTGATAGTATGCGTGGCCTCGACGAATTTCTTTTCGGGAAATCTGTTCCGTGATGTTTGTAGACCACATTTTCAGTTTCAAATCGTTCTTTATAAACTTCTGTAGATCGTTATTGATCACGTTATTCGTAGTCAAAGCAAAAACTGTAAATTTTACTTCTTTGATGTCATTTTCACTTGTTTGTGTTTTTGGAAAGCTAAGAATGTGCTGTTTAGCTACCTTCAGTCGCTCATTCGATAAAAAAAAATTCACATCGCGTCAAATTCATTTGAAAAAAATACTTAAAATTGACATCTGCAACTTTTCATAAAACCTCATAGCATACTATGAAAGAAACACGAAATCATTCAAGTTACTGCGTTTTTTTTTCGAGTTGAACATATTCATTAGATGTGTGCCAAACCGCATGATCCTCAGATTTGTTTCCACTATGGTCCCTTGATGATCAAATATGGCACTTCTGTTGAAATTTCTAAAAAATGGCCTGTTTTACGTCAAGAAAATTTTTCTTCATTTATGATAATTATTCAATTATGGTTGCATGACCTTTCCAGTTCGAAACTAGCCGTAGTAATTTTCTTAAATATTTGTTTTCATTTAAAATTAAAATAGAAAATTTTCAAATCACTTCTGGTGTTTCATAAAAGATACTGCTAGTTAAAACTGAAAGGGTTACGGAACCATAATTGAAAAATTACAAGAAATGAAGGGAAATTTTCTTGAGGCAAAACGGATCATTTTTCGGAGATTTCAACAGAAGTGCCACATTTGACCATTGAGCGCCCATAGTAAAGAAATCTGAGGGTTCTGCGGTTTGGCACTCTTCTTATGGATATGTTGAACTTATAGAAAACGTAGTGTCTCAAATGATTTCATGTTTTTTTCGTAGCGGGCTATGAGGTTTTATGAAAAGTGGCACACATGTCAATTTTGAGTAACTTTTCAAATGAATTTGACATACTGCAATACCTTTTTTCGAATGAGCGCCTTAAGGTAGCCAAAGAGAATATTCTCAGTTTTTCATAACCGCCCTCAAGCTTTCCGTATGACCATTATTTACCGAGTTACAGACGCTGAGTCAAAATTATTTTTTTTGCTTTCGTGGATAATGCGGTTAATAATGGTCCTACAGAAGTATATAAAAAAACGATTTGAAACTGAAAACATGGTTTATAAACGTCGTGGAACAGAATTCCCGAAACAAATTTTGTCGACGCCGTGCATACTTCCAAAGTTGATGAAACAAAATCGTTTTAGTTTTGCACACTTAACAGAGATGAAAAACTGCAATTGTCGAAAAATGAAAAATTCAAAATATGGATTTGAAAACCAGAACATTTAAGCTTCGAAATGTACGACCATTTTTCACCGAGATAGCCTCTCAAAAACACCTTAATTTTTTGAAAATTTTAGTGATCCTTCAATTCTGTGCACCAATGTATTTACAAATATCGATTTGCTGATTATATTATAATATTATTCCGTTTTATTCTTATCTACTAACGAATTTTTAACTCTTCTGATGATTGGTACAATCGTTGAACTGCCATGCACCTTACATTGTTCTTCGTTTTTTCGACCTTTTTGACGCCGTCTGTGTTCTTTTGCTAGATAAAGTTATGGTTCTTAGTGTTTCTTACTTGTATTGCCCTCTCTACGGCCTCCTGGCACGTTTGTGTCTGTACTGCGATGCTTCTACCTCTACAGCATAGAAGTATTTTTTGTCATCTAGTGATATCTATTTGTAGATTATCTTATATTATTTTTCCGTTATACGTTTATCTACTAACGTATTCTTAGTTCTTCTGCCGGTTGTTCCAATCGTCGAACTGTCATGCACCTTATATTATTATTTGTCTTTTCGACCTTCACGACGCCGTCTGCGTTCTTTTGCTAGACAAAGTCGTGGTCCTCAGTGTTTCTTACCTGTATTGTCCTCTGCGGCCTCCTGGTACGTTTGTGTCTGTACTGCGATACTTCTACCTCTATAGCACAGAAGTATTTTTTGTCATCTAGTGATATCTATTTGTAGATTATCTTATATTATTTTTCCGTTATACGTTGATCTACTAACGTATTCTTAGTTCTTCTGACGGTTGTTCCAATCGTCGAACTGTCATGCACTTTACATTAGTCTTGGTCTTTCCGACCTTCTCGACGCCGATGCGTTCTTTTGCTAGACAAAGTCGTGGTCCTCAGTATTTTTTACCTGTATTGTCCTCTCTGCGGCCTCCTGGTACGTTTGTGTCTGTACTGCGATACTTCTACCTCTACAGCACAGAAGTATTTTTTGTTATCCAGTGATATCTATTTGTAGATTATCTTATATTATTTTTCCGTTATACGTTGATCTACTAACGTATTCTTAGTTCTTCTGACCGTTGTTCCAATCGTCGAACTGTCATGCACTTTACATTAGTCTTGGTCTTTCCGACCTTCTCGACGCCGATGCGTTCTTTTGCTAGGCAAAGTCGTGGTCCTCAGTGTTTCTTACCTGTATTGTCCTCTCTGCGGCCTCCTGGTACGTTTGTGTCTGTACTGCGATACTTCTACCTCTATAGCATGGAAGTATTTTTTGTCATCTAGTGATATCTATTTGTAGATTATCTTATATTATTTTTCCGTTATACATTTATCTACTAACGTATTCTTAGTTCTTCTGACGGTTGTTCCAATCGTCGAACTGTCATGCACTTTACATTAGTCTTGGTCTTTCCGACCTTCTCGACGCCGATGCGTTCTTTTGCTAGACAAAGTCGTGGTCCTCAGTGTTTTTTACCTGTATTGTCCTCTCTACGGCCTCCTGGTACGTTTGTGTCTGTACTGCGATATTTCTACCTCTACAGCACAGAAGTATTTTTTGTCATCCAGTGATATCTATTTGTAGATTATCTTATATTATTTTTCCGTTATACGTTGATCTACTAACGTATTCTTAGTTCTTCTGACGGTTGTTCCAATCGTCGAACTGTCATGCACTTTACATTAGTCTTGGTCTTTCCGACCTTCTCGACGCCGATGCGTTCTTTTGCTAGGCAAAGTCATGGTTCTTAATGTTTCTTACCTGCATTGTCCTCTCTGCGGCCTCCTGGTACGTTTGTGTCTGTATTGCGATACTTCTACCTCTATATCATAGACGTATTTTTGTCATCTAGTGGTATCTATTTGTAGATTATCTTATATTATTTTTCCGTTATACGTTTATCTACTAACGTATTCTTAGTTCTTCTGACGGTTGTTCCAATCGTCGAACTGTCATGCACTTTACATTAGTCTTGGTCTTTCCGACTTTTTCAACGCCGACGCGGCGATGCGTTCTTTTGTTAGGCAAAGTCGTGGTTCTTAATGTTTCTTACCTGTATTGTCTTCTCTGCGGCCTCCTGGCACATTTGTTTCTGTCCCGCGATACTTCTACTTGTACAACATAGATATTTTATTTATCATCTAAAGATATCTGTTTGCCGACTATCTTATGTCATCATGAAAAGCCGCGGTAGTGCCTCGTTCGGTTATACTTTTATTTACTAACGTACATTTACGTACATTATTCTTAATCTTTCCGACCTCCTTGACGCTGTCTGCGTCTTTCGCGAATATTGTTATCAAAATAACTTATAGATGATTTTTGGTAAAGATGTCTTATCATTTATGTTCGATGTTTTTCCGTAGAGTTAAGATTTTCGTCTGCTTCATTGAGTTCTGCAACATCTACAAGTTGATCCAAAAAGGTCTTCGTCTACTTATGGCTTCCTATCGCGTTTGTGTTTACACTGCCCGTTCTGCTACCTCCGTCCGTACTTCTAGCTCCACAGTTTTTTTTGTTTAAAAATGTTGATTTTCAGATTATCTTTAATTATTGTAACCTTTTACTTTCTCCTACTTACCGTATTCTTTGTTGACATGACACCGATGACAGAATATTAACGAGACACAAAGATTGCTTAGTATAACACCGCTGTTATCTATTAATAAACCGCCATCGATATCTTCGATACTCATCCATAGACCACCGTCAATGGAAATATTACAAACATATATAGTTTTTAAGCTAGCGTTATTTTTTCAAACGTTTCATTTGCTAGACAAATATACCATTTTTTGCGAAATGAATTTTCTCTCATATGAATACATTATTTGTTGATCTAATTAAAATGTATATTTAAAATTTATCAACTCTAACAGTGTTTATTGTGTTTGCACTTTAGTTTTACTATACTTACGACATAGTCTACACACGAAATATTTTGGGACATTCGCCTTTTCCTTATAGGCTAGGCCTGTCAACGTTGCTTCATCGTCTGTCTTCAAATTCGATTTAAAAACGCATTTTCGGTGAGTCTTGCGTTCACATATTGTGCACTCTACTACTGCGGTACGCATAGGCGCAAAGCAATGCAGACACGTCTTTTCCATGCTCTCTGATTTTAAAAGCAGACTATGTGCACTTTCTTTCCGAAATGCTGCTGGATCAAAACTGGTATTAAATGGTTCTCTTTTTCCCAAGCATTGCATATAGTACATGACGTACACTCCACAACTGGATCCATCATCGAACGATTGATACGGACGCTTGTATTCATCGTAAAATTCCCAATTAATATTGCTTAAGCTGTTCAACGATGTGCCTTCTTTACAGAGGCCTATATACTTTTTGAACTCTCTCATTGCGCGATCCTTGTCGTCTTCATAATTTTTGTAAGGATCTAGTACCGCTATTTTTTTCTCATTTACGTTCACCACAAATAGGCGCCAATGAAATGAATGTACATAAGGCATTATCAATAGATTCTCTATCGGCTTGCTTGTTTTTGCTATCATTCTGCTGTCGTGGAATCGGTTACCAGCGTCTTTACCAATTATTATTGACGTATCACCAGTTGGTATATATGTTACGCCAGCCCACTCATCAATATTTGCAGCGGCAAATGCGTCAATAACCTCTCCATCGATCCATTGCCTGCTGTCAAGTGATGAAAATTGCATTGCTGTTACAAGAAATGTTTCAGCGGTCAATGACTTCCTTGTGTAAAAGCGACAAACTGTCAACATACTTGATTTGGACTTCATGTAATATTTAACGTCTTTGACCAAGCCATTCTGAAATTTTTCAACTGTGCCATCAAGTTTTCCTCTTTCTGCGACTGTCTCCAATTTCGGAACTGTTCTGTCATTTTTCCCATCATTTTCTGTGTCCATATTTTCGCGTGAGTCAAACGGCAGACTGAATTCTTCATTCTCGCACATTCCGACATTTTCATACCCAGTATTTTCCTTTTCCTGTTTTTTTTCTCCTTCAATGCATAGTTTTTTAACAATCTTACCATCAACATAACCAACATTACGTCTTTTCTTGTCCCTTTTCCTTTGCCAAGTTTCTTCGATAAATGGGTCCTCAACTGGCGGGTATTTAGGCTTTCGCCGGGATTTTGTAGTTCCCTTTACTTTTGCATTCAATACAATTTTTGCATATGTTAACTTTCGTTGTTCATTTAATAGACGCACGCAATCCGCAACCGATAATCTTGTGTTTCGTTTCAATACTTTTTCTTTCAAAACTCTGTGCGAACTCTCAACATACGCATTGCTCACTCTGGATATCGACTTGTCTACTCTATTCAAGTCTATAGCGCTCCAAAAAATTGGATACGGCATCCACATCCTTAGTACGTGGTCCATAAATTTCGGTGCATAATATTCATTTTGAATCCCAGAATTCTTCTCCATTTCGTAGCTTTCGGCTTCTTTCTCTATTTCTTTTTCCAAGATTGCCACCTTCGAATTGTATCGTTTGAAATACGGCGAATTCCTGTAAATTGTATTGTCTTTCACACCTTCGATAAAATGTACCTCGTCGCCATTAGCTTTTATATCTTCCAGCTCTTGCACATCTTTATTCACTCTGTTGCGATTTTCCAACCACAAGTTCTTGATGACGATCAGGCTGTCTTTTGCGGTTTGTTTCTTTAATAAAAGCATCCCCATATTTTCGAAAACGATATCCATCTCATCCAAGCTTCTGCATAGACATAAAAGGGCCATGCATTCCATAAGGACTCCTTTGAAAGGCTTGCATTCTCGGAAACTGTCATGAATTGTCTTGGAGACAATTTTCATGAAGTGAGCAAAACATATTTTCAATACGCTCAATTCCTTCAGCAATTCGACATTTGTGGTTAAACTGTCGTATGTCAGTTGAAGATATTTTTTTATTGGTATACCATTCCATTCTTGTAGTATTGAATTGATCATTGCCCAAGACCAATCAACGACGATTGCGTCTGCAAATGGCCATTTCTTGAACTTGGACATGATAAAGCTCTTATATTTTTTCAAAAATATACTTATTGAAACAATTCCATGTTCTGAAGTTATCATATGTGCTAGAGGTAAAATCTCCATGTCGAGCCTAGCTACTAAGACGTAATAAAAAATTTTTTTGCAATCCAAATGTTGTGGTTTTCGGACGATAGATCCTGTTGCATCGAAGGATAAAATAATCGGCTTCTGGCCATCCATAAGAGCCAGATCTGCTTCAGTGTACATGGTGAGAGTCAGAGGTAACCCGAAATCTCGTAAAAAACTATCTTTTATCTCGTGGTTTTGCATCCAGAGTCCTCCGGCATCCAAAAGATCTATTGATCGCAAAGTCGTACGGGCTTTACAATTTTCTTCCGACACTATTTTGTAAAGCACATTCTCTGAGCAAAGTTTTTGCGGGTGCCCATCTGCCGCGTATTCGGTACTAGTGTTTGCCTGCAGCTCTGCCAAAAAGTCAACGACACTGCGATATCTCATAGATTCTAGATATTGTTTACGTCGTGGCCCTTTCACAGATTGGAAAAAGTCCTTCATTAGATTTTTTTCGTGAACTACTGTCAGTTCTGTGGTACTTGAGATTTCGAGTTCGGCAAGTGCTTTCTCCAAGTGGTAAATCCGGAAACGGTAACGTTGCTTGTGATCGGGTCGTTTACATTTTGCATAAAGCACAGTATCTCTTAGGTTTTCTCGACGGCTTCCATAAAAACTCAAAATACACGTACAATGTAGTGTCCTTAACATTACGCTTTCAATTGTTGTTCTGATTTTATCTCCGCAAGATTCACCGGTGTCTGCTTTGAAATCCGTAGATGGTATTTCAATCGTTGCAAGCGTTACCACGAATTCTGTCTTATCTGTCTTCGCATTTTCTTCAATCTGTTTTTTGTTTTTTGGTCTATTGTCGAGTTCCTCATCTGAAGTGCTTACATTGCCATTCTCTTCGCAATGCTTTTTTGTTTTATTTTCTTTGACGCGATTTTTACTTTTATTTCGTGACTGACCAATACTGTAGTCACTGTCACGGTCTGATAAATCAGATTGCAAGATCTCACTGCTACTTGACGGAAAACTATATTCATCCCGCGAATCTTTTTCCGTCACAATTGCATCTATTTTATAACACGTTCTTCTTGTTCGCTTACTCAGAGAATCGATACTTTTGACGTCAGATTTTTTATTAATTCCATCCTTTGTTTTTCGATTCGCGCTTTGAGATTCGAATGATTTCTCACTGGCAGCATCATTCGTCGAATCGTTCTCTTTTTCCACGATGAAAGTCGACATTGGATCCTCATTCCAGGATGTTTCTATTTGCTTCAACGCTAACTCTGTTATGCTGCTCTTATGAACATTTTTTTGCTCATCCAAAGTTTCAGCAGTGACACTTACTATGTTCGAATTACAGAATGTTGCTAATTTGGAAGAAATTGGAAACACTCCATTTGCAGCCTCGACCTCATCTTGTTCACCACTCACTTCTCCGCAGGGTGATTCAATATCAGACACTGTCTCAAGCACGACCCAATGTCCATGACGTTGTGTCCCAGTGAACATTATATTCAAGTGCTTACCTTCACTCTTTTTGTCGCATGACAACGTCTGCACCTTCACGATTTTATCGCCGTTAGGTGACTCTCGGTATATTGTTACATCTGTTTTATATACTCGAGCAAAAACACCAGTTTCGTAATCGGTACCGTATTCCTTCGGGTTTCCCATTACAGTTCTGTAATGGTTCGCGTTTCTGTACATTATTTCCTCACAGGAAGCGTTAAGTAAGTCGACTTGTTCTGTCCACTTCATTACGGTGTCCTCTACAATTGTTGATCTAACAATTTCATGAGATTCTTCATCACCAAAAACGTGATGGGCAAAGCACCTAAATAAACAGTTGCCGTCTCCAAGAACATTGATTATTTTGTACTTGATACCATCTACATAAGCGTCCTCGTCACGCAGGGACCTGCAGTTTCCCTTGCTTGCACCATCTCTCGGCGACGAGAATAGATTCTGCGTTACATGCACCTTACCTGGAATGCTTCCGTCATCTTTTACATAGGATACCGTGTCACGCAGAGACCTGTTAGTTTTCTTGCTTGCGCCGTCTCTCGGCGACGAGGTTACATTATGTGTTTCATGCACCTTACCTGGAAGACTTGTGTCGTCTTTCACGGGCTCGTTGCTGTTTTTCTTTTCATTTATTGAACGCGCGAGTGCAGATTTCACACCATCCTCCTTCTCCCAGTTATACATCAATTTCTTCTGAAATGTAGCATCACTAGAGACTCTTAATTTTTGCGCTACCTGTTGAAAAAAAATCGTTACGATCCGTTTGATTCTCTGTACGGTTTTGTAATTCGTAAAATTGAAATGCAATGAATTTTTTTTTTTATAGTAAAATCCGAAATTGTTAGCACCTTCGAGATCAAAATATTATTCCATTTTTTTGTACAACCACAGACTTAACGTGTCCAAAGTTAGCTTCTCAAATCACAGCATTGCACACTCTGAGGGGTGTTCTTATAACATCCACCATAGTTCTGAAGTTGCTGATACTTTTTATCAACCGACAGCGATGGGTGTGCGGTTGGTGTGTGACTCCGGCGATCTCTCAAGTTAAACAGCCTCGGGCGAGGCCAATACTTGGTTGAGTGACCGTTTAGCAATGCACCTGCTCTCACATCAATCACTGAGCGGGAGGCAGTTTTTCTGAGTTTTCGAGAGTGCTAACCAACTGGAACTCAGTAAAAATATAGCTGTCTATATCGGCCGGGTTCTCCACAGTTTTCCTTGGCCCTCGTGCAAATGCGAAACAGTAGTGCATTAGGAAAGAGTGGCTATGGACAACACTCTCGGGGGGGGGGAGGGTCTCACAGGAACAAAGGAATTAATGACGTGGGGGAAAGTGGGGTTAAAGTGATGGGATGGGGTCGGAAAAACCTGCAAGGGTATATGCAGGAACAATAAAAAAAAAATACTTTTTATCAATAGTTCTTTCGAATGTACCGAATAGTACCGAAAACTACAATTTAAAAAATGAGATGCTGACGACCGGAAAAAGTTTGCATCCGAAGATAGTAAATCCAAAAAAGTTAGCAGAAATTACGTCGAAAACATTACAACTACCAAAAGACAAAATAAAAAATAAAATATATGATGATTAGGAGCTTTTTGATAACTAATTGAGTGCTTTTAAAAAAATTGGAGTTTGAACTCTTCTTAATACAAATCATGGCGTTGTCAATTAAGAGCTATGGAATTGTTACAAATACAATTTGATAGCTAATTGAGTGCTTTTAAAAAATTTGGAGCTTGGCCTCTTCTTAATACAAATCATGGCGTTGTCAATTAAGAGCTATGGAATTGTTACAAATACAATTTGAAGCTTCATACTTTTCCATACGAACTTGCGAAAATACGACGAAAAGAGCAAGCACGCTCAAATTCATGCAATTTAAACAAAAAAATTTTAATAATTTCCAACGTAAGTATTCGTAGATAGAAAATAGTTACAAAAAAATGTGAAGCTCAAATTTTTTTTACAGCTCTTCATTAGCTTCCAAAAAGTTCGTAATTGTCGAATATTTTATTTTTAATATTTCACGTTTGGCCGTTCTAATTTTATAGACATGCAGAAAATTAATACTCCACACATAGTTTTGAAGTTCTTGTTCGTTTATATTGCAAAATTCTTTGAATAAGAGGTCTGGTCCCCCTGAAATAATTAATGTAAACAAAAATTCAATCCAACAGTGAGACACTGCAGTAGTTGTAAGAATTCTAGGTTCTATCAAGATTTGAAATGATAACTACAGTTTCCTGTACAAACTAGAAAAGTGTTCCAGCTTTGTGTGCCCACTAAATAGTTTTAAATAATTATTATTTAAAAAAAACACCTCGACAGCAGTGAGGTGCTATCATACTGTGTCGAGTTTATGTAATGCTTCCAAATGATGACTAGAGTCCCCATGTATGCACTTCTGCAGAGTTTCAATTTCTCAAGCCTTCCGGAAAATGTTAGATGAAAATTGGTAATAAAAAATATTTTCGATAATGAGATGCTGTCGTGGTATGACAAGTTATAGCTTATATAAAACTTTTCGATGATGAAAAGATTCCCCATGTACGTACTCCGGAATAGTTCTAGCCAGTAGCACTTTTGAAATAATTCCTAATGATTATTATGAATAAAAAATGTCCACGTTAGTCATATGCTGTCGTATCATGAAGAAGCTTTTTTAAAGCTTATTAATGATAAAGAGAGACCTAGAAGCTTGAACTCTTCTGGAATCCGTACACGAGGAGTCTAGATTTCGTTTAGAAGCATTATATAAGCTTCAACTCATCATAGTACGATAGAATCTCATTGTAAAGATTTTTCATTAATAATAAATTTTCACCTGTGTGAACCTGGCGCCCGACTTTCAGAAAATTAATTTTTTTTTTTAAATGGAAGGTTTCGATAAGTAGTGGATAGTAGTGACACTAATTTCGTTAGTAGTAACGCCAAAAAAAAATATAGCGAAAAAAAAACGTCATCTCCTGGAATGAAAAAAAATCTTCATTTTTAACATATTTCTCAGCGTTTTAATGCAAAACCAAGATGAACGTTTTGAAGTATAAAAATTCTTCTTTCGAAATCGTTTTTGTAAATTGAAATCAGACCATACCTGTCGCATTCAGGCCTCCTGGAAAATTGCATAGTAAAAAATTCAAATGGCCACAGATCAAAAACTATGCATCGGACAGTGCCTGCTTTTCGCACATATAAAGTTTATATTAATAACTAATACTGGTCGGAGGATCTACGCTATAACTCAAAAAATAACCGAGTTATGAATTTTTGAAAAAACTGTACTTTGGCCGGTTTTTCCCGATTATCTCCTAAACTAACGGTCAAATCGAGTCGTTCGATCTCTCATTTCTTTGGTATTTTCATTCTCTACAACTTCTCTGTTGACACCATCACGATTACCCTGATAGTTTTAATTTTATAAGCAAAAAACTAAAAAAACAGCGATTTTTTGCATAAAATTGTTAATAACAAAGTTATAAATAATGAAGTCGAGTGAAAAACATGCCACTATATCATATGAAACTATTCTCCAAACAATGGCGCAGCTGGTTTTCTTCTAAAACTTTTTACACAAAATGCTCACTCCAAATCTCTGTAGCTTGGCCTAAATGGCAATTATGTAGTAAAAATCATCTCGAATCAAGTTTGGCTCAATTTACTCGCTTTAAATAGACTTTTTTTTACCACACTGAAACTCCTTCACTTGCAACCTCTAGGAACGTTTCTGATGTAATTCTGTTATTCGTAGTACTTGTTTGGATCTTTAAACAGAAATTATCTCGGAAAAATCATCTTCAAAAATTAAAAAAAATTATAATATTTTTTTTATTTTTCCTAATTTATTACTAAGGAAAAAAATTTCACTACAATCCACTACTAACGTTTTTCTATGAGAATCAGCCGGATAACTTCATTTTTTTTCATTGTGGGAGGTGACGTTTTTTTTCGCTATATTTTTTTTGGCGTTACTGCTAACGAAATTAGTATCACTACTATCCACTACTTATCGAAACCTTCCATTTAAAAAAAAAGAATCAATTGTCTCAAAGTCGGACGCCAGGTTTACACAGGTTAAATTTTCAATGAATTTTGAAAACTCTAGAGGCTTGAACGCTTCCAGAATCCGCCCTTGGGGACTCGAATTATCATTTAGACGCCTTATATAAGCTAGGACTCATCATACTATGATAGCATTGACCTATCATAAAGATTTTTTGTTTATAGCAATTATTCGTAATTTTTTAATGGGCGTAGAAGGCTGGAATTCTTCTCTAGCTTATACGGATGAACTGTAATTATCATTGAAAATCTCAATAGAACCCAGAACTTTTATACCTACTCCGGTATCCCGGTATCCCATAGAATTTTTGTCTACATTAATCATTCAAAATCTGAGACTTTTAGTTCGAAGAACCTAGCAATGTAAACGCAACAACCCTACAAGTATTTGTGGACTGGTGATTTTCTGCTTATTTTTTCCTTTACACACGTGGAAGGTGCCCAAACTAACACGATATTTTTTCCTAACATTTAATTACCAATGTTTACTTGCGGAGTCGCTATATTTAAGCCTTAGGATTCCGAAAATTAAAATTGTTGACCTGTAGATGGCAGACAAAGTGTCGAAAAAATTTACTACAGTAAGATATTATTGACAGAATCGCGCGAGAAGATATTTTAGGGCACTTAGATGTCGACATATTGCTTCCTATTAATAAATCCTAGGGTAACCGTTTTTGTAACAGAACATTACGGTAATATGCGCAAGAAAAGAACGCCTGTCCTCCAACTTTAATATTTTTACTTTTTTATTTTTACTGTTCCTGCGTATTCCCTTGCGGGTTTTTAGAAACTCATCCCATCACTTTAACTTCGACTACTTTACTTTCCACTAATTCCACTAGTTAATAAAGTTAATTCAATTAACTTTAACTTCACTAATTTTCAATTTCCTAAGTTTCCTGTTCCTGAGAGACCCCCCAAGAGTGTTGCCCACGGCCACTCTTTCCTAATGCATTACTGTATGGCACGAGGGCCAAGGGAAACTGTGGAAAACCCGGTCGATACAGGCGGCTATATTTTTACTGTTTCAATTGATTAGCACCATTACAAACTCAGAAAAATTGCCTCCCGCTCAGTGATTGATGCGCGAGCTAATGCACGGTTAATTGGTGACCCAATCAAGTATTGGCCTCGACCGAGACTGCTTAACTTTGGAGATCGCCGAAGCCACACACCGACCGGCATCTATCGCTGTCGGTCTCCAACTTTAATAATTAATAACTGATCAGCACGGGTCTGATAAAAAGACGTTACTTGACTTTTTGACTCAGATTTCGGTCCTCAACTGAAGTTTATATTTTGTACCATTGCTCTTGGAACATTCTGTATAATTGAATTTGGCAAACGGCGTTCTGAAGGAGTCAAATTCAGCTCCATTTTGCTTTTTTATTTACTTTTCTATGATTTTTTTTACCTGATACGTAATTATAAACATAGCCATTGTTGCTTATTTTTTAGCAGAACCGAATCGGGCGTAAAGTTTATGGAATTTTTTTTGTTGTTTTTTCCCCGAAAAACTTAAAAATGGGAACCATAAGTTTTAATTACATTTTCTTTCAAGTTTCTTGTAATCGTTATTCTCAGTTATATGGTTTTTATAAAAACAACTTGTTTTAAATAATCGTCGTCGTAACTGGAGAACTGTAGCGTTTAAAACAACATCACCGCCTGGAAATTTTCCAGACTTTTTCTCAAAATTTTAGATTTCGACTATTTTCGGTCGAATCTCTGACCAATTGATTGGTGTAAGTTGAGATCTGCCGGGTTTGTGACGAAGTACACTACCGGCGAAATTTTCTGGATAAAATTTCAAAATGTCTTGGAACCAGATTTGATGCCAGTCCGTCGGCAGTATACATGAATGAATGTAGTAGACGGCATTTGAAACGGGAGGAATTCAGCTTCATTTCGGTTTTTTGAAAATTTTTTATGATATTTTTCACATCCGCTACGTTATTTGTAACATGAACGTTTTTCGCCCTTTTTATTTCACATCTACAGTTGGACCGCGTTTTCAAAAGGGATTTTTTCAATAAGTTTCTTCAACCAAGATCTTGAACGGGACAGTTTCAGCTTTAATTTTGTTTTTGAAAAAGTATTGTGTGATTTTTTCCGCATAGTTATCCCGTTTCCCGGGGGAAAAGAACTGATTTTAGAAAATACCGCGTAACACGACAACTGGTGGGTTTGACAGAAAATCTCAAGAGAGTAAAAAGTTGCGACCGTTTTCGTTGATTTCGGCAGAATTATTTTTCGAAATTTTTTTTTTCAAACTTCTTCAGTCAGAACTAATTGATGCCATACCTTGAAAAATATGGGGTTTGTGATAAAATATCAAGAGGAAAAAAAAATTCACTTTTCATTTTTGAATGCATTAGAATATTTTCACAGTAAAAAAAAAATTTTTTACACAAAATAGAAGGGTCAAAAAAAGTTTACGAAACAAAATCTGAAAAAATTCCACCGTTTTCGTAATTGAAAAATACAACTTTTTCTCTTCTTGGTATTTTATTGAAAACCTCGTAGATTTCGAGTTGCAGCAATCAATTTATCAGAGTTTCAACCGAACATAGTAGAAAAAAAAAATTTGAAAAGCAATTGTGAAAAAATTCTACTGAATTGAACAGAAACGGATGAAGCTTTTTATTGTCTTGAAATTTTGTTTTAAACCTAATAGTTATCATGTAACGCGGCATTTTCTAAATCCGATCTTTTTCGTCAAAATCGGAATAACGTTGCGAAAAAAAACGCAGAAAACTTTGTAAAGAACAAAAGTAAAGCTGAAGCAGCTCACTTTAAGATTTTGGTGAAAGGAACTCATTAAAATAGATCCTTCTGAAAACGCGATCCAACCGTTGAGGTAAAATAAAAGGGCAAAAAACGTTCAGGTTCAAAATAACGTACAAGATGTACAAAACATTGTAGAAGATTTTGAAAAAAAGCGAAATGAAGCTTTCCCCCTATCGAATGCCGTTTACTAAATTTGTTTATGCTGCTGGCGAAAATGACTGAGACATTTTCGTAATTTTGTCCGGAAACTTTTCACGGGTAGTGCATCGAGAGAGAAAGAACCACAATTATTTTATTTTACATTCAGTAAAATTGTTTGAAAGTTTTTCCGAAACTAGTTTGATCATTTTTGGTCGAAACTCAGACAATCGTTTATTCAATTTGACAATCTCATGAAATATCGAGTTTAAACCAAAATATAGGAATAAGTTTTGCGATATTTATTTCGGATTCACTGGAATTTTTTTTGATTATCTTTTTCAGGAATATTTTTCGCCAGGAATTTCACTCGAAAATTGGGAAATTGTATTTTCCTCAATTTATTGTAAATTCCATGGCGAAATTTTATATGCTTCATGAAAATGAGACGTGGTATTCTTATTGAAATTGTTTTTCAAGTTGAACTGAAATTGATGGTCAAAGAAATTCAGAACAAATTTCAGTTGATTAAAAATTAAAAATTACAACTTTTATCCCTCTCCATATGATTTTATGACGATCAATCAGTCTCGCAATCGATATAAAATCTGCTGAAAACTTTTCTCCGACGCAGCTGAATTTTAGAGAAAAATAAAAATTACACGTTGTTCTCCTTTTATCAGAGAATGACTTGTAATTTTTGTTTTCCGCAAACTATAAAGCGTCTCGGAGAATATGAGAATTTGGTTTTTTAGCCTACTCTCTCGCAGTTACGTTTAACGAAGACAACTGATGAATGAGCTGTGACCCGATAGTTTTCGATGCGTGTCGATCTATTTATTAGACATCTCCGAGTTTCGACCGAAAATTCTGAAGAAAAGTTTAGGAAAAAATTCTAGTGATTGTAAAGTATACAAATACATTTTTCTCCTTTTGATATTTTGTCACAAACCTTGTAGTTTTTGAGTCACTTAAATGGACTTATCAAATGAGTTTTGACCAAAAATGATTGAAGAAAAAAATTTTCTTAAAAAATTCTGAAAAAATTCCGAAAGTGTATCCTCTTAATATTTCATTTCGAATCCCGATGCATTACTTTTGTTGGACAAAAACGCTATACTTTGCGGAAAACAATTATAGGAAACATGAAAAAAGAAAAACAAAATCTAAGCTTTTGCTTTCCTTTTTCAGTTTTTCAGGGACATACTTAAGAAACAAATATTTGCAAAGACTGCGCTCGATTTGAGCAGTCCAAAAAATTGTTATCTTGAAAGTCACGTACCAGGTCAAAAAATATAAGGAAAGCAAAGTGAAAAAGCAAAACAAAGTTGAATGCGTCTTCTATCGTCTTTAAAACACTGTTTGGTAAATTTGATTATATATTTTTTTCAATAAGATATCTACTTCGAACGGTTGACCTCACAAACAATTTACGTGGTCAACTTGTAGAGTGAGTTTCGAGGATCAGAATAAGACGGGTCACATTAATATCGGTGAAAAAAATGCGAAGTATTCTTTGAAACTTCTTGATGGCAATGTATTTTCATGGAACTATATAGTTATCCGTTGATGATTTTACAGATCCATCCTTATCAACATGTTTCGAAATGAAGAACATATCTTCTAATAAAAATTGACTTTCACTATTGTTAATTAGTGCAGTAAACTCATATTAACCTCTGTAAATTCAGCAACCCGTTCTAATTATTGTGACATTAGTTGTTTTATTGTACCAGTGTAATTTACAGTGACCTTGAGAAAAAAAGTACATTGAGTTGCCCTCTTCTTTATTGGCTACAGTTCAACATTTTTTTCAATTTCCCCTTTCATCACATAAATATTGAACAGACCCCTCTGATTGCCCAAAAGAATTTCAGGATGAAATTATATAGATTTTGAAAACAATTTTTGTGCAAAAGTAAAGAAAAACAAATCAAAATAAATGTATTGCTTTTTCTTTAATTTGAAGACATTATATAGAATAAAGTCTAGGAATAAAATGGAAAATTTTACATCTTCTTCAAAATCCTGAGTAAAAATCACAATTTCATTACCCAATTCTGATTTCTAAATTTATTAGCAAGTTTTAGTTTCGTCATTTAGCGGATATTTTTTAGTGATCCATCAACTTATTCTGCAAAAACATGTCAACAATTATAAGAATGAAGTGAGTTACAGTTGGAATAAAAGTTTTTTCCATCGCTACAATGATTATAACTTCAAAACCATATCAAGTTTCTATTCTTTATATACAACGACACTTTATCGATGTTGCACATTTTATCCTTGTTTCTCCCATTCACTTACTTTTTCTCTTCAGTCTACAAGTTTGCAACCGTTGGAGTGTTACGAAATTCATTAATTTTTTTCAGCAGGGTAGAAAATTTATATGCAATGTTTGACTACTATAATTGAACAATATTTTCGTGGGACGTAAAAATGAAATCTGTGGAAAAAATTGAGAAGATTTCACGAAAAAAGGGTTAAAAAAACGATATGTCATTGCTCTCCAACGATGCAAACTTCATTACTTTTTTCGTAGAGACATATATATGGGGCATTCCACGCCAAATCAGCCACTTCAAAACTTTTGGGTTTTTGATTTTGTTCAAAATTTTCCAAGTTGTTATACCCATTGAAAGGAGCTCTCTTGATTTTTTTCAGAATTTTTTGTGGATGGCATAATAAGTTACGATTTTTGGGCAAAAATAGAATTTCTTTTTCTTTTCCCTATAACTTTCCGAAAAATAGGCCGAATTGAACTTTTTTTTTTTTAAACCTGAGTGTTTTTTCCTGTTCTTTTTGAAGGTATTTTAAAAAAAATTATTGGTGTAGATTTTTACCAATTTTTCGCAGTTTGAAGCAAAAAACCATTCATTTCAGGCATTGAGACGTTTTTAATTTTTTTCAGAAAATTCTCAAAAAAACTTCAACTAATTCAACGATTTTTAAGACTAGTTACATGATGGGATAATTTTTGGTTATATTTTTTTCGTAATTTTGAAAAAAAATTGTGAATGTTACTCGTACATTTTACAGCAATCTCGAATACCGTAATTTGTGATCCTAGAATATATACATACATCCATTCTTCATCGTCATTAAAAGTTTTTCCTCAACACAATTTTATAAATGAAAAATGGAGAATCATCAGATAGTCAACAAAACTAAAAAAATCAACAATAATAACAAATTTCTGTTTCGATTGTAGTCAAATAGGACCTATAATTCAAAATGGTATTGCACGTATGAAACATCACTTTTGGTTGAATGTCAAGGCCTAAAACTAAGACTTTATTGGTGAGATTTTTTTTCAAAATTACGAAAAAAATATAACCAAAAATTATCCCATCATGTAACTAGTCTTAAAAATCGTTGAATTAGGTGAAGTATTTTTGAGAATTTTTTGAAGAAAATTAAAAACGTCTGAATGCCTGAAATCAATGGTTTTTTGCTTCAAACTGCGAAAAATTGGTAAAAATGTACACCAATAATTTTTTTTAAATACCTTCAAAAAGAACAGGAAAAAACACTTAGGTTTGAAAAAAAAAAGTTCAATTCGGCCTATTTTTCGGAAAGGTATAGGGAAAAGAAAAAAAATTCTATTTTTGCCCAAAAATCGTAACTTATTATGCAATCGACAAAAAATTCTGAAAAAAATCAAGAGAGCTCCTTTCAATTTCAAATCAGCCACTTCAAAACTTTTGGGTTTTTGATTTGGTTCAAAATTTTCCAAGTTGTTATACCCATTGAAAGGAGCTCTCTTGATTTTTTTCAGAATTTTTTGTCGATCGCATAATAAGTTACGATTTTTGGGCAAAAATAGAATTTTTTTTTTCTTTTCCCTATACCTTTCCGAAAAATAGGCCGAATTGAACTTTTTTTTTCAAACCTAAGTGTTTTTTCCTGTTCTTTTTGAAGGTATTTAAAAAAAATTATTGGTGTACATTTTTACCAATTTTTCGCAGTTTGAAGCAAAAAACCATTGATTTCAGGCATTCAGACATTTTTAATTTTCTTCAAAAAATTCTCAAAAATACTTCACCTAATTCAACGATTTTTAAGACTAGTTACATGATGGGATAATTTTTGGTTACATTTTTTTCGTAATTTTGAAAAAAAATCTCACCAATAAAGTCTTAGTTTTAGTCCTTGACATTCAACCAAAAGTGATATTTCATACGTGTAATACCATTTTGAATTATAGGTTCTATTTGACTACAATCGAAACAGAAATTTGTTATTATTGTTGATTTTTTTAGTTTTGTTAACTATCTGATGATTCTCCATTTTTCATTTATAAAATTGTGTTGAGGAAAAACTTTTAATGACGATGAAGAATGGATGTATGTATATATTCTAGGATCACAAATTACGGTATTCGAGATTGCTGTAAAATGTACGAGTAACATTCACAATTTTTTTTCAAAATTACGAAAAAAATATAACCAAAAATTATCCCATTATGTAACTAGTCTTAAAAATCGTTGAATTAGTTGAAGTTTTTTTGAGAATTTTTTGAAAAAAATTAAAAACGTCTCAATGCCTGAAATGAATGGTTTTTTGCTTCAAACTGCGAAAAATTGGTAAAAATCTACACCAATAATTTTTTTTAAAATACCTTCAAAAAGAACAGGAAAAAACACTCAGGTTTAAAGAAAAAAAATTTCAATTCGGCCTATTTTTCGGAAAGTTATAGGGAAAAGAAAAAAAAAATCTATTTTTGCCCAAAAATCGTAACTTATTATGCCATCCACAAAAAATTCTGAAAAAAATCAAGAGAGCTACTTTCAATGGGTATAACAACTTGGAAAATTTTGAACAAAATCAAAAACCCAAAAGTTTTGAAGTGGCTGATTTGGCGTGGAATGCCCCATATATATTAGGGTGTGCGGAAAAAAATCGATACTTTTTTTTTCGCTTGCATTCAGCAAAAAAAGTTGAATTAGGGTAAAAAAGAAAGAATCCTAGAAGGAGAACTCAAAAAAAAATTATTTGGAACGGCGCATTGCATTTAAAGATTTTCCATAAGAATAACCCAGGAAAATATTAGAACCTCCGAAAATTGCATTGCAGCTCTTCAGAAAAAAATCACCAGAAACGTTGCTAGTATAATTTTATAGAGAATCGAATTCCCTACAAAAAAAAGTCCTTATGAACAATTAGCTCAGAATAACCGTTCAAGTGGTATTGCTGTTCAAAGTTGAATTGATAGAAAAAATGTATTAAAAAGGCTGTCAAACTCGAATTTTTTGTTTTACGAAAAAACTCTTCGGCAGTTTTTTGTAGACAATTTTCTGCTCTATCAAAAAATTTATATTGATATTAAAAAAAATATAGCGAAAAAAAACGACATCCCTCGAACTAAAAAAATTAAGTTTTCCGGATGATTCTCATAGAAAAACGTTAGTAGTGGATAGTAGTGAAATTTTTTTCATTAGTAGTAAAATAGAAAAAATAAAAAAAATATTTTAATTTTTGACTGAATTACAGTCAGAAAACACATCTTTTAATTTGCTTATTTTTTTAAATAATCTTAAATTATCAAGCAGAAAATTCTCTACGAAAAACTCCCGAACAGTTTTTTCGTAAAGCAAAAAATTCGGGTTTGACAGCCTTTTGAATAATTTTTTTCTGTCCATTCAACTTTGAACAGCAATTCGCGACTCCAAACGAATCAGTCGCCGTCTGGTGGTGTGAGCTGAAAACCTCGGAAAGGTGATATTTACGATCTGATACATACAATAATTATCGATATTCCCGATAATTATGATGAATACGCGAAAAAGATGTTTAATTCGGGGCTGCAATAATATTCCTATGAACGGAATATCATTTCATCTTTTCCCCAAAAAAGAGAAAATTAAACTAAAGTGGTGCAAAGTGTGTAAAATTGAAAAAAAGAACATAACCTCATACTCCGGTATCTGCAGTGCGCATTTCACCGAGAGAGACTATTTTCCAAGAAGTGAGTTAAAATAAAGTACTTAATGTTTTGATTAGATATTAGATATTGAATAAAATTGAATATGTTAAAAATAAAAACTTCCATAAAGAATAATTGAAATAACTTTCTAGGTGAAAACAAGAGACGAATGTTGAAACCTTGTATTGTCCCGAGCAAAAATTTGCCCCAAATATATTTTTTACCCTCAACGGATGTTAATAAATCAAAAGTTAACCTGGCACGAAAACAACGGGCAGACAGAAGAATAAAAAGGTATTTTTTTTGCACATATAATGAATACAATAAAACATCCCTAATAGATAGTGATAAAGGTACTCTTACTGTTTGATTAAATATTGAATTTCAGGAACGATTTGAGCTGTGGTAATAATAACGATCTCGAGGACCACCTTCCAAATATAAAAAACGATCATTGTCAAATGGAAAAAAATAATAGGGTTGATGCTGCAGCACAAAGCGACATACCGGATACCAGCAAAGTACCAGAGACTAGCGACACGAATGAAGGTGTTGAAAGTAATAGCGACTTTGAAAACAATGAATGCAATGAAATGTGGTTTGCATTTAATACACGTTCGTCCTCGACATACGCACGCTTCCCAGGTCCAATTAAATTAATCAACTGGCTAAAACTGATGATTTTAATATTATCCTCATTTACTTCCATTATCACAGTCAAACACTTTTACCTTTCCGTTTAAAACTGACAGTTCTGAGTGCTGCCATCTATAGGATTTTGCGGTCGCGAATACCACTTGAACGGTTATTCCGAGCTAATTGTTCATAATAACTTTTTTTGTAGGCAATTCAATTCTCTATAAAAATTTATCAGTGACGTTTCTGTGTGATTTTTTTCTGAAGAGCTGCAATGCAATATTCAGAGGTTCTAATATTTTCCTGGGTTATTCTTATGGAAAATCTTCAAATGCAATGCGCCGTTCCAAATAATTTTTTTTTGAGTTCTCCTTCTAGGATTCTTTTTCTTTTACCCTAATTCAACTTTTTTTGCTGAATGCAAGCGAAAAAAAAGTCTCGATTTTTTTCCGCACACCCTAATATATATATATATATATACACATACATACATACATACATACATACATACATACATACATACATACATACATACATACATACATACATACATACATACATACATACATACATACATACATACATACATACATACATACATACATACATACATACATACATACATACATACATACATACATACAAACATACATACATACATACATACATACATACATACATACATACATACATACATACATACATACATACATACATACATACATACATACATACATACATACATACATACATACATACATACATACATACATACATACATACATACATACATATATACATATATACATACATACATACATACATACATATATATATATAGTTTTCTGCAGCCTGAGAAGTAAACATACAAAGAAATTATGGCGATTCCGGAGATTACAAAAATAACGACTGAAAAAAAACTTTATTTGTTGTGTCCCAACAATGCAAACTTGAATACCATTAGCAGACTTCAATGTAATTCATCAAACCTGCGGCAAAGACTAAAGCAGATAAAACGTTGATTTTTTAAATTAAGAAAAGAACACAAAGAGCAGGATATATATAATTGGGGATAATGAAAATGTTGTGGACTTTGATATAAAACTATGAAACATAATTATTTGCAACGTTTAGCCGACGAAAATCGATTAAGCCGCTCTATCAGTTGCGTGAATTTGAGAGAAATAGTTGAGGCAGATTCACATTTTTCTCGGAGACGCTGCACATTTCGAGACAAACAAAAGCTACATTTTATTTTCTGATGAAAGAAGAACAACGTGTAACTTTAGTTTTTTTCGAAAATTCAACTGTATCTAAGAAAAATATGTAGAACGATTTTTACGAAATTTGGACGATAACAAAAAATACGAAGTATTAACAAAAGAATTTCATTGCGTTTCAACGATACGAATTTCTATACTATAACATTTTATTCATTTTATACTGATGAAAATTTCAATGGTACTATATTTTTAACAGAATTAAAAAATTACCATGACTTTATTTTTTTATTAAGAAAAAGACTACGAAATTGAAATAAAAATCTATGGGTATATTCGAGTTTTCAGAATGTTAAAAATATTGGTTAACTCAAATAAAAAATGGTAAGAGTACTTCGATAAAACAAGTAATATTCAATCGTATTAATCATTTCACTTACCAGTTCTACAAGCGACCCTGATCCTCTTGAGGTCCATGTCACATCTTCGATTTTTATTTTGTGTTCCAATAAAATACGTACAACGTTCTGCACGAAACCTTTGTCTTTTGTTGTGTTGTTCACTTTTCTTGCGTTTTTCACTTTTTTCGTCATTTTCACACTGAACACCAGGTTGTTTAAACGGAAATGTGTGAAGAAACGATTTTCACCTTAGTTCTAGTGTATACTGTTGATAATCAGCGAAATTTGCGATATTTATGTTTGACCTCAGATTTTTTTTATTCACTATGATCACAAACAAAAAATCTGAGAAAAATTTGACAAATTCCCACCAAAAAATCGGGATGAAAATTATCATGAATAAAAAAAAAAAATCGTTGCCTTACAACCATGTATACTTAAACGTTATATTTTATAATCACGATATTAAATTTTTTTCCATGCAAATTGTCGAAAAATGTTGCACGATTCTTCTCCGTGTCCAATGTATTGCCAACTTCTTGACACCATGAACAATAATTATGACGAAGAAGTTCTCAGCCAATAAAAAAATAGGCATAGAATATATCAGAGAACGTTTGTTTGGCTGTGATTTCATGCGACAAGTGCGCCGCGCCTGAGAACAATGCGTTGTTGAATTTCCGAAAGCGCGCTAAAAATTCTCCCGCGGCCTGTAGGGGCGGTATAGCGCTGTTTAAGAACAATGTGGTGTGGCAGAAATCAAAACACTTGGGTCGTGACTGTTGGTTCGAGCCCTTCGATTCTCAACAGCGGACGTAAACGGAAAAAATGTAAGTACGACTGATTTCGGAAATTTGTCATTTGCATGTTAAAAATCGTAAACAACTGAAAAAATGAGAATATTTAATCTCACATTCGTTTAACGATTTTTTAAAATTATAATTAAACATTTTGGCAATTTTTTCCAAAGATTTTCGATGCTGTGTGCACGTTCGTTGACCTTTTGCTTCACTTAGCTTCACTTATTTTTATTACTGAGACCATATTTAAAACATCACATTTACAAACAATAGAGTAATTCGATAAAAGCGAACAAGCAAAATTGAAGAATATCCTGATTTAACAAAAAAATTGTAGGTTATTAACGGAAAAAAAATCATTTTTGGAAACAATAAGCCAAATTAATTTTTTTAATAATATGTCGTTTTGACACTTACTTTCACAGAAAATATAAGGAAAATTTAAAAAATTATTCTATGACAGAGAATATTGAAAAAGTGATAATTAACAAAAGTTTTTTCTTTATGTTTCAATGGTGCAAACTTTTTATGGGATCAAAATTTGCATCGTTGAAATGTAAATCACATATTTCCAATCTGATTTTTCTTTCGTAGATATATATTTAATATTAATATACATTTAAGCTTCAGTATCGTAACTCTTAGCAATATAATAACACTAATAAATGAATTTATTCTTATCAACAGGTCAGACTACGGAGAAGATGAGCTGCCGCAGCAAAACAGTGCAGCTAATGCCTTTGTGCCAACGACACCACCGGTACCAATGTACCCATTTCCAAACCCGTACCCTTATTATTATTGGGCAGGGCTGGAAAATTGGCAGCGCTGGCAGGGTCAACCGCAACAGTGGCAGCAGCCAGATCAACAGCGGCAGCAACCACAGCAAAAGCGGCAGCAGCCACAGCAACAGCGACAGCAACCACAGCAACAGCGGCAGCAGCCACAGCAACAGCGGCAGCAGCCACAGCAACAGCGGCAGCAGCCACAGCAACAGCGGCAGCAGCCACAGCAACAGCGCCAGCAGCAACAGCAGCCGCAGGTGCGCAATCCTCTCCACCGGCCAGCAGCCAATCCAAATCGGAATGGGTAAAGACTTTAAACTTTCACTTTTGTTATCCTTCAACCGAAAGCTTTATTCGAAATTTGTGAATGTATTAAGATTTTACTTCAGTCAATGAAAAAAAAGTTTTCATTGTATTGTAACTTAAAGTAGTAGTCTAGTAACTTGCACGTTTTTTTTATGCTTTTTCCGGGAAATTTTTTTTAAGAGAAAATAAAATTCAATCGTTTTGATTTTTTTTATATATTTCTACTAGTATCTAAAAGTGTACAAAATTTTTTTTTCCTTGATTTTTTGTTATAGTTTTTTAACACTTAAGGAAAATGTGAATAAGTCAATCGGTTTCGCACACAATTTTATTTCTGTTTTTAATCACGGACTTTCTGTTGTATTAGATGTTCGTGTCCTACCCCAGGGGCATATGATGAACTCCTCATGTAAGTTAGACGGCATTAACCGTTTTTCAGTATTTTTTGTGGCTCTTCCACTATATTGATAAAATAAAAAAAATTAATTCAAAAAATTAATCATTTCAACATTGCAGCCGTTACGAAGACATGGAGCGGGACCGCGATCGGCAACTGCAGGAGGTAGACCGAACATGGAACGTAAGTAAATTTATAAGCAAAGTGGATTTGTAATAGAAGAATTTCTGGCCTCTAAATAAATTGTAACATTTTTTGTTTCAGAAACTGACGGCGGAACGACGCAGTACTCGAGCGTTGAAAAAAAAATTGAGCGATATGAAAAATCTATTGGCCCCGTTGTGAAAATTTTTTTGTCAACCCTTTTTTGCAATCCTTTTTTTTCATAATCTTTCACTTTTTTAATACGAAATAAAATAATAATAAATTTCTTGGATTCCTTTACTTTAAATAATAAATGTATTCAGAATAAAATTATGTAATTTTCATTCACTTTGTTAAACTTTATTTAAATCCTTTTATTCAACACATTATTTCCTTAAAAACGCTTGCTTTCATTTACAACTAAGGACTGGTGTGTCTCAGCTAAAAAGTTTGTTGGTCAAAATTCCGGAAATTGCAATTAGATAAAAATCTGAACAAATGAAACCATCTGTAACTTTTCAAATGTTGAATTTCAGTAATAATATTTCTTAAAAGATATTAATACACAGTTTCAACAACATTTACCCAAACAATGGATAAATACGTTATTTATTGTTATTCTACTGATGAAAAAAATGATCTATGTATAATAAAGATATTTTCATTTTGTAAAATGGAAATATAATTTGTATTTTTAATTAAATATCGATTGAATCCAAGGATTACATATGTGTAGCGTCCAAATAACAAGAGATTATTAGAAATTTTTGTTAAGGTATTTAAAAAAAAAAAAAAAACAACAAAATGTAGATACCTTCTTAGCAATTGATACTTTTTGTGTAAGAAATAATTATTTAGAGATTCTCTTTACGGCAAGTGCAATATGATATTCTGTCTGTATGTCAATATGATAGTCTCTCGAGCCAAATTATGTATATTTAAAAAAATAGGCAACTCATGGCAATTTGAATTGGGTCTTTCACAACAAATGGGACTCTTAACCCTTTGACTGTCAGTGACACACATAGGGGCAAAAAAGAGTCGTGCCATTTTTGTGTCATGACACATATAGGGGCATTCGAAAAAAAAATATATTTCTACTGCATCGATTCGATTGTAATTTGGTAAATCATGGTTTCTGAGGTACCTGATTCCGAATCTGAAAAAAGATTTCCGAAATTCACAATGGCGGATCCAATATGGCGGACGCAAATTCGAAAAATGGTTTGATTTCGACGAAACTGAGTACCTGATGTTTTTTGAGGTCGCTGAATCCGAATTTGGAATCGGATTTCCAAAATTCAAAATGGCGGATCCAATATGGCGGACGCAAATTCGAAAAATGAAACTGAGTGCTACATGTTTTTTGAGGTCGTTGAATCCGAATTTCGAATCGGATTTCCAAAATTCAAAATGGCGGATCCAATATGGCGGACGCAAATTCGAAAAATTGTTTGATTTCGACGAAACTGAGTACCTCATAGTTTTTGAGGTCGCTGAATCCGAATTTGGAATCGGATTTCCAAAATTCAGAATCGCTGATCCAATATGGCGGACGCAAATTCGAAAAATGGTTTGATTTCGACGAAACTGAGTACCTCATGGTTTTTGAGGTCGCTGAATCCGAATTTGGAATCGGATTTCTAAAATTCAAAATGGCGGACGTCAAATTCTAAAAACTTATAAATTTTTCTTGAACTCTGTTCCTAAGGATTTTTGGGATCACTGATTAGGAATCCGGCATTAGATTTTCAAAATTCAAAATGGCGGATCCAATATGGCGGACGTCAAATTCTAAAAACTTATCAATTTTTCTTAAACTCTGTACCTAAGGGTTTTTGGGGTCACTGATTACGAATCCAGCATTGGATTTTCAAAATTCAAAATGACGGATCCAATATGGCGGACGTCAAATTATAAAAACTTATCAGTTTTTCTAAAACTCTGTGGCTAGGGGTTTCTGAGGTCACTGATTATGAATCCGGCATTGGATTTTCAAAATTCAAAATGGCGGATCCAATATGGCGGACGTTAAATTGTAAAAATTTATTAATTTTTTTAAAACTGTACTTAGGTATTTTTGGGGTTGCTGATTATGAATCTGGCATTGTATTTTCGAAATTCAAAATGGCGGATCCAATACAGCGGACGTCAAGTTGTAAGAACTTATCAAATTTTCTAAAACTCTGTACGAAGCGGTTTTTGGGGTGGCTGATTACGAACCTGACATTAGAATTTCGAAATTCAAAATGGCGAATCCAATATGGCAGACGTCGAAACGGAAAGTTTCATCAATTTTTCCAAAAGTCTGCACTCGAGTGTTTTCGGAATCGCTGGTCACGAATTCAACATCAAGTTTTCAATTCCAAATGGTAGATCCTACATCGAAAAGTATTATCAATTTTCCTGATTTTTTATATTCAGGGATAATGTGATCTGCAGCTAAAAATATCTGTGAGAGAATTCTGGAATACCAATGGATGGATCAGTTGCGGAAAACAATAAACAATAAAGAAATTCTGATGCCAGGATCGTAATCAGCGACCCCAAAAACCGCTTGGTACAGAGTTTTAGAAAATTGGATAAGTTTTTACAACTTGACGTACGCCATATTGGATCTGTCATTTTGAATTTTGAAAATATAATGTCGGATTCGTAATTAAGGACCCCAAAAACCCCTAGGTACAGAGTTTTAGAAAAACTGATAAGTTTTTAGAATTTGACGTACGCCATGTTGGATCCGCCATTTTGAATTTTGAAAATCCAATAGCAGATTCGTAATCAGTGATCCTAAAACCCCCTAGGTACAGAGTTTAAGAAAAATTGATAAGTTTTAAGAATTTGACGTCCGCCATATTGGATCCGCCATTTTGAATTTTGAAAATCCGATTTCAGATTCGGATTCACCGACCCCAAAACTGTTCATACTGAAACTTAAGGACAAATCTATGGAAAAAATTTTCCAACACGAAAGTGGCACGAAAATCTCATTTTCACCTGACTGCGGAGGGGTTAATGCGCTTATGCAAATTTTTCTATACTGCATACCGGAGCTCCGAAAAACTCTGAAAAAAGTAGCTGCATTGAAATTCGTCGATAGTTTTAGTCGTTTGAGGGGACATATACATCTGCAAGGGTTAGAAAATCAATGAATAAAATTTTTTTTTTTGGGAAACCTATTGTAACAATCGAATGATCGTTTTTCATGTTATATGTTTTGAAAAACGTTAATAATGAAAAAAAAATCAAAACACTAGGACACGGTCGAAGTACGATGTCATGAAGACCTTGGTTTTTAATTTTAAAATGGTAGCCGAAACGCCATTCGCCGAAAATGAACTGACACCAGGAATGGAGTAGGATATTGAACGAAATCTTAACATCTTTGGTGTATCATAACCGATTTTGGAATAATTCATTTCTGAGAAGACGGCGATCATTGAAATAAGAAAAACGGCAATTTCTGAATGATTTTTTTTTATTTTGTCTGGCAAACAAGAAGAAATATGAGTCATAAAAAAGATCCCATGATACATGATAGATAATGAGGTCATTTTATATACATTTTATACATGAGGTATAAAATGGCCTTGAAAAAATTTCAGAAAATCGGTGGAGTGCTTTTGGAAATCCATGTGTTTCCAGTGCTTTAGATGGCAAAGCATTCACGAAGCTACGTCACAGTTATATGCTTTTTCTACAATAAACCATTTGGAAATACTTCTCGAAACGAGTTTTTTTGCGATGAAAAACCCTAGTCCCCTTGCTTCAATAATTGAAAAAAAAATAATGACGTTTTCTTATTCTTAATATTTTCTCTCAGAAGGTTGAATGAAAAAAAATTGATACTTCAAAATAGGTTCCATTTGGAAGGGTGGTCCAACTCATATATGTCTCTAAAAAAACCTATTTCAAAACGACAAGATGACGGTATTAAAAATTAAAATTCGAAAGAACTCGCTAGGGCCAGCGTAAGCTCGAGAGTTGCCGCAGCTTCTTATCATTCCAATGCGAAGTTTTTCCTATCATTTTTAAATTTTTAAACCGCTCTCACAAAGAAACGGAGATAAGGCTGTCTGACAAAGTAATGCACGGGATAGCATTTGATCAAAATTTTACAACAGATACAAATGGCACGGTCTACTCCATTTTACCTATTTATAGCTAAAATTATAAAAGCGTTATGAAGCAGCGTTTGAATGTGTACGCCACTGTGTAGCACCTAATAATTCGAAGCGCGCGTCAGCAAAACGCCCGCTTCAGAACGCCCTATGTGTATTAGACGTTATTCTTGGACTTGTTTTGATTTCGCCATAGCGAGGTCGTTATAGTTATATGTATTCTTCGGCATCGCTGAAGTGACGAGCGTACTAAGAACCGCACAAAGAGGAAACGCCGAGAATCGGCTACGCACGTCAAAGGTCGCATATCTCGAAAACTATGGGGTTTAAAATGTTTCGTGTAAGAAGTAAGAAATTGCATTTTGTTACTTTGAAATCATTTTAAAAAAATTAGATTTTGAAGTTGATTTTGATTTGATTTGAGATTTGACTTGAGAAACAGCAATATAATGCAAAACTCATGTAAATATGATTTTTAGTCTTTTTTGTCAAAAACTCAGTCTATGAAAATTGATCGAGCGAAAAACATGGAAGCGTAAAATATTATCGGTATGTTTGAACGTGAAAATCACATTTATGAGAGTTAAAAAAAATTCCGAAAAGATATGAGCTTAGTCTCGCTCAACATTCGAATCCTCATACAGCAAATGATAGAGTATTTTTTCGAAAATTTCTCCCCCTTAAAAAAGGGGTGATCCGGAGATGCAAGGGTGTTGCAAATTGTTTGTCCCCAGTTTCTGGATCTCTCTAGCCTATTTATGTAATAAAAAAGTTTCGAATCCCCATACAGCGGATTATAGAGTTTTTTTAAGATTTCAACCCCTATAATAGGGGTGATCCGGAGATGCGAGAGTATTGCAAATTGTTTTTCCTCAGTTTCTGGACCACTCTAGCCTATTCATGAAATAAAAAAGTTTCTAATCCCAATACAACGGTTAATAGAATTTTTTTGAAATTTCAACCCCTATAATTGGGGTGATCCGGAGATGCGAGAGTGTTGCAAATTGTTTTTCCTTAGTTTCTGGATCTTTCTAGCCTATTCGTGAAATAAAAAAGTTTCTAATCCCCATACAACGGTTAGTAGAATTTTTTTGAAATTTCAACCCCTGTAATTGGGGTGATCCGGAGATGGGAGGGTGTTGCCAATTGTTTTTCCTTAGTTTCTGGACCCCTCTAGACCAATCGTGAAATAAAAAAGTTTCGAATCCCCATACAGCAGATTACAGAGTTTTTTTGAGATTTCAACCCCTATAATAGGGGTGATCCGGAGATGCGAGAGTGTTGCAAATTGTTTTCCCTCAGTTTCTGGACCCCCCTAGCCTATTCATGAAATAAAAAAGTTTCGAATCCCCATACAGCGGTTAATAAAATTTTTTTGAAATTTCAACCCCTATAATAGGGGTGATCCGGAGATGCGAGGTCGTTGCAAATTGATTTTACTTAGTTTCTGGACCTCTCTAGCCTATTCGTGAAATAAAAAAGATTCGAATCCCCATACAGAGGATGATAGAGTTTTTTTGATATTTCAACCCCTATAATAGGGGTGATCCAGAGATGGAAAAGTGTTGCGAATTGTTTTTCCCTAGTTTCTGGATCCCTTCAGCCTATTCATGTAATAAAAAAGTTTCGAATCCCCATACAGCGGATGATAGAGTTTTTTTGAGATTTCAACCCCTATAATAGGGGTGTTCCGGAGATGCGAAAGTGTTGCAAATTGTTTTTCCCTAGTTTCTGGACCCCTCCAGCCTATTCATGTAATAAAAAAGTTTCGAATCCCCATACAGCGGTTAATAAATTTTTTTTTGAAATTTCAACCCCTATAATAGGGGTGATCCGGAGATGCGAGGTCGTTGCAAATTGTTTTTACTTAGTTGCTGGACCTCCCTAGACTATTCGTGAAATAAAAAAAGTTTCGAATCCCCATACAGCGGATGATAGAGTTTTTTTGATATTTCAACCCCTATAATAGGGGTGATCCGGAGATGTGAAAGTTTTGCAAATTGTTTTTCCCTAGTTTCTACACCCCTCGAGCCTACTCATGTAATAAAAAAGTTTCGAATACCCATACAGCGGTTAATAGAATTTTTTTGAAATTTCAACCCCTATAATAGGGGTGATCCGGAGATGCGAGAGTATTGCAAATTGTTTTTCCCTAGTTTCTGGACCCCTCTAGCCTATTCATGTAATAAAAAAGTTTCGAATCCCCATACAGCAGATGATAGTTTTTTTGAGATTTCAACCCCTATAACAGGGGTGATCCGGAGATGTGAAAGTGTTGCAAATTGCTTTTCCCTAGTTTCTGGATCCCTCCAGCCTATTCATGTAATAAAAAAGTTTCAAATCCCCATACAGCGGTTAATAGAATTTTCTTGAAATTTCAACCCCTATAATAGGGGTGATCCGGAGATGCAAGAGTGTTGCAAATTGTTTTTCCCTAGTTTCGGGACCCCTGTAGCCTATTCATGTAATAAAAAAGTTTCGAATCCCCATACAGCGGATGACAGAGTTTTTTTGAGATTTCAACCCCTATAATAGGGGTGATCCGGAGATGTGAAAGTGTTGCAAATTGTTTTCCCTTAATTTCTGGACCTCCCTAGCCTATTCGTGAAATAAAAAAGTTTCGAATCCCCATACAGCGGATGACAGAGTTTTTTTGAGATTTCAACCCCTATAATAGGAGTGATCCAAAGATGCGAAAGTGTTGCAAATTGTTTTTCCCTAGTTTCTGGACCCCTCTAGCCTATTCATGTAATAAAAAAGTTTCGAATCCCCATACAGCGGATGATAGAATTTTTTGAGATTTCAACCCCTATAATAGGGGTGATCCAGAGATGTGAGGGTGCTGCAAATTGTTTTTACATAGTTTCTGGACCTCCCTAGCCTATTCGTGAAATAAAAAAGTTTCGAATCCCCATACAGCGGATGACAGATTTTTTTTGAGATTTCAACCCCTATAACAGGGGTGATCCGGAGATGCGAGAGTGTTGCAAATTGTTTTTCCCTAGTTTCTGGACCCCTCTAGCCTATTCATGTAATAAAAAAGTTTCGAATCCCCATACAGCGGATGATAGAGTTTTTTTGAGATTTCAACCCCTATAATGGGGGTGATCCGGAGATGTGAAAGTGTTGCAAATTGTTTTTCCTTAGTTTCTGGACCTCCCTAGCCTATTCGTGAAATAAAAAAGTTTCGAATCCCCATACAGCGGATGACAGAGTTTTTTTGAGATTTCAACCCCTATAATAGGGGTGATCCGGAGATGTGAAAGTGTTGCAAATTGTTTTTCCCTAGTTTCTGGACCTTTCCAGCCTACTCATGTAATAAAAAAGTTTCGAATCCCCATACAGCGGATGATAGAGTTTTTTTGAGATTTCAACCCCTATAACAGGGGTGATCCGGAGATGCGAGAGTGTTGCAAATTGTTTTTCCCTAGTTTCTGGACCCCTCTAGCCTATTCATGTAATAAAAAAGTTTCGAATCCCCATACAGCGGATGATAGAGTTTTTTTGAGATTTCAACCCCTATAATGGGGGTGATCCGGAGATGTGAAAGTGTTGCAAATTGTTTTTCCTTAGTTTCTGGACCTCCCTAGCCTATTCGTGAAATAAAAAAGTTTCGAATCCCCATACAGCGGATGACAGAGTTTTTTTTGAGATTTCAACCCCTATAATAGGGGTGATCCGGAGATGTGAAAGTGTTGCAAATTATTTTTCCCTAGTTTCTGGACCTCTCCAGCCTACTCATGTAATAAAAAAGTTTCGAATCCCCATACAGCGGATGATAGAGTTTTTTGAGATTTCAACCCCTATAACAGGGGTGATCCAAAGATGCGAAAGTGTTGCAAATTGTTTTTCCCTAGTTTCTGGACCCCTTTAGCCTATTCATGTAATAAAAAAGTTTCGAATCCCCATACAGCGGATGATAGAATTTTTTGAGATTTCAACCCCTATAATAGGGGTGATCCGGAGATGCGAGAGTGTTGCAAATTGTTTTTCCCTAGTTTCTGGACCCCTCTAGCCTATTCATGTAATAAAAAAGTTTCGAATCCCCATACAGCGGATGATAGAGTTTTTTTGAGATTTCAACCCCTATAATGCGGGTGATCCGGAGATGTGAAAGTGTTGCAAATTGTTTTTCCTTAGTTTCTGGACCTCCCTAGCCTATTCGTGAAATAAAAAAGTTTCGAATCCCCATACAGCGGATGACAGAGTTTTTTTGAGATTTCAACCCCTATAATGGGGGTGATCCGGAGATGTGAAAGTGTTGCAAATTGTTTTTCCTTAGTTTCTGGACCTCCCTAGCCTATTCATGAAATAAAAAAGTTTCGAATCCCCATACAGCGGATGACAGTTTTTTTTGAGATTTCAACTCCTATAATAGGGGTGATCCGGAGATGTGAAAGTGTTGCAAATTGTTTTTCCCTAGTTTCTGGACCCCACCAGCCTATTCCTGTAATAAAAAAGTTTCGAATCCCCATACAGCGGATGATAGAATTTTTTGAGATTTCAACCCCTATATAGGGGTGATCCGGAGATGCGAGGATGCTGCAAATTGTTTTTACATAGTTTCTGGACCACCTTAGCCTATTCGTGAAATAAAAAAGTTTCGAATCCCCATACAGCGGATGACAGAGTTTTTTGAGATTTCAACCCCTATAATAGGGCTGATCCGGAGATGTGAAAGTGTTGCAAATTGTTTTTCCCTAGTTTCTAGATTCCTCGAGCCTACTCATGTAATAAAAAAGTTTCGAATCCCCATTCAGCGGTTAATAGAATTTTTTTGAAATTTCAACCCCTATAATAGGGGTGATCCGGAGATGCGAGAGTGTTGCAAATTGTTTTTCCCTAGTTTCTGGACCCCACCAGCCTATTGATGTAATAAAAAAGTTTCGAATCCCCATACAGCGGATGATAGAGTTTTTTTGAGATTTCAACCCCTATAATGGGGGTGATCCGGAGATGTGAAAGTGTTGCAAATTGTTTTTCCTTAGTTTCTGGACCTCCCTAGCCTACTCATGTAATAAAAAAGTTTCGAATCCCCATACAGCCGATGATAGAGTTTTTTTGAGATTTCAACCCCTATAATGGGGGTGATCCGGAGATGTGAAAGTGTTGCAAATTGTTTTTCCTTAGTTTCTGGACCTCCCTAACCTATTCGTGAAATAAAAAAGTTTCGAATCCCCATACAGCGGATGACAGAGTTTTTTTGAGATTTCAATCCCTATAATGGGGGTGATCCGGAGATGTGAAAGTGTTGCAAATTGTTTTTCCTTAGTTTCTGGACCTCGCTAGCCTATTCGTGAAATAAAAAAGTTTCGAATCCCCATACAGCGGATGACAGAGTTTTTTGAGATTTCAACCCCTATAATAGGGGTGATCCGGGGATGCGAGGTCGTTGGAATTTGTTGTTACTTAGTTTCTGGACCTCCCTAGCCTATTCGTGAAATAAAAAAGTTTCGAATGCCCATACAGCTGATGGTAGAGTTTTTTTGATATTTCAACCCCTATAATAGGGGTGATCCGGAGATGCGAGAGTGTTGCAAATTGTTTTTCCCTAGTTTCTGGACCTCTCTAGCCTATTCATGTAATAAAAAAGTTTCGAATCCCCATACAGCGTTTAATATAATTTTTTTGAAATTTCAACCCCTATAATAGGGGTGATCCGGAGATGCAAGAGTGTTGCAAATTGTTTTTCCCTAGTTTCGGGACCCCTGTAGCCTATTCATGTAATAAAAAAGTTTCGAATCCCCATACAGCGGATGACAGAGTTTTTTTGAGATTTCAACCCCTATAATAGGGGTGATCCGGAGATGTGAAAGTGTTGCAAATTGTTTTCCCTTAGTTTCTGGACCTCTCCAGCCTATTCATGTAATAAAAAAGTTTCGAATCCCCATACAGCGGATGATAGAGTTTTTTTGGGATTTCAACCCCTATAACAGGGGTGATCCGGAAATGCGAGAGTGTTGCAAATTGTTTTTCCCTAGTTTCTGGACCCCTCTAGCCTATTCATGTAATAAAAAAGTTTCGAATCCCCATACAGCGGATGATAGAGTTTTTTTGAGATTTCAACCCCTATAATGGGGGTGATCCGGAGATGTGAAAGTGTTGCAAATTGATTTTCCTTAGTTTCTGGACCTCCCTAGCCTATTCCTGAAATAAAAAAGTTTCGAATCCCCATACAGCGAATGACAGAGTTCTTTTGAGATTTCAACCCCTATAATGGGGGTGATCCGGAGATGTGAAAGTGTTGCAAATTGTTTTTCCTTAGTTTCTGGACCTCCCTAGCCTATTCGTGAAATAAAAAAGTTTCGAATCCCCATACAGCGGATGACAGAGTTTTTTTGAGATTTCAACCCCTATAATAGGGGTGATCCGGGGATGCGAGGTCATTGCAAATTGTTTTTACTTAGTTTCTGGACCTCCCTAGCCTATTCGTGAAATAAAAAAGTTTCGAATCCCCATACAGCGGATGATAGAGTTTTTTTGATATTTCAACCCCTATAATAGGGGTGATCCGGAGATACGAGAGTGTTGCAAATTGTTTTTCCCTAGTTTCTGGACTCCTCTAGCCTATTCATGTAATAAAAAAGTTTCGAATCCCCATACAGCGGATGATAGAATTTTTTGAGATTTCAACCCCTATAATAGGGGTGATCCGGAGATGTGAGGTTGATGCGAATTTTTCTCCCTTAGTTTCTGGCTCTCTCTAGCCCATTCACGAAATAAAAAAGTTTCGAATCCCCATACAACGGTTAATAGAATTTTTTTGATATTTCAACCCCTATAATAGGGGTGATCCGGGGATGCGAATTTGGTGAAACTTGTTTTGGGAGAGTTTTTCCACCTCCTGAGATGATTAGTGCAATAAAAAAGTTTCCAATCAACAATTTTTTTTTTTTCAATTTCGTTGCGAAAAAACGTTGCAAACTTCAGCATCATTTTTCCGATCAGTCGTATGAGAGATGGTGTCGAAGAAACAAGGTGGTCAACTCCCCATAATAAATTTCGATGAATTTGTCGATGGTGGTGGTGGTCGTGGTGCAACGAAAAATAAGCGTCATGGGAATATACTACCTGACAGTATTCGTGCCGTGTTTTGTGGTCCATCGAATTGCGGAAAAACTAATGCTTTACTCACGCTGCTAATACATCCAAATGGTTTGAGATTTGAGAACATATATCTCTACTCTAAATCGCTGAAGCAGCCAAAATATAGACTGCTCGAGTAATTACTTCGACCGGTGGAAGGAGTTGAATATTTTCCATTCAATGAGCATGAACAAGTTATCACACCAAGTGATGCCCGTCCAAATTCCATATTCATCTTCGACGATATAGCATGTGAAAAACAGGATAATGTGAGAGCGTTTTTTTCCATGGGACGACACGAGATTGTAGACAGTTTTTATCTTTGTCAAACATACACTCGTATTCCGAAACATCTCGTGAGAGACAATGCAAATTTTGTAGTGCTATTTAAACAGGATGATATGAACCTTAAACATGTGTATAATGACCATGTGAATACGGATATGACTTATACATACTTCAAAAACATGTGTGTAAAATGTTGGAAGTTGGACAAGTATGGATTTATTACGATTGACAAGGACAGTGAATTGAATGCCGGTAGATATAGAAGAGGATTCGATTCTTTCCTAACTATTGATAATAAATGATTGCTCATTGTGGTATGAGAGACAGTCTTAAGTCTAACTTGCTTGCGTCAACATGAAGAGCAAAGAACTTTTGAGAGAAAAGGATGTATTGTGTGAACTTGCCAAGGCGAGTGATGCGATTAGACGAAAACATCGAAAGTTAAAAAGTGGTCGCGATACTGCACAGCAGAAAATGCAAGATGTGTTTAAACCGATCGTTGGACCGTTAGAGGAGCTGGTTTCATATAACAAAAATCTGAAGCATGAAATTAAGGATGAAAAAGTGAATATCAAGAGGGAGGAGGAGGAGAAGGATGAAGAAAACAGCGCGCTCCATGACATTTCTTCTAATGATATTTGGCGTGAAGCAATTGAAGGTGATGCAGAGCCCTTAGCTGATGCTGATAACTATGCAGACTCCTTAGCTGACGACGACGACGATGACGACGAATCATCTGAAGATGCCAATGCTTTAATACATGAATATCTGGGACTGCTGCGTAGCAATAAAAAAACAAGACTGGATGTCATGTATGGAGTACGAAATCTTGCAAATGATAAATTAATGATCGGTAACTCACCGATTCAGTTCACCGATGATCATATTCATGTTGGAGACAAAAAGTATTCGAAACGTATTGGCTTGGTTGAGTTGTTGTTCAAAAAAGATCCTGAGTTGAAATATGTAACACCAAACGATTTGGAGGATTACTCGAAAATTGTTATTGCTACGAATGTTCATAGAAAATATTATAAACGTAATGGTGCAATACGCCATGATAAATCTTATAAATTTAAAAATTATATATCGAAAATACTGGAGCAAAATGGCGGGCATAAAGGTGGTGGTGGTGGTGGTGTGCCCACGTATAAGGTGGCACGAAAAAATACCTCTTTCGACTATGTTTATTGGGATGATCCGAATGAACTAGTGGATCGTCTTCGTCTACTACTCGCATCACAAGCTGCCGGGAACTCCTCCCATTCCAACGAGATTATATCAATTATTGAGGAATTACGTGAAGCTAAAATCATTTATTAACATGTGCGAGCTCTTTTTTTTCACGCATTCACAACATGACCGTCGATGTGTTCGGACGCCAATTGAATAGAGGTGGTGCGGGTCCTCCCGGTAAACCAGGTGCTGGATTTAAGACTACAGCAGACGGTGATTATGATTTGGAAGGAAAACGGCTGGTCAATGTTGGTTCGCCGATAAAAGATGATGATGCTGTAAACCTCCGTTCGTTTATCGGTGGGACTAATCATAACACGGTCTTATTACGTGATTCAACGAAACAATTTTTTGAATCGAATATAACGGCTCTTGAAAAGCGTGTAAAAGTTGATCTCACCAACCTCCGTGCTGAAATAGACAATTTGAAAAGTGCGATCAAGGATCTCAATGGTGACGTCAGACTTTTAAAAGATGTCAAAATCGGTGAGAAGCGGAAAAAGCCTTCAAACAACTATTTTCAATCTATGATAAAAAGCGTTGCGGGGGAGAAATAATGAGTGAAAAGAAACGTGCTGTGGTGGAGGAGTTGCATAAGCCAGCTCGGCGAAATTATCCACGTCGACATGTGGATATACGCGGCCTGGATGAGACGTGGCAAGCTGATCTTGTAGATATGTCTGCATATGCACAACACAACTCCAAGCATAAATTTCTCCTCACCGTCATCGATATATTTTCGAAATTCGCCTGGGCCAAACCATTGAAGAGTAAGAGTGGGAAAGATGTCACCGCTGCAATGGAGTCAATTCTCAGCAAAGGACGCATACCGAAAAACCTTCACGTCGATCGAGGAAAAGAGTTTTATAATACAGACTTTAAGGCTTTGATGAAAAAGAATAATATACACTTGTATTCTACATATAGCAATTTAAAAGCATCAATTTGTGAGCGCTTCAATCGTACACTTAAGAATAAAATGTGGATTCAATTCAGTTTTCGCGGAAACTGGAAATGGATCGATATTCTCGATATGTTAATTACTAAATATAATGATACTATACATCATACCATTAAGATGAAGCCGAAAAATGTTAATGTTACGAATGAAAAACAAATACTACGTGATGTTTTCAATAGAACTGAGGTGGGAAAACTGGCGAAATTTAAAATCGGCGATAAAGTACGCATTAGTAAATTTAAGAATGTATTTGAGAAAGGTTATACAGCAAACTGGACAACGGAAATTTTCACAATATATCGAGTAAGAAAAACTACCCCTGTTACATACAACATAAAAGATCATCAAGATGAGCCCATTGCAGGTAGCTTCTACGAACAAGAGTTACTTCGAGTTAAATATCCTGACATATATCTCATTGAAAAAGTCTTGAAGAAGCGTGGTAGTCAGTTGCTTGTTAAATGGCTAGGTTTCGACAATACACATAATAGTTGGATAAGTAAGGATGATTTGTGAACAATAAAGAAGAGGAAAAGAATGTCTGGTTTATTTTTATGACCCTCCCGACATATCCAAGCAGGTCTCTGCATAGCTCTGGAAAGCAGGTAGAAGGAAAAAAGGATGGACACAATGAGTTTCACAAAAAAGATTCTTTTTATTTCACATCAAATGTACAAATATTGAAAAAAATGTTCTCTCTCTCTCTCTCTCTCTCTCATACACATACGTACGCGCTCTTGGTTTACAACTCTCTACGTTTCCATTGCTTCCGAACATTTGGGAATACTGTAATGACCCCATGGCAACGTGTCTACCGTTCCAGGTATAATATACCGCTTGTCATCGTGTGGACTTAGAGCGATTTTTGTCTCTGTTATGGTATAGACATTATGTAATGTCGATCGAATCGATGATTGGCAACGCTTCATTTCAATCTGCTCATCGAGACACTTCACATAATCTTCAAATTGTATGGTTCTCGCAACAACATTACTCTTTACACCTTTCGCTTTTTTAACATCTTTCTTCCCCTCAACTCGCGTCGCATACATTTTCGATCTAAGTCCAACGAATTCGGTCATTATGGCCCCGTTGTTCTCATCCTTCATGAGACCAGGGACCTTTTTGTTGACAAGCGGTATACCATATACATTGTCATGGGGATAGTCACTGGTGTCATATTTGTCGAGATTGCATTTCATGTCCTTATATACATCGTCACATTCAATATGGTAAATTAAACTATCAGTATCTGTATACATCACTTTACTCTTATTTCCATACGTTGGAGTCATGAATTCGTGGTGAAACGCATATAGACAAGTTTTGGAGATGTCTAAAATCGACATGCCCACATATATTGGTTTATTAAACTTGACTTGAAGATTTCGCAACTCTACAGCGATTAAATTTTCTGCAAAGATACTTCGACTGTGAAAGTTGGGTTTTGCGATCATAGCCTCTGCTCCATATCGGCCTGCCCATTCCGTTAACAATTTGACTTGTACGTGGCTACGAACATCTTCCATAGTTTTTCCAAAAACTGCATTATTCATCAATTTGAATAGATTTTTTTCAAAATCATTTTTCGCACGTGTACGAAACTGAGTATTCAAATCAATGTATGTTTGCAGCCAGGAAGATTGCTTGAATTTCAAAACTCTATGTATTTTGGCGATTTTCAAACCATGTTGCAAACACTGCTGCAATGCACGATAGTGTATGACATACCGTTTTTTCCCGTTCACCGTTGCAAGCAGCTTTTCTTGCTGCGTGCCCGGAGGTTTATCATGCGTTGGACAAAACGGTAAGTCACTATGCGCATCGTGCAAGTGTTCTGGATATTCTAAATCAACCTCAAGTATATAACCGTTTTCAGAATCTAATGGAACTGTTTCGACATTGATGCTTGCAATATCGTCAATCCATTCAAAATCTGCGTACGGCAGCGGTTGACTCATTGCCCATCCATACAAATTATTAACGTCGTAATACATCAAGTATGAGGATGATATAGATGGATTATATGAGTCCATATACTTATTATTGGCACGGGCATGCCTTTTGGAGCATTGACTGAGACCACCCCGAATACCTCTCTCCACGAATAATACCATGTCGATGTCCGTGAGCAATTCAAACTTTACCTTTGTATATTTCATCATGGCATCCCAGGTATATCCGGGGAGAGTATAGTAAAACGCAGGGTCAAGACCATAACTTTTCAGGCAAGTATCGTGGAAATTCTCAAAGATGTCGGCTAATAGTAGTACGTCGGTCTTTAAATATAAATCGCTGTATTCACCGAGCGTTCGAGTTGAAAATCGTTCCCACACATTTTTAGCATGAGTATATTCCTTCTCGGAAATGGTTGACTCCGTTAAAGAGCTGTAAAATGCTTCCCGCGGTGGAAGCTCCGTTTCATCTAACTTTTCAAAACTGTCAATATATTCGTAGGGGAAGACACCTTTTCGTGTCAATAGATGAAAATCGTCGACGTCGGGAAACTGTGATTTCAAAGTTGTGAGTTTGTCTGAAGTTAAAAATGATGCTAATTTATCGAGACTTGTGTTCAGAAATCTAAATGAGTCTATGAAACGTAATTTTATATTTTTCCGCGTGTCTTTGGACGTTTCAACAGTTTTCGAGAAGGAGATGTACTTTTCTTTTGTTATAGGGAGCAAATCGATTTTCCCCTCGAACGCAGTTGCTACTTCTTTTATTATAAAATGCGCGTCATAACCGGATAAATTATGAAAAACTATTGGAATGAAAAATGAGTTCTGATAGTTTAAATTGCAATTTGAATGTGCCGGACCTCTGAATTGCCCTGTCAGGTGGCAATGATCGCGAACACGCTCATCACCCCCGACAAAAGGTTTCTCGCAAATATGACAATCTTTTTCCTCCCGAAATTTTTTCCACTCCTGTGGAGTCAAATCTTGCATCGGAACGTTTGTTAATAAAATTTTCTCCACTCGCAATGCCAGTTTTTTAAGTTCTTCTACGAACCATTCCACACAGTTTTTGCCTCGGCGTTCGTGATATCCCGACAGCGAATCATCGTAGGAGCACTTGACGTAATATCCAACGCTGAAGACACGATGATGTTGGCTCTTGTTCTTCTCCCTCTCTTCAACGCTGGTTTTCTCCAGGATGCATTCAAGATCTGCGTAGACCACGAATGGGAGACGCTCCTTCCGATTGGCATTTGTGAATTCCAACCATTTGTCGTTCTCGGCTGGTAATTGAACTGCGCAATCATTAAGCACACCGCAATCCACCTCATGCAACCGCAGCTTGTCGACGGATTGGAAGAAGTGCAGGCATCTGTAAAATAATCATTTTTTCAACATTATTTAAAGATTTATTATACATTGTGAAGTATAAAATTACAGCATATGAATATAAATATACTTACCGATCGCAAATGAATTTTTTGTGTCCATTGATGTTAAGTTGCGAGTTCACTAGGCGGGATAGATTCTTAATCCACGCAAAGTGTCCAATCTCGGATCCCACTGCGTCTTCAACGTACAGCAAGTTAACGTGTGTCTCTTTCTTCTCCTTGCTAACGCGAACCGGTAGAATGGTGTCTTTCTTCTCACTATAGACGTTGATTGAAAGATTGTTCATCTTTTCAAATTTCCCAATTTGGTCCCACGTCATGGGAAAGTTGATACCTTGGAGATTGAATATCGTCGAATAATGCGGATAGGAAGATGTGCGGTCACTGTTTTTTGCTGCTGGATGGAGAGCAGCAACCATCGCCCATCCAAAGCACGCATTATCCTTCGATTTCACATTTACCACTGCTCTCTTTAATTGTACGCGTTTCGCCAATGAAATCAAACATCCCGCACGCATTGCATTATACTTGTTTATATTCACGGTTAAATTCGATATGGCTGCTAATGTCCAGCCGCTGTCACTATCCTGGAACTCGTCGAGCGATTTTAGTGTTGGCTCCACGACGCGCTTTCGATACCACTCACTCAGGTCCGATGTTGTGAAAAGTTCAACATTTCCCGTGTTGATACTTTTATTCGCACGCTTATCGCCCACGGTAAACTCTCCATTGAACGCGGTGTTCACTTTGATGCTGTTAAATTTTTCGATATATTCAGCCACTTGTTTCGCGACTAGTTCATACGAATCTAGCAGGAACTTCCGTGGATCGATATAATCACGATTGATTACGGCACCCGTTGACAAGCGATTTTGAAATGCCGTGTCAATTTCTCGCCATATCAACTCATGATCACTCAATCCTTCGCCTGTATGTATGAAGCGTTGGCGTGTTGTCTGCTTCAAACATTCGAGACGTAAGATTTGCGAACTGACTGAGTGGTGATATCCGATGGCAAGTCGTGACCGCTTGGATCGAACTTGTTCCTCCAATGATTCGATAAGCGTGTCACATTGGTATTCCCACACCAAAAATTGTTCCAATGTCCGTAGTAGAGACGCTTGCATACGTAGCAATTGCTCTGTAGCAATATCAGCAGTAAGAGACATGATGCGTTGAAATTCAAGGCGATTTGACTCGAAATGTAACTTGTACGTCGTCTCGACGAAATCTGGATCTACCCTAAAATGGTTTGCCCTTATATACGCGTTTTTCCAGAGGTGTGGGTGAATAAGAGGGATACAAATTCATAGATTTTTACTTTTCTCGAAGGCAGGTATGCGAGATGAAAAGGAAATGGTCCATCATCCATTCACGTAGCTAGTAACTATTGAAGAAAATAGAAATCTTATGCAATTCCCAATAATTGGAGCTAAAATCTGGGGGAAGGACAGGTGACTTTTCAAAGAAAGTCTCATGAATGAGCATTCTTGTGGAATTTGACTAAAAGGTGACTTTTCAAAGAAAGTCTCATGAATGAGCATTCTTGTGGAATTTGACTAAAATGTCTTCATGATGACTCTGCAGGTTACAAAAATGTGTAACAGGACACATAAATCTATCCCAATAACTGGAGCTAAAATCTGGGGGAAGGGCAGGTGTCTTTTCAAAGAGTCTCATGAATGAGCATTCTTGTGTAATTTGACTAAAAGGTGACTTTTCAAAGAAAGTCTCATGAATGAGCATTCTTGTGGAATTTGACTAAAATGTCTTCATGATGACTCTGCAGGTTACAAAAATGTGTAACAGGACACATAAATCTATCATTGGGAGTGTGATGCTTAAACACCATTTGTAAAGACTTCCAGTAATAAATATCATTTTTTATTCTCTTTTCTTAGAAAGAGTGACAATACGTCAGCATTTCTCTAAGCATTGCCGCACAAGTTCAAACAGGTCCGTTGCATTGTGATCCCCATCTCGCCACTTCCCCCTCCACTCCCCCGCTCCCTGAGATACTTCCCCTCCCCCGAAGATCCTTCCCCCTCCAGACCCAGGCACCCTGCTGTGAAAAGTGAGTTAGAACTGGCATAGCCTTACTACTGACAAGTTCCTCGTCATTCACCTGAGGTCTCTCATGGGAACGAGTAAATTATTGAATGCACCGAAGAAGACTATGGAGAAAAAAATATCAGGAGTAACGCAGTCAGCGCCCAAAGCGCAAGTATCGAGCATCGAAAAATCAACATGCAATGTTAGTTCTTTGGTTGAAAGCAGGCGTACCTCGGGAAGCTCTTTTGACGAAATTGAAGTTTCTTCATCTGATGAGGCAAGGCCTGATGCAGAAGAAGAAACGAGAGGATCACAGGGACTTAGCATCGATTCAATGGAGCCAGACAATATGGTTGAGAGTGATGACGAAGAACCATATTACTTAAACGAGAAGGAGGATTGGAAGGGTCTTGTTAAAAAATCTAACGCATGTGGATTGAAAGTATCGAGTAAGCCGAAAAAACGTGGAAAGTATCTCTCTGCTTGTCCCGACATTGAAATCATCCACAAGCGTCCAAAATTTACACCAGTGTTACCATTACTTGGAAATGGCAATCGTTTGGGACCGGAAAAAATCGGTAACAAAACGGTGAGCGTACGAAACACTTGTGCGTTCGATTCCGCCGTCCAAAGCATGTTAACTGCTTACCACGATTTCTCGTCATATAACGAATATGTACAAGGAAATAGAGGAATACCAGTGTTTGAATTTATTCAGGCACTTTCGGAAACAGGCGCGACTAAAAAAATTTACAATCAACGAGCATCCATCTTGAGTACCGCTTATAAAATAAATAATGGAGTGCTTGATTGTACCATTAATTTTTCGTATTTGCTAGAAAAATTTATTCTCTGTGACGTTCCTTCTCTCGCCAAAGTACTTCGATGCGCCAATTGCAACTTCGATACAACGAAAACCTTGCCGATTTTGAAATTGAATCACCGGCCCATTTTGGAACGTGGTATGGCAGGTGTGCAAGAAGCTTTGAACGATACCTACAAGTCCAGGAGCACGACCAAATGTTACAAGTGCAAAAGTACCGACATCACTCAATCGATTTTACCAGGCAGTCATATCATGCTTAACATCGAGGACGTTACAAATGACGAACTTGTAACTCGAACCGGGCTATCAGATTGCAGGAGAGAATTTACGGTGGAAGAAATACCCAATACGTTAACTTATGGTGGATATACATATAAATTTGTCTCTGCAATAATTCATACGGTCAATCATTACTTGGCAATCGTTAAACGAGTGACTAGAAAGTGGGAAGTTCATGACGATTTGAAAGACAAAATCACGCCAATAACAGCACGAACTCAATTGCAGAAACACCGCATCCACATTTTATTTTACGTTCGCATTTCTGATACAGAAGATGCGAATGTAAAATGAACCTTGATTTGATTCCGATATGTTGAACCTCATCGAAAAATTTTGTTATTTTTTCGCTTATCGTCCATTCTTTCATATTTATTAAGTCAAATGATTATTTCTCGCTAATGTCAATTTATATACAAATGCTTAAATAACATGATGCCTCGCGAGCTAAGTGATCAACTTCAATCAGTAGGAGGAAGAACAAATATGCGAACCAGGCAAAAAAATAATACATTAATAAATTGACTAGTTTTAAGAAAGCGCTAAAAATTTATATTATGGATAAAAGGTAGCATGTGATGCGGATAAAAACGCCAAATCTATTTGTTCAGATTACCATGAAGATGTATTTTTATTTTTCCATATGTGATATGAGTATCTGCAGCAATATGTAGACATAAAAAGCTTCATTGTAACAAAAATGTATGACAAAAATCATATATTAATCAATCGACTAGTTTTAAGAAAGCGCTAAAAATTTATATTATGGATGAAAGGTAGCATGTGATGCGGATGAAAACGCCAAATCTATTTATTCAGATTACCAAGAAGATGTATTTTTATTTTTTCATATGTAATATGAGTATCTGCAGCAATATGTAGATATAAAAAGGTTCATTGTAACAAAAATGTATAACAAAAATCATATATTAATAAATCGACTAGTTTTAAGAAAGCGCTAAAAATTTATATTATGAATAAAAGGTAGCAAGTGATACGAATAAAAACGCCAAATCTATTTATTCAGATTACCATGAAGATGTATTTTTATTTTTTCATATGTGATATGAGTATCTGCAGCAATATGTTGACATAAAAAGCTTCATTGTAACAAAAATGTACAACAAAATTAAGATATTAATAAATTGACTAGTTTTAAGAAAGCGCTAAAAATTTATATTATGGATAAAAGGTAGCATGTGATGCGGATAAAAACGACAAATATATTTGTTCAGATTACCATGAAGATGTATTTTTATTTTTTCATATGTGATATAATTATCTGCAGCAATATGTAGAAATAAAAAGCTTCATTGTAACAAAAATGTACAACAAAATTAAGATATTAATAAATCGACTAGTTTTAAGAAGGCGCTAAAAAATTATATTATGGATAAAAGGTAGCATGTGATGCGGATAAAAACAACCAATCTATTTGTTCAGATTACCAAGAAGATGTATTTTTATTTTTACATTTGTGATATGAGTATCTGCAGCAATATGTAGAAATAAAAAGCTTCATTGTAACAAAAATGTACAACAAAATTAAGATATTAATAAATCGACTAGTTTTAAGAAGGCGCTAAAAAATTATATTATGGATAAAAGGTAGCATGTGATGCGGATAAAAACAACCAATCTATTTGTTCAGATTACCAAGAAGATGTATTTTTATTTTTACATTTGTGATATGAGTATCTGCAGCAATATGTAGACATAAAACGCTTCATTGTAACAAAAATGTATAACAAATAATAGTAGACAAAGCTAATAAACTTATATCAATCAATCAATCACTCTGCTGTAATCTCTACCATTCTCCCTCGCTCTCTCTCTCTCTCTCTCTCTCTCTCTCTCTCTCTCTCTCTCTCTCTCTCTCTCTCTCAATCTCTCTCTCTCTATCGGGAAGATTAGTATAATCGAGAAGCGAACACCACTCATTCGATTACTTTTAATGCTGGTCGTCGTCGTTCCTCATCGCCTCATTGAATCAAGCGTCTCACCATCGATATTTTTTTGCGCCTCCTTTCCATGCAAATGAACCAACTGACGATCCGTGGGCGTCAGTCATTGATAAATTTAAAATTACACGATTTCTTTCAACTACCCATTTTATGCGTAAATTGTCACAAAATACATATTTCGATCGGGAAGTAAAGAAAAAAATTGATGGATTTTCTGTCTACAAAAACGTTTGTCCGCAACCACACGGTGTACTTCAGCGGTCATCCAACCAAGTATTAACATCGTCGAATGCTGCTTAACTTTGCAGATCTGCAAAGTCACACCACGACCATCCACCGATTGCTGTCGGTCATATGTATAGATCAGTAAAAACGAATTTCCTACCAAATGCTTTTTTTATGCGTAAATTTTCGTGACATTCGTATATTAAGCGGGAAGTGGAGAAAAAATTGTTGGATTATCTGTGTGCACAAATGTTTAACCATATTCACACTGTACGATTAAACGGACACCCAATCAAGTATTAGCATTGCCGAAGGCTGCTTAACTTTAAAGATCAGCAAAGCCACCCGCCGACCATCCACCGATTGCTGTCGGTCATATGTATAGATCAGTATATACGATTTATCCACGATATTCTTATTTTACGCGTAAATTTATTTTTTCTCTACTTCCTGATCAATATACGTATATCACGAAAATTTACGCATAAAAAAAGAATATTGTAGAAAAATCGTATATATTGATCTATACATATGACCGACAGCAATCTGTGGATGATCGGCGCGTGGTTCTGGTGATTTCTAAAGTTAAGCAGCATTTGGCGAAGTTAATACTTGGTTGGGTGATGGTTTAATCGTACAGAGTGAATATGATCAAACTTTTGAGCAAACAGACAATCCAACAATTTTTTCTTTACTGCCCGAACGATATATGTATGTCACGAAGATTTACGCATAAAAAAGGAATTTGGTAGGAAAATCAGATATACTGATCTATACATATGACGGACAGCAATCGGTGAATGGTCGGCGGGTGGTTCTGAGTAAAAATCAAAGTCAAAAATAGTATTTATTGATACATCAAAGGTTTGTACAATAAGTTTAGGTACATGAGATGTATGATTTCTTTTCGATTCCTTACATATAATGCTAATTCAAGTCAGAATTAAGTCGCTACTAGTTTAATAATGTTACGTGTGATGATGTGTGTATACATTAGGAAAAAATATTCAAAAAAAACCTAATGAAATTTTGTGTCAAGTAGTGGTTCTGATGATCTCTAAAGTTAAGCAGCCGAAGTCCGAATATGGACCTGCGCACCAATCAGGGGCCAGCAGGCTCGCTTCTCCCACCACGCGACCTCCGACCGATCCAAAAATTTGTTCTTTACTTCCCGCCCGATATACGTATGTCACGGAAATTTACGAATAAGAAAAGTATTTGGTAGGCAAATCATATATACTGATCTATACATATGACTGACAGCAATCGATGGATGGTCGGCGGGTGGTTCTGGTTATCTCTAAAGTTAAGCAGCCTTCGGTGATGTTAATACGTGGTTGGGTGACCGTTTCATCGTACAGTGTGAATATGGCCAAATTTTTGTACAGACAGACAATCCAACAATTGTCTCTCCACTTTCCGTTCAATATACGTATGTCAAAAAAAAATTGATAATGTCTTTTTCGGGTCTCTACGAAATATGTTAATACATTACCGAAAAGTAATTTTCCTAAAATTTAGGCTCTTTAAAAAAGAATTTCGAAAGTTCTCATGCGACATATCGATATTTTTTTCGCAGTTTTGGTTGAAACCATCATAAAAAAATATGATGAAAAAGTAATACTCTCAAAATATGAGCCCTCTCAAAATTTATTTAGCCGTCACGTCGGCAATTTATAAATATTTTTTTCTACTTTCGCCTGAAAATCATCACATAAAGATGCCAATTTTTATTGCAGCTGCAACAAAATAGGCTAATGCTTCATGAAAAAGTAATTTAGTAACTTTCAGTTGTTCAGTACCATAAGGAACTCAGAAGAACTAGCTCCCCGATTTTCTGTCTGCACAAACGTTGGTCTATATTTACGCGGTATGATTATGCGGTCACCCAACCAAATATCATCTTCGCCAGAGGCTGCTTAACTTGAGAGATCGCCGTAGACAAACACCGTGTTGCACGCGCTTTTCTCGTGCCTTATTCCCGGCAACGTTATGGCTTCTTTCCCTCGCTTGTCGAGAGAATAGAATGCAATAAGTTAGTCCCCAGAAAACCTGAGACTAAATACAACAATAAATTATAATTTTTTTATCCTTTAATATTATTATTTTATAAGTTATCAATAATATTCGTTGTTTCTGCGATATAGCCACAGAGCAGCTTTTAGTCCATTCAAGATAATAAGAATGATTTAAATAAACATACTTGCAAGAAACCCAAAAAGAAAAAAGAATATGAGAGAGAAAAGATGATAAAAATGAATTTAAAAAAATGGTATACCTACCTTGAAAGAAAAGCCTGAATAAAGCAAAAAAGACATATTATTAATAACAAATATGTTTTATCAAATTATTGATCGATTCTTCAATAAATATTAGTAAAATTATAAGTTTGTCGAGATAATGTAAAAAATACGTCCAAGAGTTCGATCCCCTCTTCGGCCGAAGTCCGAATGTCGACCTGCGCACCAATCAGGAGCCAGCCACAGCGCGCTTCTCCCACCACGCGACCTTCGACAGATCCAAGAATTTTTTCTCTACTTTCCACTCAATATACGTGTCATGAAAATTTACGCACAAAAAAAGAATTTGGTAGGATAATCGTATATATTGATCCATACACATGACCGACAGCAATCGGTGGATGGACGTCGGGTGGCTTTGGTGATCTCTAAAGTTAAGCAGCATTCGGCAATGCTCATACTCGGTTGGGTGACCGCTTGACGGTACCGCGTGAATGTCGTCAAATGTTTGTGCTGACGGATAATTTAACAAACTTTTTTTTACTTCCTGATCGATACACGTACATCACGAAGATACACGGACAAAAAAATAATTTGGTAGGAAAATCAGATATACTGATCTATACATATGAACGTCGGCAATCGGTAGATGATCGGCGTATCGAGTCGGCGATCTTTGAAGTTAAACAACCTTCGGCAATGCTTGTACTTGGTTGGGTGACCGATTAACCGCATCTTGTGAATATGGTTAAACGTTTTCGCTGACGGACAATCCAACAATTTTTTCTTTACTTACCGATCGATATTCGCATGTCACGAAAATTTACGGATAAAAAAAGAATTTGGTAGGATAACCGTATATACTGATCTATAAATATGATCGACGGAAATCGGTGGATAGTCCTCGGGTGACCTCGGTTATCTATAGAGTTGAGCAGCCTTCGCCGATGTTAATACTTGGTTGGGTGACTGTTTAATCGTACAGTGTCAATGCGGTCAAACTTTTGTGCAGACCGACAATCCAACAATTTTTGCTCCACTTTCCTTTCAATATACGTATGCCATCAATATACGTATGACAAAAAAAAATTCACAATGTGTTTATTCGAGTCTCTACGAAATATGTTAATACATCACCAAAAAATAATTTTCCTAAAATTTAGGCTCTTTAAAAAAGAATTTCGAAAATGCTCATGCGACATATCGATATTTTTTTTTTTGCAATTTTGGTTGAAAACCGTCATAAAAAAATGTAGTTTTTTTATATTGCATAAAGACATGTTACTATTTGATGAAAAAGTAGTACTCTCAAAATATGAGTCCTCTAAAAATTTATTTAGCCGTCACGTCGGCAATTTATAAATATTTTCTCCCACTTTCGCCTGATAATCATCATATAAAGATACCGATTTTTCTTGTCGTTGCAACAAAATGGGTTAATACTTCACGAAAAAGTAATTTTCTGTATGTTTACTGAATTTCAATTGCTCAGCACCATAAAGAAAGAACAACTGCCACCCTGATTTTCTGTCTGCACAAACGTCTGTCGACATTTATACGGAACGGTTATGCGGTCACCCAATCAAGTATCATCTTCGCTCGAGGCTGCTTAACTTTAAAGATCACCGTAGCCACACACCGTGTTGCACGAAATTTTCTTGCGCCTCATTTCTGGCTACGCTATGGTTTCTTTCCGTCGCTTGTCGAAAGAATAGAATGTAGTCAGTTAGTCCTCAGGAACCCTGAGATTAAATACAACAATAAATTATAATTTTTTTATCCTTTAATATTATTATTTTATAAGTTGTAATTAATATTCATTGTTTCTGCGATATAGGCACAAAGCACCTTTTAGTCCATTCAAGATAATAAGAATTATTTTAATAAACATACGTGTAAGAAACCCAAAAAGAAAAAAGAATATGGGAGAGAAAAGATAATAAAAATTAAAGTAAAAAAATGGTATACTTACCTTGAAAGTAAAGCCTTAATAATTCAAAAAAGACATATTATTATTATCAAATATGTTTTACCTAATTATTGATCGATTCTTCAATAAATATTAGTAAAGTTAAAAGTTTGTCGAGATGATGTAAAAAATACGTCCAAGAGTTCGTTCTACTCTTCGGCCGAAGTCCGAATGTCGACCTGCGCACCAATCAGGAGCCAGCCGCAGCGCGCTTCTCCCACCACGCGACCTTCGACAGATCCAACAATTTTTTCTCTACTTTCCGCTCAATATACGTGTCATGAAAATTTACGCGCAAAAAAAGATTTCGGTAGGATAATCATATATATTGATCCATACACATGACCAAAAGCAATCGGTGGATGGACGTCGGGTGGCTTTGGTGATCTCTAAAGTTAAGCAGCATTCGGCAATGCTCATACTCGGTTGGGTGACCGCTTGACCGTAGCGCGTGAATGTCGTCAAATGTTTGTGCTGAAGGATAATCCAACAATCTTTTCTTTACTTCCTGATTGATATATTTACGTCCCGAAGATTTACGCACAAAAAATAATTTGGCAGGAAAATCAGATATACTGATCTATACATATGACCGACGGCAATCGGTAGGTGATCGGCGTGTCGCGTCGGCGATCTTTGAAGTTAAACAACCTTCGGCAATGCTAACACTTAATTGGGTGACCGTTTAACCGCACCGTGTGAATGTGGTAAAACGTTTTCTCAACAAGTTTTGCTCCATTTACTCGCTTAAAAACCACTTTTTTTTACTACATCCAAAAATTCTTGCACTACTAACCTCTACGGGTATTTTCAAGTCTATCCCACCGTTTGTAGTAATCGTATAAACCTTCAACCGGAAGCGATCACAAAAAATGTGCTATGAAACAAATTTTGCTCAATTTACTCGCTTAAAAACAACTATTTTCTTGACTACACTAAAAAATTCTTCCACTATTAATCTCTACGAACATTTTCAAGCCAATCCCACCGTTTGTAGTAACCGTATAAACTTTCTACCGGAAGCGATCACACAAAATGTGCTCCGAAACAAATTTTGCTAATTTTACTCGTTTAAAAACTACTATTGTTTTACTACACTCAAAAATTCTTCCACTACTAATCTCTACGAATATTTCCTAGTTTTTTCCACCGTTTGCAGTAATCATATAAACCTACAACCGGAAGCAATCACATAAAATGTGCTCCGGAACAAATTTTACTCATTTTACGCGCTTAAAAACAACTATTTTTTTTACTACACTCAAAAATTCTTCCACTACTGACCTCTGCGAATATTTTTAAGACTATCCCACCGTTTGTAGTAATCGTAAAAACCTTCAACCGGAAGCGATCACATAAAATATGCTTCGAAACAAGTTTTGTTCCATTTACGCGCTTAAAACCAACTATTTTTTTTTACTACACTCAAAAATTCTTCCACTACTAACCTCTACAAACATTTTCTAGTCTATCCCACCGTTTGTAGTAATCGTATAATCTTTCTACCAGAAGCGATCACTCAAAATGTGCTCCGAAATACATTTTGCTCATTTAACTCGCTTAAAAACTACTATTTTTTTGATTACACGCAAAAATTATTACACTACCAATCTCTACGAACATTTTCAAGTCCATTCCACCGTTTGTAGTAATCGTATAAACCTGCAACCGGTAGCGATCATATAGAATGTGCTCCGGAACAAATTTTGCTCATTTTACTCGCTTAGAAACAACCATTTTTTTTACTACACTCAAAAATTCTTCCACTACTAACCTCTACGAATATTTTCAAGCCTATACCACCTCTTGTAGTATTCGTATAAACGTTCAGCCAGAGGCGATCTCATAAAATACGCTTCGAAACAAGTTTTGCTCCATTTACGCGCTTAAAAACAACTGTTTTTTTTACTACAATCGAAAATTCTTCCACTACTAACTTCTATGAACATTTGCAAGCGTATCCCACCGTTGGTAGTAATCATGTAAACCTACAACCGGAACGCGATCACATAAAATGTGCTCCAGAACAAATTGTACTCATTTTACTCGCTTAAAGACCACTTTTTTTTTACTACAATCAAAAATTCTTCCACTACTAACCTCTACGAATATTTTCAAGACTATCCCACCGTTTGTAGTAATCGTATAAACCTTCAACCGTAAGCGATCACATGAAATATGCATCGAAACAAGTTTTGCTCCATTTACGCGCTTAAGAACATCTGTTTTTTTTTACTACAATCAAAAATTCTTCCACTACTAACCTCTCCGAACATTTGCAAGCGTATCCCACCGTTTGTAGTAATCATCTAAACCTACAACCGGAAGCGATCACATAAAATGTGTTCCAGAACAAATTTTACTCATTTTACTCGCTTAAAGACGACTGTTTTTTTACTACAATCAAAAATTCTTCCACTACTAACCTCTATGAATATTTTCAAGTCTATCCCACCGTTTGTAGTAATCGTATAAACTTTCTACCAGAAGCGATCACTCAAAATGTGCTCCGAAATAAATTTTGCTCATTTAACTCGCTTAAAAACTACTATTTTTTTTATTACACGCAAAAATTATTACACTACCAATCTCTACGAACATTTTCAAGTCCATTCCACCGTTTGTAGTAATCGTATAAACCTACAACCGGTAGCGATCATATAGAATGTGCTCCGGAACAAATTTTGCTCATTTTACTCGCTTAGAAACAACTATTTTTTTTACTACACTCAAAAATTCTTCCACTACTAACCTCTACGAACATTTTCGAGCTTATCTCACCATTTGTGGTAATCGTATAAACTTTCTACCTGAAGCGATCACATAAAATGTGCTCGGAAACAAATTTTGTTCATATTACTCGCTTAAGAACAACAATTTTTTTACTACACTTAAAAATTCTTCCACTACTAACCTCTACGAACATTGTCAAGTCTATTCGACCGTTTGTAGTAATCGTATACACCTTCAACCGAAAGCGATCACATAAAATGTGCATCGAAACAAATTTTGCTTATTTTACGCTCTTAAAATCAACTATTTTTTATGACACTCAAAAATTCTTCTACTACTAACCTCTACGAACATTTTCAAGCTGATTCCTCCGTTTGTAGTAATCATATAAACCTACAACCGGAAGCGATCACATAAAATGTGCTCCGGAATAGATTTTACTCAATTTACTCGCTTAAAAACAACTATTTTTTTTACTACACTCAAGAATTCTTCCACTACTAACCTGCAAGAACATTTTCAAGTCTATCCCACCGTTTGTAGTAATCGTATAAACCTTGAACCGGAAGCGATTACATAAAAAATGCTTCGAAATAAGTTTTGCTGCATTTACGCGCTTAAAAACATCTGTTTTTTTTACTACAATCAAAAATTCTTCCACTACTAACCTCTACGAACATTTGCAAGCGTATCCCACCATTTGTAGTAATCATATAAACCTACAACCGGAAGCGATCACATAAAATGTGCTCCGAATCAAATTTTACTCATTTTACTCGCTTGAAAACAACTGTTTTTTTTCTACAATCAAAAATTCTTCCACTACTAACCTCTGCGAATATTTTCAAGTCTATCCCACCGTTTGTAGTCATCGTATAAACCTTCAACCGGAAGCGATCACATAAAATATGCTTCGAAACAAGGTTTGCTCGATTTACGCGCTTAAAAACAACTATTTTTTTTACTACACTCAAAAATTCTTCCACTACTAACCTCTACGAACATTTTCAAGCGTATCCCACCGTTGGTAGTAATCATATAAACCTACAACCGGAACGCGATCACATAAAATGTGCTCCGGAACAAATTGTACTCATTTTACTCGCTTAAAGACCACTTTTTTTTTACTACAATCAAAAATTCTTCCACTACTAACCTCTACGAATATTTTCAAGACTATCCCACCCTTTGTAGTAATCGTATAAACCTTCAACCGTAAGCGATCACATGAAATATGCTTCGAAACAAGTTTTGCTCCATTTACGCGCTTAAGAACATCTGTTTTTTTTTACTACAATCAAAAATTCTTCCACTACTAACCTCTCCGAACATTTGCAAGCGTATCCCACCGTTTGTAGTAATCATCTAAACCTACAACCGGAAGCGATCACATAAAATGTGCTCCAGAACAAATTTTACTAATTTTACTCGCTTAAAAACGACTGTTTTTTTACTACAATCAAAAATTCTTCCACTACTTACCTCTATGAATATTTTCAAGTCTATCCCACCGTTTGTAGTAATCGCATAAACCTTCAACCGGAAGCGATCACATAAAATATGCTTCGAAACAAGTTTTGTTAAATTTACGCGCTTAAGAGCAACTATTTTTTTACTACACTCAAAAATTCTTCCACTACTAACCTCTACAAACATTTTCTCGTCTATTCCACCGTTTGTAGTAATCGTATAAACTTTCCACCAGAAGCGATCACTCAAAATGTGCTCCGAAATAAATTTTGCTCATTTAACTCGTTTAAAAACTACTATTTTTTTTATTACCCGCAAAAATTATTACACTACCAATCTCTACGAACATTTTCAAGTCCATTCCACCGTTTGTAGTAATCGTATAAACCTGCAACCGGTAGCGATCGTATAGAATGTGCTCCTGCACAAATTTTGCTCATTTTACTCGCTTAGAAACAACTATTTTTTTACTACACTCAAAAATTCTTCCACTACTAACCTCTACGAATATTTTCAAGCCTATCCCACCGTTTGTAGTATTCGTATAAACGTTCAGCCAGAAGCGATCACATAAAATATGCTTCGAAACAAATTTTGCTCCATTTACGCGCTTAAAAACAACTGTTTTTTTACTACAATCGAAAATTCTTCCACTACTAACCTCTATGAACATTTGCAAGCATATCCCACCGTTGGTGGTAATCATATAAACCTACAACCGGAAAGCGATCACATAAAATGTGCTCCAGAACAAATTGTACTCATTTTACTCGCTTAAAGACAACTCTTTTTTTACTACAATCAAAAATTCTTCCACTACTAACCTCTCCGAACATTTGCAAGCGTATCCCACCGTTTGTAGTAATCATCTAAACCTACAACCGGAAGCGATCACATAAAATGTGCTCTAGAACAAATTTTACTCATTTTACTCGCTTAAAAACGACTGTTTTTTTACTACAATCAAAAATTCTTCCACTACTAACCTCTATGAACATTTGTAGGCATATCCCACCGTTGGTAGTAATCATATAAACCTACAACCGGAAATCGATCACATAAAATGTGCTCCAGAACAAATTGTACGCATTTTACTCGCTTAAAGACCACTTTTTTTTTACTACAATCAAAAATTCTTCCACTACTAACCTCTACGAATATTTTCAAGACTATCCCACCCTTTGTAGTAATCGTATAAACCTTCAACCGTAAGCGATCACATGAAATATGCTTCGAAACAAGTTTTGCTCCATTTACGCGCTTAAGAACATCTGTTTTTTTTTACTACAATCAAAAATTCTTCCACTACTAACCTCTCCGAACATTTGCAAGCGTATCCCACCGTTTGTAGTAATCATCTAAACCTACAACCGGAAGCGATCACATAAAATGTGCTCCAGAACAAATTTTACTAATTTTACTCGCTTAAAAACGACTGTTTTTTTACTACAATCAAAAATTCTTCCACTACTTACCTCTATGAATATTTTCAAGTCTATCCCACCGTTTGTAGTAATCGCATAAACCTTCAACCGGAAGCGATCACATAAAATATGCTTCGAAACAAGTTTTGTTAAATTTACGCGCTTAAGAGCAACTATTTTTTTACTACACTCAAAAATTCTTCCACTACTAACCTCTACAAACATTTTCTCGTCTATTCCACCGTTTGTAGTAATCGTATAAACTTTCCACCAGAAGCGATCACTCAAAATGTGCTCCGAAATAAATTTTGCTCATTTAACTCGTTTAAAAACTACTATTTTTTTTATTACCCGCAAAAATTATTACACTACCAATCTCTACGAACATTTTCAAGTCCATTCCACCGTTTGTAGTAATCGTATAAACCTGCAACCGGTAGCGATCGTATAGAATGTGCTCCTGCACAAATTTTGCTCATTTTACTCGCTTAGAAACAACTATTTTTTTACTACACTCAAAAATTCTTCCACTACTAACCTCTACGAATATTTTCAAGCCTATCCCACCGTTTGTAGTATTCGTATAAACGTTCAGCCAGAAGCGATCACATAAAATATGCTTCGAAACAAATTTTGCTCCATTTACGCGCTTAAAAACAACTGTTTTTTTACTACAATCGAAAATTCTTCCACTACTAACCTCTATGAACATTTGCAAGCATATCCCACCGTTGGTGGTAATCATATAAACCTACAACCGGAAAGCGATCACATAAAATGTGCTCCAGAACAAATTGTACTCATTTTACTCGCTTAAAGACAACTCTTTTTTTACTACAATCAAAAATTCTTCCACTACTAACCTCTCCGAATATTTGCAAGCGTATCCCACCGTTTGTAGTAATCATCTAAACCTACAACCGGAAGCGATCACATAAAATGTGCTCTAGAACAAATTTTACTCATTTTACTCGCTTAAAAACGACTGTTTTTTTACTACAATCAAAAATTCTTCCACTACTAACCTCTATGAACATTTGTAGGCATATCCCACCGTTGGTAGTAATCATATAAACCTACAACCGGAAATCGATCACATAAAATGTGCTCCAGAACAAATTGTACGCATTTTACTCGCTTAAAGACCACTTTTTTTTTACTACAATCAAAAATTCTTCCACTACTAACCTCTACGAATATTTTCAAGACTATCCCACCGTTTGTAGTAATCGTATAAACCTTCAACCGTAAGCGATCACATGAAATATGCTTCGAAACAAGTTTTGCTCCATTTACGCGCTTAAGAACATCTGTTTTTTTTTACTACAATCAAAAATTCTTCCACTACTAACCTCTCCGAACATTTGCAAGCGTATCCCACCGTTTGTAGTAATCATCTAAACCTACAACCGGAAGCGATCACATAAAATGTGTTCCAGAACAAATTTTACTCATTTTACTCGCTTAAAGACGATTGTTTTTTTACTACAATCAAAAATTCTTCCACTACTAACCTCTATGAATATTTTCAAGTCTATCCCATCGTTTGTAGTAATCGTATAAACTTTCTACCAGAAGCGATCACTCAAAATGTGCTCCGAAATAAATTTTGCTCATTTAACTCGCTTAAAAATTACTATTTTTTTTATTACACGCAAAAATTATTACACTACCACTCTCTACGAACATTTTCAAGTCCATTCCACCGTTTGTAGTAATCGTATAAACCTACAACCGGTAGCGATCATATAGAATGTGCTCCGGAACATATTTTGCTCATTTTACTCGCTTAGAAACAACTTTTTTTTTTACTACACTCAAAAATTCTTCCACTACTAACCTCTACGAACATTTTCGAGCTTATCTCACCATTTGTGGTAATCGTATAAACTTTCTACCTGAAGCGATCACATAAAATGTGCTCGGAAACAAATTTTGTTCATATTACTCGCTTAAGAACAACAATTTTTTTACTACACTTAAAAATTCTTCCACTACTAACCTCTACGAACATTTTCAAGCCTATTCGACCGGTTGTAGTAATCGTATACACCTTCAACCGGAAGCGATCACAAAATGTGCATCGAAACAAATTTTGCTTATTTTACGCTCTTAAAATCAACTATTTTTTTATGACACTCAAAAATTCTTCTACTACTAACCTCTACGAACATTTTCAAGCTGATTCCTCCGTTTGTAGTAATCATATAAACCTACAACCGGAAGCGATCACATAAAATGTGCTCCGGAATAGATTTTACTGAATTTACTCGCTTAAAAACAACTATTTTTTTTACTACACTCAAGAATTCTTCCACTACTAACCTGCAAGAATATTTTCAAGTCTATCCCACCGTTTGTAGTAATCGTATAAACCTTGAACCGGAAGCGATTACATAAAAAATGCTTCGAAATAAGTTTTGCTGCATTTACGCGCTTAAAAGCATCTGTTTTTTTTACTACAATCAAAAATTCTTCCACTACTAACCTCTACGAACATTTGCAAGCGTATCCCACCGTTTGTAGTAATCATATAAACCTACAACCGGAAGCGATCACATAAAATGTGCTCCGAATCAAATTTTACTCATTTTACTCGCTTGAAAACAACTGTTTTTTTTCTACAATCAAAAATTCTTCCACTACTAACCTCTGCGAATATTTTCAAGTCTATCCCACCGTTTGTAGTCATCGTATAAACCTTCAACCGGAAGCGATCACATAAAATATGCTTCGAAACAAGGTTTGCTCCATTTACGGGCTTAAAAACAACTATTTTTTTTACTACACTCAAAAATTCTTCCACTACTAACCTCTACGAACATTTTCAAGCGTATCCCACCGTTTGTAGTAATCCTATAAACCTACAACCGAAAGCGATCACATAAAATGTGCTCCGGAACAAATTTTACTTTTTTTATTCGCTTAAACCAATTATTTTTTTTTTACTACACTCAAAAATTCTTCCACTTTTAACCGCTAGGAACGTTTCTGATGCAGTTCTGTCGTTCGTAGTACGTGTTAGGATCTTTAAACTGAAATTATCTCGGAAAAATCATTTTCAAAAATTTTCAAAAATTAAAATATTTTTTTTTATTTTTTCTATGTTACTACTAACGAAAACAATTTCACTACAATCCACTACTAACGTTTTTCTATGAGAATCAACCGTAAAACTTCATTTTTTTCATTCCGGGGGATGACGTTTTTTTTTTTTGCTATATTTTTTTTTTGGTGTTACTACTAACGAAATTAGTGTCACTACTATCCACTACTTATCAAAACCTTCCATTAAAAAAAAAAAAAATCAATTTTCTCAAAGTCGGGCGCTAGGTTCACACAGGTTGATATAATGCTCCGGTTGAACGAAGGGTTTTGAAAAATTTCCATTTTTCACAAAATGGCGGCCGTTAAAAGTCAAAAGTGTTTTTTTGACCAAAATATCAGTTCCATTTTTTGCTATTAAAAATAAAAATAATTATCCAAAAAAAAAATCCTTCGTTCATATGGAGGACTACCATGTATAGAAGAAGTGATATAAATTTCAACCCGATCGGTAAAGCCGTTCTCGAGCTACAGTGATCACCGACTTCAAAAACATGGTTTCGAGAAAAACGCATTTAAAGTTTTGAGTACGGTTTGCATGGCTCAGACACGACGTGCTACAAAGTCTTGTATTTCGGCGAATAATGGTCCGATTTACATTTACCTGGGCGGAAAATGTTCGTAAGAGATTCTACTTTTTGAAAATGAAATAAAAAAAAAATCGATTTTTCGAAAATTCTAACTAGGTCTGTCCCGTTAACTGTTTTCCCTATGGTGAAGAGTTCTTGTCAAAAAATTGGAATGTGTTTTACGTGTGGCCAAACGCGTTTTCAAACGTGCAAATGAAGCAAGAAAATCTTTGATCCAGAAGAAAAAAGCTCTAAAGGAAGCAGAAGAGGAAAAAATCGCATCGAAAAACGTTACACCGAAAAAAGCCGCATCGAAAAAAACTGTAGTTGTGAAGAAAAAAACGGCTACCGTAAAAAAAGTGTCAACAGCAAAAACACAAACTTCGTCGATCAAGTTGATGAAACAGTTGTTTGAAAATTACGGCTTAGCTACTCGAAGGAATTTGAATTCTATTGAAGGTATGCGCAAAGAAATATGGGCAGGGTATTACCACAAAATTTCGACCAATGTCAAGCCACAACATCACAACTGCTCGATAGAACTGCGCAAGTACCTCAAAGCTAAGGCACTTCAGCAACATTACGAACATCCTCCTGCTCTTTCTGAGGAAGTACAGGAAGTTTTAAAACTTATTTACGAGGATCTCACCAAAACAGAACTGCTCGAAAAGTGTTTAGGTGGCCATACGCAAAACAATAATGAAAGTTTTAACAACTGCGCATGGAATATGGCACATAAACACATGTTCAACGGTAAAAAAATCATAGACATTGCCTACAAAGTTTCCGCGTGTATCTTTAATGAAGGATTTCATCTAGTGCTTAAAATAATGGAAATAATGGGCGTCAAACTCGGCCCGATCGCCATCGGATTTGCCGACAATCGCGATGACGAGCGTGTTCGCTCTGCAAACCGCCGCAGTTCTGAGTGCTCAAAAGAGACCAGAACCAAACGAAAGCAAGTAAGACTTGAAGAAATCGACGATGATGAGCAATCAGAAGGGATTTTGTACGGTACACGAATTGCCGATTGAGTTTAGGTAAGAGTTTTTCATAGTATAAACTCCAAACGCGTTTCTCTCGAAACAACGTTTTCAAAATCTAGCTCCATCGTATCTCTAAAACTAATAAACAGATTCTCTTGAAATTTGAATCACATATTGTAAACATGATTCGCAACAAGATGACCCTCGATGGTTTTAAAATTTTCATTTTTACTCTTTTTTTTTGTGAAAAATTGCGAAAAAAACGCGCCTTTTTTTCGTTTTTCATCTGCCATTTTTTTATTTTTTGTTAAAACTTTATATCCGAGGGTCATTTTGTAGCTGGTATCATACTGAATCTAATGGACTTTGATCTTTTCGTTTCAGACAAGCCGTTGCCGAGTTGTGATGGAGCTACCTAGCCCACCTATTCTTGAGGCGTTACGTTAAACTATAGTTTTTGTACTTAAAAATGAATAAAAATGAATTAAACAATTTTTTTTATGTCTTTCAAGACTATTTATCAAGCCCAACAACTTTTATATTCATATTTTGTATAAAATCCTCAAAAAAAATCGCGAAAATAGCCTATTTTCGTGGCTCCAAAGTGGACTGGCCCCTTAATTCATTTAGTTTGTCGACACCACATGTACGAAATATGTCTTCGAAGTGTTTTCGAAATATTTTGACCGACATTAACTGGCCCAAGCGTACCAATCTTCGGCAGGTTTTTACAAGCTTGGAAAAATATTGATTTCCTCCATTACAAGAGTGGTATGGAAGATGGAAATGTCGCTGACGCTTTAGGAACAAAACAAAGTCAATTGCTGATTTTTATAACTAATCAACCCGAGGTATTTACTTTTGACTTTGTGATATCTTCGTGAGATAAAAGAATCTTCATGAAATACAAAAATCATCTCCATTAAATACAAATATATTTCACTAAGTAAAATAAAAGTTTTATTATTCGTTTGTAGCTTTATGAAAAATCTTGTTCGAATACATTTTTTATTCTGTAGGTCACGCAACCAAGAGATGATTACCTTGGACAAGTACATTTGTTGACCACTGTTTCCATTTGTTTTTACAGAAAAAAAACTACCCAAAAAAGTACAAAATTTTAAAAAAATTGGTAAGATCGAGACAGGAAAAAGAAGATTGTTTCTATAAAATAACTATACTCCAAATGACAAATAAAAAATGAAAAACTTAACATATATTATCGAGATCCCAAGAAAAAAAACAACAATGCCCATCGTGAGTTTCCGGTAAAAAACCGAATCTACAAGTAAACGATCAATTTGCGCATAAAAAAAAATAATTACTTTACAAAAACAGAAATGGAAAAGCCAATGATTTATGTTCAGCACTAAAATTTATAATATCAATAATAGGACAAGTATTTTATTGTCGCTTGAGGATGGAGTATTTAAAAAAAAGCAAAAATTAGTTGGTTATTGAAAAAAGTCACCAATGTACAAAAATAAAAATCGGTCAAAAGAAGAGAGTCCAGAAAAAAAATCGGGATGAAAAAAAACTTGAAGAAAAAAATTTCAAACGAAAAAAATTAGATTGAAAAAAAAATTTCGGCCGAAGTACTTGGCGAGTTTATAACACATACAACATTACGTGAAATACATTACGTGATCCAAGCTAAGCAAAAAACTCGCTAAGTACTTTGGCCGAAATTTTTTTTTCAATCTAATTTTTTTCGTTTAAAATTTTTTTCTTCAAGTTTTTTTCATCCCGATTTTTTTTCTGGACTCTGTTCTTTTGACCGATTTTTATTTTTGTACATTGGTGACTTTTTTCAATAACCAACTAATTTTTGCTTTTTTTTTAAATACTCCATCCTCAAGCGACAATAAAATACTTGTCCTATTATTGATATTATAAATTTTAGTGCTGAACGTAAATCATTGGCTTTTCCATTGCTGTTTTTGTAAAGTAATTATTTTTTTTATGCGCAAATTGATCATTTATTGTAGACTCGGTTTTTTACCGGACACTCACGATGGGCATTGTTGCTTTTTTTCTTGGGATCTCGATAAAATATGTGAAGTTTTTCATTTCTATTTGTCATTTGGAGTATAGTTATTTTATAGAAACAATCTTCTTTTTCCTGTCTCAATCTTGCCAATTTTTTAAAAATGTTGTACTTTTTTGGGTAGTTTTTTCCTGTGAAAACAAATGGAAACAGGGGTCAACAAATGTACTTGTCCAAGGTTTTTTCCCCAGGGAGGGGATTTTTTACCAGGATATATCTTCTTTTTTTCTGAACAGCTCCGAATCCTAGAATTTTTACATGATAACAGATAATCCTTGAATGTCTACGCTGACATAATCAGTAAAACCCTAGCTCAATATCAAATATGCAATGCGATACTACAAAGAAAAAGCGAACGAACTTAGTACAGCTTGCACAAACAAAGCGCAGAAATTCATTTCAGTTAACGCCTTGCATCTCCTGCAGTATATTGAGAAATTCGATACATATATTTGGTGCGTCTCAGCAATGTGTATTTCACTAATATGAGAAAAACATGAGTGAAAGGCCAAAACTGAAACCGTATAGAAATATTTGTGGAACACTTTTTTTTTAATAAATCATATCACAATGCACATTAAAAACTTGAATGAATATTGAATTTTTACATTGTTTTCTCATGCTTTTATTTCCACTTATATCTTTTGCACAAACCTGACCGAGCGATGCCATTACACTATTGCTGAATTTCTGATCCTTTGACTTGTTATGAAATATGATGACAGATGATCCTTGAATATTTACGCTGACATAATCAGTAAAACCCCATAGTGCGATGCCAAATAGAAAGAGCGAAAGAACTTAGCACAGCTCGTAGTAACGAAGCGGTGATCCTTGTGTGCAAAGGAAATAAGGCATCTCTTGTTTCCGCAAGGAATAGCAAATGCTTCATTGCTTTAAGTTTCACCAGTATTTTTAGATCAAATTGTCAAAGCAGAAAATCTCAGCCCAATTCACAGCTTGCAGCGCCTTCAGTATATTGGTAAATTTCTTGAAGCCAAAAAGAAAAACCGAAGGAACTGAGCACAACCTGCAGAATATTGGAAATTTTATGTTTATTTGTAGACCGCAACTGAAAAGTATTGAAAATCATGATTTCACGACAAAAGTAATTTATCACATTTTTATAATTAAAATATTTCATCAACAATTAATATTTTTACAGGTTTTTATTTATGAGCACATGATACATCTTGTCACAACTATTTTCATACACTCACTTTTGGAAAAAAAACACAGTCTTTTGATCTGTAAGAAAAATTTAAGTGACATGATTGAAAAAAAAAATCGTTGCGTTCTAGATTGAAACTTCAACATCATTATTTGCGAGTTCACACATTTTCAGAACGTATAACACTGATTTTTGTGGTTATGTTCGTTGTATTTTCTAGCACTTATTCCAGCCATACGAATTAACGGTTTTATTCGGATTATTTTATACGGAAAAATAAAAATGATAACCTCAACGAGCGGTGAGGTTTGTTTTTATTTGGCTTTTCTGGAATCCGAAACAAAAATGATTTCACTAGCGGCTGCGAGGTTATATTTTTTAATTTCGCTGATGATTATTAATTCCGAGATATTAAAAAATGTTATTATCACATTTCGCAATATTTATATATTATCGTATTTTCGCACTATTTATATATTCAAACTATTTATGAATCACGATTTTTCACAATCTAAAAAACACGCGATTTACACGACTCGCACTTTACACTGTCAAAAGTCAAACTACCGTCACACTGGTTAAACATTCAAACTTTCCGTGGTATGGGTGCAGAGGAATGTAGTCACAGGGCCACGTTCGAAAACATCGCTCGTGTGCACACTGTTTTACCGGTTTTTCTCGCACTATTCATAAATTTCCTTTTTTCGCACTATTTATATATTACCGTTTTTTCGCACTATTTACCCAAAAAACGCGCGGTTTACACGTTCAGATATTCAAACTGTCCGCCGGATCGGTACAGAGAAAAGTCGACATAACCACAAACATCGTAAGTCACTCGTAACCAGAAATTTTCCGCCGGATCGGTACAGAAGAAAGTCATTCGCGACCAATAGAAACTCGTCGCTTCCGTCTCCGGAGACCGACTTTCATGAAAATGGGTCATGATGGGCATCAATATCCCTTTGATTGTGTCATCTGCGCGCATATACAGACACACTGAATCTTTCAATGTGTTGGCGCTTTTGCATAACTTTGCCTTTGCAAAGTTTTTTCTCAGCAATTACGGCATCAATCGTGCTGATTTAAGGCTCAATCGAGGGAGTTTCGCGTAATTAGTCTCCAGTTCAATTTTCAGATCATAATATTTCTTCTGGGCCCCACAATTAAAGAAAATGATTCCCCTCACCACCGAATTTGCTTTATTCAGAGATAATATACTCGGGTGAGTCTCAGGCCAACAGACGACAGAGCTGTCAAATGTACTTGTCCCGAGACTCTATCGAGTCTCTTGATAAAGAACTTTTGGAGCTTGCGCACATTTTTTGAGTGGTACAGAGCGAAGTGTTCACGCGAAATGCCCCGGTACTATGCATCATGCACGATGGATGGCAAAAGCGGTTTATTCTTTAAAAATTTTCATTTTTTGAGAACAGTTTATTCTGTCTCGTCGAGAAAGCAATGGTCTTCGCGAAATATGCATTTTCATTGTTTCATTTTATATCGAGGCGTGGTTTCGAGCAACGTGTGCTATTTCGGCACCGAACCGAGATTTGACACTGCTACAAAATTTGATTCGTTATTCTAAAGTGAATCCTGCTGTACCGGAGGCTGCTACTAAAATGTTGGCGAGTCACCTCTGGTAGTTAAATCAGAAACTTGTTGCTTTGTCCTTTTTTGACGATGTTGTGCCGCTAAATGTCAACACTAAAATGATACAAGCTCTGAAATCAAATTAAATCAAATAATAGTTCCGAGCGAGTAATTATTAAAAATAATAATTTAAAACTGCTATTGGAAAAGGATGTTAGCGACTTTGTCACGGAAGAACCCACATTTCTTTTCCATTGCCTTATGATTTTCTTGAGTTAGATATTGAGTTGTGGCCAGAAAATACAAGTTTTTTAACTTGCTTGAATTTTTTCCAGCAACTAAAAGTTGTTAATGACGTTGCCGAACGTGGTGTTGCATTAGTAGAAGCATACATCGGCTCATTAACAACAAACGAAGAGCAATTACAATACCTATTAGACATAGTCATCGTCAAAAATATCCCAATTGCAACAAACAGACCCTAAACTACGCTGATTAAACATTATTGTAAAGACAATGCAATTAATAACCATTGTTCCTTTTATTATTTATTGTCGTTCGTGATCGCGCTTAATTCGTTATAATGAATAAATCTTTTTAAAAAATTGACGATAAGATTTTGTTAAAATTTATATTTAAGAGTTTATAAGTGGGAAAAATAGATATTTTTTGAAAATCAAACATAAAATTTTTGTAGTGATGAGACGATTATTTTCTCAATGATCTCATTGAATTATTTTGGCAGAGTAGACAATTCTCTATAAAAAAAACCCTATGATTTTTTTTTCCGTTAAGCAAAAATTCAAGTGAGATAGCCTATTAAATATTTTTTTTCATGAATTCAACTTTGAATAGCTGTAACAGTTGAACGGTTATTCTGAGCGAATTGCCTGTAAGGACTTTTTTTAGTCCAGTCACCTTAGGAAAAGTTTTATTCAAGAGGTGTAGAGGTTAGCCAATTTTTTTGTAGGTTGTTTGGACCCATGGGAATATAGCCCTGAGTTTTCGTAAAAATCCATCTTGTATTTTAGCAATAAACAATGATTGAAAAAAAAATCGGTTTTTTTGAGTTAACACTTTTGGAACGCGTCCTGTCGAAAAAAGTTTCAAATAAAATTTATTCATCATAATGTCCTCTATGAAAAAGATCCTATAAAAAAATACGCTAGCATTGTTATTTAAGCGGTTAATTGCAAATGAACCAACAAATTCACAATTTTTTATTTGCAACCGCAATCAATTGTTTGTTACGATATCGCTTTGAAGTCCATATCAAGAGACTCGGTAGAGTCTCGGGACAAGTACATGGACAGCTCTGTCGTCTGCTGGCCCGAGGCTCGCCGAGTCTATACTTTCTCTGAATAAAACGTTTCGCGGCGGTGGGGGTAAAATTCGCATGTCTTTTCGTTTAATTACGAAGCTCAGGAGTCGTTTGATATAACGAAAATAGGACTGGAGACTAATTGTCAAAAATGCTTTCGATTGAGCCCAAAATCAGCATGATCGGTGGCGTAATTGCTGAGAAAAAACTTTGCACAGGTCAAAATTATCAATTTTTCTATCATTGTGTGAAGGATTTCGACGTGTCTGTATACAATACCATCCAAGGCCTCTTGAAGCCTCTCGAGTTTCTGATTGGTTGGTGTCTGTATCTGTGATAACACCATCAAAGACCTCTTGAAGCCTCTCGAGTTTCTGACTGGTTGGTGTCTGTATCTGTGATAATACCATTAAAGGTATGTGATCTGTGGTCGTGTTCGTTTGTTGGGTCTCATCATTTTGATGTGAACAAGTGCGCATGCGCATAATGATGCGCAACACGCAACTGCGCAATGAAACGAGTCATGCGCAATGTATGAATCTGTGTGAAACGGAATTCAAAAAATAAATGATGAAAACAGTGCAGGACGTGTGGAACAGTTTGGTTATAAACAGTAATAAATAACCGTTTTAACGTGCATTCGTCGTAAAATCGGGAATCAGTGACAAAATTCGGAAAAATCAATCGGGATAAGTGATAAGTGACAATAGTATTTATTAAAGTGTTTTTTGAGGTTTGAAAGTTTGATTGAAGTTTCGTAAAAACAGTACGGGATGTGTGAGTTTGGTTAAATAATACTTATAATCGTTGAAACGTTTTTACGTGTTTATTCGCCACTTGTCTATTATTCTTCGCTTCCCTAGCAGATTTCGGGACCGGTTATTTCTGGTTGGAATCCAAGCTGGTCGTTTTTGTACAAAAGTTGACCAGTTATTTGTGGTCAACAGTGAAATTTTTTACCGGAAGTGACATATTATCCTGGTCGGTTCAACTAGTATGTTTCAGTCATGTTAACCAGAGTCGGGCCTCATTTGAGAACCGCAAACTGGTCGTTTCAACCAGTTAATGAAAGTCGGAATCCATTTGGGCCCTACTGGAGCTGGTCGTTCTAACCAGGGATATGTGGTCGGAACTACTAACCCACCAGATAGCCAGCTGGTCGTTCTCACCAGGTGAACCTGGACAGAACGACTAACCCACCAGGAAGCCAGCTGGTCTTTTCGACAAGGCCAGCCTGGTCGGAACGACTAGTCTGCTAGGAAGCCTGCTAGTCGTTCTCACCAGGTGAACCTGGTCGAAACGACCAACCCGCCAGGAAGCCAGCTGGTCGTTGCGAGCAGGTCAACCTGGTCGGAATGACCAATCCGCTAAGAAGTCTGCTGGTCGTTTCTATCAGGTCAACCTGGTCGGAACGACGAGCCAGTAATGCGGCGGGCTGGTCGTTCCGATCAAGGTTGTCCGGTTGGAACGACCAATCCGCTAGGTAGCTAGCTGGTCGTTCAGACCAGGTTACCCTGGTCGGAACAACCAGCCAGCAATCCAGCGGGCTGGTGGTTCTGACTACAGAGATTTGGTCGGAATGACCAGCCAACCACGCAGCCAACTTGTCACTCTGACCGGATCGCTCCGGTCGGAGTAACCAGTTAGCCAGCTGGCTAGCTTGTCGTTCCGATCAAATTACTGTGGTCGAAAACATTTCTGGTCGGTCGGTCAGCTGGTTATCCCGATGAATAAAGTCGGGACAGTCACCATTTTCACCCGAAAATTTAATATTTTTTATATCTATAAATGGGAAATAAATGGAATTAACACGAGGTAGGGAATCAGGACCACAGGCAAGACAGTCTCGAGAGCAATTATCCTATTTATCAAAGTTATTTGCTCTGGGGACATTTCAGGTGCGGTACTAAAGATGTCCCAATACTGTTATTTTCCTTTTACAAAATTTTAACAGGATGACAAGAATAGTTATAATCTAAAAAATATTGTATCGCAGCCGCAAAGTTTAACAGTTTTCTTCGGTCTTAAAATTAAAAACATTTTCGGACATGTATTTTATGCAAACCAAGATGAAAAGTAGATCGAAAAATTGCCTGATTATTGCCACATAAATGCGCAACCCTCGAAAACTAGGTTCTCTTTCGATCCGCTTTCCGTTCTTCAGTTTCTGAAAGTTTCAAATGTTGGTCCCAGCAATATCAAGAGACGCGGTAGCTGCTCGACGCCAAGTACTAAGGGGTTATATACAGTTGGAAATTTCAGAAAATCGATTTTTTTTTTTATGGCATTTTCAGAATGTACATACATTTGAGTACATTCTCTGAAAATTTCAAATTAATCCAGCAAGTAATGTCGGAGTTATATGCTATTTTATGATTAATTTCAAATTTCAAAAAATCGATTTTTTTGTTGCATTTTTGGAGTCTACATATATTCAAATAGATTCTCTGAAATTTTCAAAGCGATACGGCAAATATTCGTAGAGATACATGCGTACTTGAAAGGACGCTTGGAGCATTACAAAGTAAGCGCGCTCCGAACGGCCCGAGCGGCAGCGGTTGTTGTGGCCCGCGTGCCTGAGGTGACCCTTTTCATTGTTTTTGCATACATGGTATATGCGAGAGCTAAGCGTGGTCATTTCTTATACCGAAGAAAGGAATTTTGTCAGTCGAACTAGCTCTGCCACAGTGTAAAGTCGCGCGTTCAAATTTTACTCCGTTTTCGTAGTTTTGCGAATAAAAATGCCTTACAAGTGTACTAGACAACGGAGACTATCCGACAAGACGCAAATTTCAAGAGGGAAAAAGCGAAAACAATCGTACAATCCAAAAACAGTCGAGGCCGATGAAAGTAGCTTCAGTACATCCGCGAAAAAATTGAAAAATCAGAAGGAGATCTTAGTTCCTCATGATTCCTCCATTGAATATCGCATTTTCAATTTTATAACGGTCTTCGCAGCGATAAGTGAATACGTCCAGTGTAAAACTTGCAAAGGAAAAGTGCAATTTCAAACGACTGCACAACGAGGACTCGGTTTTAAAATCGTCATTCTGTGTGATAAGTGCGATCCTCGAGCCATAAACTCTTGTCCTTTCATCAAACATTCTTACGCGATAAACAGACGATTTTTATTTGTGATGAGAACTCTCGGAATAGGATTGAAAGGTGCAGTTTTTTTTTTTTTTTTTTTAAGGTTTTGTGGATTGACGGACATGCCACCTTTTGTGATGCAAGCTACGTACGATTTGATCGTCAAAAATATTCATTCATGCACGCAAATGGCCACCGAAAAACTTTTCGAAAAAGCTTGTGCTGAAGAAAAAGAAGCGTCTGCTCAAAATCGAGGCGATGGAAACTGTGAAGAATTGACAATATCTGGCGATGGAACCTGGAAAAAACGAGGGTTTACTTCTTTATACGGAGTAACATCACTGATCGGTTATTATACGGGGAAAATTATCGATATCGTCGTGAAAAGTTCGTACTGCAAACAATGCGAGGTTTGGAAAAAAAAATCGACACTGAAGAGTACAACGAATGGTATGACGATCACGAAGATGTTTGTGCTGCGAATCATAACGGTTCTTCAGGAAAAATGGAAGTCGATGCGGTCGTAAAAATGTTCAAGCGTTCAATGGAAAAATTTAACGTCCAATACAAAAATTACATCGGCGACGGTGACTCGAAAACCTACTAGGGGATTTTGAAAGCTGTGCCTTACGGAAACAACGAAGTGGTAAAAAAAGAATGTATTGGACACGTTCAAAAAAGAATGGGTTCACGACTCCGAGACTGTGTCAAAAAAAATACCGAGATGACTGTAAATAAAAGTGGGAAAAAAATGCAAAAAAAAGTACTTGGTGGAAAAGGAAAGCTCACAGCCAAACTGATCGATAAATTGACTGTTTATTATGGCTTGGCAATCAGGAGGCACTGTGATTCCGTTGACAATATGTATAATGCAATATGGGCAACATATTACCATTATTGTTCAACAGATGAAAATCCTCAACACGAAAGATGCCCGGTCGGAACTGAGTCATGGTGTTGTTGGCAGCGAGCGCGAGCTTCGAATAAATTATCGGATTATAAACACGATTATTCTCCATTTCCACAAGATGTTGCTGACGCTCTGTTTCCGATCTACACGGATCTGAGCAATGAAAAGTTGCTTGAAAGATGTGTTGGTGGTTTCACACAAAATAACAACGAAAGCTATAATCAGTTGATTTGGAAAATCACACCGAAAATAATTCCTAGTGGTTCAAAAATAGTGGAAATAGCAGCTCACATGGCAGCCGGCACCTTTAATGAAGGTACGGCATCACTATTATATTATATGAGTGCACTGGGTCTATCGATTGGGCCCAATGCCCATGCCTATGCCGAAAAACAGGATGCAGAGCGCGTCGCGATCTCTATTTTAAGAGCGCATGAGCGCACGCGCGAAGGAAGAATGGTTCGCCGACGACTGCAATTCGACAATTTGGAAGCTGCTGATGATGCAGAGGGAACTTCTTATGGCCCTGGAATAGATGACTCCTTGTAAGTTGTAAAAAAAAATTTTTATCCATGTGTTCACCACTTATGAAACTTTGAACGCGTTTATCTCGAAACGATGTTTTCAAAGTCGGTGAGCACGATTTCTCAAAGATGGCTCAACCGATCGGTCTGCAATTTTAACACAACTTTCTCAGATATATTCTACTGGGATTGGACGAAGGAGTAAGATTTCCGAAAATTATTTCTATTTTTTTTGAACCATTGAACGACCAAAATTCGGTTAAAAATTGAAATTTCGTCTTTGAGGAGCCGTCATTTCATCAAAATTGGAAATTCCAACTATTCCTTCGTCCAATCCCAGCATTTATCTGTCCACTAAACAAATCTCTTTGGTTTTTTAATTTCAGCTGATCCAAACGGGAGATTTCATGCTCACCGCAAGACGCCTTTTTTTAGAGGACCTACAGGAGATCAATCACAGGAGATATCTGAAGCAATATTTTGTTAAATAAAAAATTGCGATAAAGAGTTAAAAGATGACACTCCATTTACTTCCTTATGCTTTTCCTCGTTAAATGAAATCCCTATCCGGAAAAAATTCGTAAAAAAACGAGTTTTTTTGGCCTTCCAACTGTATATAACCCCTTAAAAGAAAAGCTTGCGCGAGCCCTGCCGCACTCTCTTATACTCGAATATGACGGTTTTCGGTCTTTTTCTATTTTTCAAACCGTTCTCACGGAGGAACGGGTTGGGTAAAAATTCTGAGTGTATGGGCTAATTTTTTGTCGATTTTTCTCTTTCCAATAGTCTTTGTTGCAAGTCGATCCGTCTACCCAATCCCGAGATATGATAATTTTGTGCATTAAAATCGAATGTTTCGGGAATTTCTATATCTTTTGGAGTCAGAAAGACGTAAGAAGCGTTTGTTTACATTGGGCATACGTCCTTTGCGAGACTGATGTACATTCGTTACCCTGTGACGTCACCGCTCGCTGAACGAGGCTACCCCCTCTTGCCGCGCCGCTGAGCGAGTGAGACAGTGATAATATAAGAAATGTATTGTTGGAATAAATACTATTTTTTAACCAGAAAACCATTCGAACCCGTGGCAATGGGGGTCGCAGGGGACGAGGCCCGCCGCGGGGGGTTCGGGGGGCGGAGGCGCCCGAGAGGATACAATTTCAATTTTTAAAGTAATTTTTACATATAAAAAAAAAAATAAAAAAAAAATGAACAATGGGGCAAAAACCCATTTCACGGATATGCAGACATAAGCACAGAGGCATAGTAACAAGAAAAAATCCAGACATAAAAATGTACACATATACAAATGTGTATTCATTCAAATATATACAGACCCAGATCCAGATGCACAGGCACGTATAAACGGATATAAACACACATATAAACACACACACACACACACACACACACACAGACGTAGTTTAGATACGCACATACAAAGAGAGACAGACACAGGCACGCGTACAGATGCAGACATAGATACACACAGTCATACAGATGTAGATACAGATACACACACAGATGCAGATACAGATACACACACAAAATCAGATACAAATACAAACATAGAAACAGATGCAGATACGCACACGAACATGCAGGTACACAGCCACAGGTACACACACACACACACACACACACACACACACACACACACGCGCGCGCGCGCGCGCGCGCGCGCACGCACACGCGCACGCGCGCACGCACACGCACACGCACACGCACACGCACACGCACACGCACACGCACACGCGCGCACGCACGCACGCACGCACGCACGCACGCACGCACGCACGCACGCACACACACACCCACACACACACGGGCACACACGGGCACACAGACACAGAGATACACAGACGCACATGCACAGGCACACATACAAGCACACGCACACACACACACACACACACACACACACACACACACACACACACACATGCGCGCGCGCACGTAGATTCAGATACACACATACAAACAGAAATAGATACACGTACAGATGCAGATACAGACACACAGAAATACAGGCACACAACCATCAACGCAGACACAGATGCGCGGACATAGAGATGTAAATACAGATACATAAACAGATACACAGAAGCAGATACGGGTGCACACACAGAATCAGATACAAATTGACACATAGAAACAGATGCAGATACACACACAGACATACAGGCACATAGCCACAGATACAGACACACACACACGCACACAGATGTACATACAGATACAATCAGAAAGAAATAGATACACACAGGCACACAGATATTGATACAGGTACACGGGCACAGGCACAGATACACGGGCGCACACGCACATACAGATGTAGAAACTCACACCGAAATAGATACAGATGGGCACACAGGCACAAATTCAAACGCGCGCGCGCACACGCATACACATACACCCACCCACACACACACACGCACACGCGCGCGCGCACGCACACACGCACGCACAACACACACGCACGCACACGCACGCTCGCACACATATACACATTCACGCGCGCGCACGCACACACATACACAATCACGCGCACGCACGCACACACTCGCACATAAATACACACATGCACACACACGCGCGCGCGCACACACACGCACCCACACGCACACACACACACGCACACACACACGGACGTACACGCGCGCGCACACACGCGCCCACACACGCGCACGCACGCACACATGCACGCACACACACACACGCGCACGCACGCGCGCGCGCATACACACACACACACACACGCACACACACATGCACACGCACACACACACATACACGCGAGTAGAAGAGCTATGCGGGTTCTGGTCCAAATGGTGGCGAGGGGTATGCGGTGCGGGGGCGGAGCCCCCGCGCCGCATGCCCCTCGCCACGACTTCAGAATGCCTCCTAGCTCTTCTACTGCACTGCCCTCCCCTGCCCTCGCCGTGGCCCGGCAGTAGGCCCAGAGGGGAACGAGGTGTGTTGAAGAGAGATGGTTCGAAGCATAGTGAGTGGGAGAGAGAGAGAGAGAGAGAGAGAGAGAGAGAGAGAGAGAGAGAGAGAGAGAGAGAGAGAGAGAGAGAGAGGGAGCGAGACAACTAGATGGGAAGATAAGTGAGTGTGAGAGAGCAAGTATGAAAAATAGATGTATGCTTGGAGGAGCATTTTAAACAATATCATTTAAAAAACAATTTCATTTCCAAAATTGATCTCGAGATGGATAGATGTGCGAGTATGTATGCAATCCACCCATCGAAAGACCCCTGGACATTGACGAAAAATGAACTCGAATCGATTCCCAAGGCTTTGCTTTTAAAATATTTTAGCTACTGTATAACGTCATTGTGGGATCGTTTACCAGAGCATTTACAGTGTGATAGTGAGATACAATCATATCATGAGTGTGATGATCATTTTAATCCACCATGGGAACTGACTCATGTTGATGCTGTTGGACCCATGCGTCGAGATTGTGAAAAGTGCTTTATAATGGAACAACTGGTGAATATTTATGTGATTCAATGCATTAGGAATCCTCGAGAAATTACGCGAGAAGAGCTAGAAATTATATCACCAACGGCGTTTAAAAAATATTTCAGTGACTACACAGATATTTTGTGGGAGCGTTTACCAGAATATTACAAATCCGACAGTGAAATTAAATCATTTCGCCGATGCAATGAACATTGGAATACATCATCGATGGAAGATCACATTGACGGTCCCACACCTCTGCGTCGAAATTGTAGGAAATGTCGAGAGAGCGAAGAACGCGTTTGAGCCTGTTCCGGGGTGCACGTGTCCACAGACGGGGGAGGCTGACGACGCGTTTGAACCTGTTCAGGATATCAGCTGCATAGGGCGATTGTGTGGAAAGGAAACAAGGCGGGCATGGAGACTGAAATCATGGATAAGGAATTGGGAACATCATAGGCTGACGACGTGTTTGAACCAGTTTTCTGGGTATCAGCTGCACACGATCGTGGGAGAAGGGAAGGAGGTGGGGATGGAAACTGAAATCATAGAGAAGGAATCGAGAGCATCATCATTCTGCTACAAGACTAGCTCCAAGTCAGACCTTCTCAAAATCACTCTCTCTTTCTAAAATGGAGTTCAAATCATTGAACAAAGTTGCCACATTGGAAAACAACCTGCCAACGAAGAAGCTGGTTGATCTCGAGGTTAAGACTGATCATCCAATCCACAATATTCGATCGGTGAAAACCAAATTTGGGAAACGATACATCGCTGACATCGGAGGGCAATACATGGTCTTTCTACCAGCGAGACTCGCCGAGGCTTTCGACCAGGACGAGGATGAATTCAAAAAGCTGTTGGAGGCAGCTCGCTCGAGGGAACTCTACATGGAAACGTTTGCCGACAAGTGGAGTAAAATCGAGTTCAAACACATTCAAAAATCTTCGACGTGAAAAAATTTCATCGTTTGTGGAAAAGAAATGTAAAAATATGTATGATTCTCATCGTTGTCAAAAATAATTTGTAATAATGTATGCTGAGTGGAGGAGGAGGAGGAAGAGAAGGAGATGAGTGTTTATAATAAAAACGAAAAAAGCCATATATAATCATAAAAATGTTTTGTTTATTCAAAAATCCCTCGTTCACACAATGCATGATAGACATATAACCAACTTCTCAGAGATTTCACATTCTCATTCGCACAATTATATTTCGAATTGCGGTGGTGGTGGTGGTGGTGGTGGGGGCAATTGGGTCGAATTTTTGGCAACTTCTGCAGCGATGGACAGTCCAGAGTCTCCAAATCGATAATTTCCGTTGATAGATCCAAGAAACTCATCAGCCACGAAGACTTTTCACAACCTTTCACGTATATTGCACGAGCTCGTTGTAAGATGGTTTGAATTATCACTTTTGCTGCATCGTATGGTATACTGCCATAATCCCATGATAGTCCGTGAAAATTACGTTCCAACCATTTGTTTGTCATTTTGTATCTTGCTGGTAGAGTATCCCAGGCGTATGGTGATTCGAAGATAAGCGTCAGAGGCTCGACATTTTTGTCATAAGCTTGAACGATTGATATTTCTTTGAGGATGAATTCATTGAGAGGCCCCTTGAAACCTTGTAGATCGACAATGAACTCCATCTTGACTAATGTCCAGCAGCATCATCACCCCCGATTTCATACCAATTTTTTGACCCCACCACTTATGGGATTATATTCGACAATACGATCGTGTAGAATGAGGCAGTATGCGCATGTTTGTGCAGGAATGTTCGTTTTTGTTTCAAATTCAAGACGAACATCCACGGGGCCAGACTTGAGGGAATCATTTTGTTTTGAGCAATCAATTACAACAAGTGGTGCATATTTTAAAAATTCCGTTTTGTTCAACCATGGCTCAGTCTCCTTATTGTAATACATGGATTGGAAATTTGTATACATATCATAGAGCAGTGCATACTGATTTTGCTGTATATTCAAATTCATGTTACCATATGGATAACATTGTGAATTCAAGTAGAGTTTCACATCGGTTACATTGCAGTGATCAAAACGACTCGCATTTTTTGCCTTATCATTTTTTCGTCCCGTTTGAAACGCAAGAATTACATATCGTGGCTTTTCCAGCTGTGTTGAAGTCTTGACGGACCACACATGTTTAGAAGTGGCAGGCAGCAATGGGTATTCATACAATTCCCACGTACGAAAACTCATGGAAATTGCGGCGTCTTTGGCGATAAAGTTCAAAAGCTGAATTTTCCGTTGATCCGCCACCGTTACATATGGTACGAGCCATTCTATTTTCTGCAATTGGAGCTTATAATCTTCAGCAGCTGTTTGTATTATTGCATTGTCATCGGTGCGTGATCTGGTCAAAATTAATTCATGCTTTGCGTTCACAACCATTTTTCGATAATCTTCGGCAAAGCCCAACAGCATACTCAGTGGTATGCAGATATCAAAGTTACCTGCTACATCAACGATTTGTTTTGTTTCTTCAACGTCGAGCCAGCCAGTATTTTCAAGCATTGTACTCTTAGCTGGTGTGAGAGATGTATATCCCTTGATAAGGCTTGTAACACCCACATTCTTATTACGATCAATTTCTATGGCATTAAGTTCATAGCGCACTTCTTCAAATAAATGACATATAGCGTTGTTAATGAGACTTGTTGTAGCTGTCGGCGTACCATCATTCTTCGTCAGTTTTCCACAAATGTGAAGGGAACTTTTGCTCGGTAGGATTGATAAATCTTGATGCTGAATTGATATACGTATTTCATCACTGTTGTTGTAGGTTGACGACGCGTATGGTTGATGAGCATGGACCTCATAATGTATGATGGATTCATCGAAGATAATGGGTGTCTGAATGTTTATGATTTCCTCCTCCATTTCACACAACAGATGCACAATGCACAAAATAAATAATTCCTCACACGCGTACTCCACGAACTCTGAGACCCAAATTCTTCAAGAGTAGCAGGTTTTGAGGTGTTAGCGCTTTGAGCGTTGATCGGCGACTGATTTCGCGATCCCATGATGGCTTATTAATATTAGCTACTCTATTGTAGACTATGCCCATTGGGATTTTATATGCAGTCGTATGGTGATTACTTCACCGCGGAAATTCACCAAATCCCCGTCCTGATCCACAATACGAAGCTGTATGCTGTCAATTATCCGACTCATGATTGGTAGATAAATGACGTTCGAGGGTATTTCAATAATTTTATAGCCAGGCGGTACAGATGGGAAAAATTCGTGAATTGTGTGAGCTTTTTGTCCGTTAATGTATGCACCAGTGGTTATGTTACACTCGACACGTAAGGCGTTCACTTTAAGAATGGATACCGGCAGATCAGATTCATGTCTTTTATTGGCTTCCAACCTGACTGGTGCAAAACCCAACAGAGGTCCGATTGAATTAGTGGGTGTGAAGAGGAGAGGGACATTGCACTCGATTTCACTGCGTAGCGTATTAGTATTTGGTTTAAGCTGAATTTTCACGTTTTTGGGTGATAATTCGGCTTGTAAATACTTTTCAATATCCTCTATTTCATAACTCCCCGTCGGTATAATCACCACATGCGTTCCAGCATAAAATGTATTGCATTCAATGTCGATATTGGGAATGGAATTGAATGTCAGCAGCTCAACGAGTCCGAGACTATAATTATTATGCGGAGATAGTTCAATGGGCGGAAAGTATTGTGCCTCGAGAACGGAGGATGATCCGGAGATGGTCAATGTGAAGCTGTCATCCATGATGCTGTCGAATTATCAACTAAACTCCCGGCTCTACAATTCACGTTTATATAGCGTGTATTTGTCTCGTCGATTTAACTGTCCGGAGAGAAACTTGAGACACAAGTGTCCACATTCAATTGTATCATATTCCTGATATCTTTTATAATTATAATTCACGCTACCAACACCAAAATATTTTGTGAGTTCCGATGGGGGCAAAAGATTGCCAAAACTGTCAAAGTAGCAGATTTTCCCTCCAGTCTTTTTGTATGCAACCCAGTGTGTGCCAGGACCCACATTTTCATCCAAATTCACAATTGCTGATTCATGTTTGAGCGGTCCATTCGCGGGTAATGTATCACGCATATAAACCCCTCGAAAATGTTGAATTTTCATGATTTTCACGTATTTCAGCAGATCCCGGTCGGTGAGAGGTCGATGTGGTAGCGTGATTATACGTTTTTTGGCCTGATATGAAGGCCCAGACCCTGCTTGTACGGTTTCAAGTGTAAACCTTTACCCAAAGCAATGGCCTCAATTGTTTGGTTATGTCGCTTATTTTCATCCAATTCCTTTTTAGCCGCTTGAGCAGCATTTACAGCATTGGCTATTGCAGCAGCCCCACCAGACAATGCACCAGCAGCGCTGAGGCCGGCAAAAATGGGTATGAGAAAGGGCAATAAACCACCAATTTTCCGGGAAACCGGTAAAACCCGGGGCGTACGTACTTTAACACCCTTTACACTCGCACGGGCACCTTTTAATGCTGACATGATGACTTTACGCGGGTCATCACTACGAATCATCGCTTTCCGTGCAGCGCTAATGACTTTTTTCAAGCAAACACTTTTTTGCTGTTTCCTCTTCAGCGGCTTCATGCCCATACCAAATTTTGTTTTCGCCTTCATAATGTTTGTCACGGCCCAAGCACTTGCTCTCTCACCAAAACTAGCGTCTTTTGATGTTACACGTTGCCAGGCTTGTTCAGCCAACACTTTATCCGCCAAATGTCTCGCTTCGAGATTATCACGATTTTTCGAATATGCGATATCATGCACTTTGCACGCAGCGTCCAATGGATTTATACCAGGATCACCACGAGCAATACGCTTAGCCAACTTTGTGCGAGGTCCACAATACTGATAGCCCGGCAGATGTAGTTCGACGGGAAGATTGTTGATTAGACTGTTGATTAAACCTTTACCCGGTTTATCATGCACGATCATCACCGTGAGCCAGCTAATTCTCGACTGATCATTCCGCACATTATAATAATGTATTTATAGGGTTTTTCGATTAGTCGTATGCGAGATGGTGTCCAAGAAACAAGTTTCGGGCGGTCAACTCTCCGTAATAAATTTCGATAAATTTGTAGAGGATGGCGGTGGGGCAAGGAAGCAAAAGCGTCATGGTAATATACTACCTGATAGCATTCGTGCTGTGTTTTGTGGTCCGTCAAATTGTGGGAAAACTAATGCATTACTCACACTCCTCATACATCCAAATGGCTTGAGATTTGAGAACATTTATCTATATTCCAAATCGTTGAAGCAGCCAAAATATCGATTATTGGAACAGTTGCTTCAACCTATCCATGGCGTCGAATATTATCCATTCAACGAGCATGAACAAGTTGTATCACCGAGTGACGCCCGTCCAAACTCGATATTTATCTTTGACGATATAGCTTGTGAAAAACAGGATAATGTGAGAGCATTTTTTTCCATGGGAAGACACGAGATCGTCGACAGTTTTTATCTTTGTCAAACATATACCCGCATCCCGAAACATCTTGTAAGAGATAACGCAAATTTCGTGGTGCTATTTAAACAGGACGATATGAATCTTAAACACGTATACAACGACCACGTGAATACTGATATGTCTTATACATGCTTCAAAAATATGTGTGTAAAGTGTTGGAAGTCCGACAAGTATGGATTTATTACTATTGACAAGGACAGTGAAATTAATGAGGGTAGATATAGGAGAGGATTTGATTTTTTTCTAACCATCGACGATAAATGATTACACATCGTTGGAAAAGAGACAGTCTCAGGTCTGACTTGCCAGTGTCAACATGAAAAGCAAAGATCTTTTAAGGGAAAAGGACGTATTGTGTCAACTTGCCAAGGCAAGTGATGCGATTAGACGAAAACATCGAATGTTAAAAAGGGGTCGTGATACTGCACAGCAGAAAATGCAAGATGTGTTTAAACCGATCGTTGGACCGTTAGAGGAGCTAGTTTCATATAACAAAAATGTGAAGCATGAAATTAAGGATGAAAAGGTGAATATCAAGAAGGAGGAGGAGAAGGAGGAGGAGGAGGAGGATCATCAAGATATTGAAGAAACCCTTCAGAACGTTTCTTTGGATAAAACAATTCAACATGAGGGTGATGTTGAGGATGATTGGTTGTCACCTGATGATGATGATGAAAAATCAATTAAAGATGTTGATGAATTAATACATGAATATCTGGGACTGCTGCGTAGCAATAAAAAAACCACCCTCGACGTCTCATATGGAGTGCGAAACCTCACCGGCAATAAATTAGTGATCGGCGATTCACTCATAGAATTCAAACCTGATCACATTAATGTGGGGGATAAAAAGTACCCGAAAACTGTTGGCTTGGTTGAGTTGTTGTTTAAAAAAGCGCCCAAGTTTGAATATTTTACACCGAACGATTTGGAGACTTATGGGAAAATTGTCATTGCTACGAATGCTCATAGAAAATATTATCGACATGATGGTGCAATACGACGAGATACTAGCTATAAATTTAAAAATTATATATCGGAAATACTGAGGCAAAATGGCGGGCATAAAGGTGGTGGTGGTGTGCCCACGTATAAGGTGGCACGAAAAAATACCTCTTTCGACTATGTTTATTGGGATGATCCGAATGAACTAGTGGATCGTCTTCGTCTACTACTCGCATCACAAGCTGCCGGGAACTCCTCCCATTCCAACGAGATTATATCAATTATTGAGGAATTACGTGAAGCTAAAATCATTTATTAACATGTGCGAGCTCTTTTTTTTTCACGCATTCACAACATGACCGTCGATGTGTTCGGACGCCAATTGAATAGAGGTGGTGCGGGTCCTCCCGGTAAACCAGGTGCTGGATTTAAGACTACAGCAGACGGTGATTATGATTTGGAAGGAAAACGGCTGGTCAATGTTGGTTCGTCGATAAAAGATGATGATGCTGTAAACCTCCGTTCGTTTATCGGTGGGACTAATCATAACACGGTCTTACTACGTGATTCAACGAAACAATTTTTTGAATCGAATATAACGACTCTTGAAAAGCGTGTAAAAGTTGATCTCACCAACCTCCGTGCTGAAATAGACAATTTGAAAAGTGCGATCAAGGATCTCAACGGTGACGTCAGACTTTTAAAAGATGTCAAAATCGGTGAGAAGCGGAAAAAGCCTTCAAACAACTATCTTGAATCTATGATAAAAAGCGTTGCGGGGGAGAAATAATGAGTGAAAAGAAACGTGCTGTGGTGGAGGAGTTGCATAAGCCAGCTCGGCGAAATTATCCACGTCGACATGTGGATATACGCGGCCTGGATGAGACGTGGCAAGCTGACCTTGTAGATATGTCTGCGTATGCACAACACAACTCTAAGCATAAATTTCTCCTCACCGTCATCGATATATTTTCGAAATTCGCCTGGGCCAAACCATTGAAGTCGAAGAGTGGAAAAGATGTCACCGCTGCAATGGAGTCAATTCTCAGCAAAGGACGCGTACCGAAAAACCTCCACGTCGATCGGGGAAAAGAGTTTTATAATATGAACTTTAAGGCGTTGATGAAAAGGAATAATATACACTTGTATTCTACATATAGCAATTTAAAAGCATCAATTTGTGAGCGCTTCAATCGTACACTTAAGAATAAAATGTGGATTCAATTCAGTTTTCGCGGAAGCTGGAAATGGATTGATATTCTTGATATGTTAATTACTAAATATAATGATACTGTACATCATACTATTAAAATGAAGCCGAAAAATGTTAATGCTACGAATGAAAAACAAATACTGCATAATGTTTTCAATAGAACTGAGGTGTTGGGAAAACTGCCGAAATTGAAAATTGGAGATAAAGTGCGTATCAGTAAATTTAAGAATGTATTTGAAAAGGGCTATACACCAAACTGGACAACAGAAATATTTACAATCGATCGCGTGAGAAGAACCAGCCCCGTCACGTATAACTTAAAAGATTATCAAGATGAGCCCATTGCCGGTGGTTTCTACGAACATGAGCTACTCCGTGTTAAATACCCGGATATTTACCTTGTAGAAAAAGTAGTGAAGAAGCGTGGCAGTCAGCTACTTGTGAAATGGCTTGGTTTCGACAATACACACAATAGTTGGATAAGCAAAGATGATTTGTAAACAATAAAGGAGAAAAGAAAGAAAAACGACTCGTTAATACTTTTATGACCTCAATCCTCACGCCCTTACGTTGGCTATCCCTGTCGAGCAGGTCAACTCGGTCTCTCTGGCTGAAAAAACATGTGGGGTAGGAAGAAAAAGGATCTCAACGCTTGAGAAATAATCTGCTTTATTTTTTTTCACACAAATGTACAAAAAAATATTCTCTCTCTCTCTCTTACTCATATTTATAATTGGTTTTACGCTCTCTTCAGACATATGGTTAAATTCTCTTGCTCTCTCACTCACTCATATTTACAATCAGTTTTACACTCTCTTCAGACATATGGTTGAATTCTCTTGCTCTCTCACTCGCACTACAAGGGCACTTTGTAGTGTCCCCATGGTAAAGTTTGGACGGTTTCGGGGATGATATACCGCTTGTCGTCGTGGGGGCTTAGAGCAATTTTTGTTTCGGAAATTGTATATACATTATGCAATGTCGATCGAATGCATGATTGGCTCCGAGTCATTTCAATTTCATCTCTCAAACATTTTGTATAGTCGTCGAAGGTTATGGTCCTTGCAACGACATTACTTTTAACTCCCTTTACTTTTTTCGTATCCTTTTTCCCTTCCACGCGGGTCGCATACATTTTCGACCTAAGGCCCACGAACTCAGTCATGATGGCCCCATTGTTCTCATCTTTCATGAGACCTGGAACCTTCTTATTGACACGCGGCATACTATACACATTATCGGTCGGATAGTCACTTGAGTCAAATTTCTCAATATTGCGCTTCATATCCTCATATACATCTTCACAGCGAATGTGATATATAAGACTATCGGTGTCTGTATACATAACACTGCATTTGTCCCGATATAAAGGAACCATAAAATCATGATGAAATTCATATAAGCACGTTTTTGATATGTCCAAAATTGACATACCTACATATATGGGTTTATTGAATTTCACCTCGAGATTACGCAATTCTACCGCAATGAGGTTTTCAGCGAATATACTGCGACTGTGGAAGTTTGGTTTCGCGATCATTGCCTCTGCACCGTACCTGCCTTCCCATTCGGTTAAAATTTTAACTTGTACATGATTGCGTACATCTTCCATCGTTTTGCCAAACAACGCATTATTCATTAATTTGAATAACGTTTTTTCAAATTCATTTTTAGCATTTGTCCGAAAATATGTGTTTAACTCGATGTAGGTTTGAAGCCAAGAAGATTGCTTGAATTTTAATATTCTATGTATTTTGGAGAGCTTCAGTCCATGGCGTAGACATTGTTGTAGCGCACGATAGTGAATAACATATCGTTTTTTATTCTGAACGGTTGCAAGCAGTTTTTCTTGCTTCTTGCCCGGTGGCTTACCATGTGTCGGGCAAAACGGTAGGTCAATGTGCGCATCATGCAAGTTCTCGGGATATTCTAAATCAACTTCGAGGATGTAACCGTTAGACGAATCCAACGCAATCGATTCTATGTTAAAGTTTGAAACGTCTTCAACCCATTGAAAATCTGCATAAGGCAGAGGTTGACTCATTGCCCAGCCATACAGATTGTTCACATCATAATACATCAGGTATGATGACGGTCTTAATGAATTGAATGACTTCATATACTTATTATTAGCTTCGGCGTATCTGCTAGAACATTGACTCAGACCACCACGTATTCCTCTTTCCACGAATAACACCATGTCAATGTCCGTGAGCAATTCAAATCTCACACCTGTTTTTTTCATCATTGCATCCCAAGTGTATCCGGGAAGAGTATAATAATGCGCTGGGTCAAGAGTATAGCTCTGCAGACACGTGTCACGAAAGTTTTCAAAAATGTCTGCTAATAGCAGGACATCTGTTTTTAAGTACAAATCGCTGTATTCGCCGAGCGTTCGAAGGAAAAACCGTTTCCACACATCTTTAGCGTGATCATAATCGGTCTCACTAATAGTCTCGTCAGTCAAAGAACTGTAAAATGCATCTTGAGACGGAAGTGATGTCTCGTCTAATCTTTCTATACTGTCTACATATTCGTAGGGGAATACTCCTTTTCGAGTCAATAGCTTGAAATCATCTGCCGACAAACTTTGAAATTGTGATTTTAAAATTTTAAGTTTATCTATCGTTAGAAACGATGCGAGCTTATCCAGGCTTGTCGCGAGAAATTTGAATGAGTCAATGAAGCGCAGCTTAATATTTTTTCTCGAGTCCTTAGAAGTCTGAACTATCTTTGTGAATGAAATATATTTTTCTTTTGTCAACGGTAGAACTTCGGTTTTCCCCTTGAACGCAGTAGCTATTTCTTTAATAATAAAATGAGCATCATAACCCGACAAATTATGAAACACAATTGGAATGAAAAACGCATGTTGATAATTTAAATTGCAGTTCGAATGAGCTGGCCCTCGGAATTGTCCTGTTAGATGACAATGATCGCGTACACGCTGGTCATCTTTTAAAAATAACTTCTCACAAATATGACACTGCTTATCCTCCCTGAATCGCTTCCACTCTCCAGGTGTGAGCTCTTTCATGGGGACATTAGTTGATAAGATTTTCTCTACCCGCAAAGCTAATTCTTTTAACTGATTGACAAACCATGCTATACAATCGTTTCCGCGATACTCATGATATTCACATAGTGATTTATCGTAGGAGCAACTTACATAATAGCCAACACTAAACGCCCGGTGATGCTGATGTTTGTTCTTTTTCTTTTCTTCATCGCTGGTTTTTTCCAAAATACACTCCAGATCTGCGTAAACGACGAAAGGAAGACGTTCTTTCCGCTGTGAGTTGGTGAAGCTTAACCACTTGTCCGTATCGCTCGGTAATCGGACTGCACAGTCGTTCATCTCACCACAATCCACCTCGTGTAATTGCAATTTTTCTTTCGTCGGGAAATAGTGTAGGCATCTGTAAATTGAAAAATATTTTATATATATGTTCAAAATACATGTAAAGTTCATTTCTCCTTTTTCACACTTACCGATCACAGATGTATATCTCGGATTTATGTTTACTCAAACTTGGGCCCACCAGACGAGAAAGATTTTTAATCCACACGTAGTGTCCGATTTTACCCTCGCAACCATTTTCCACATACAACAAGTTGACATGTTTATCCTTCTTCTTTTGAGTCACGTGAATCGGTACCACACTATCCTTCTTCATTCTATACACATTTATCGAAAGATTGATCAACACTTCGAATTTTTTCACTTTGTTAAGTGCGACGGGGAAGCTAATGTCTGTGAAGTTGAGTACGGTGGAATAGTGAGGATATGAAGAAACGCGATCACTGTGCGCCTCTGCTGGATAGAGAGCAGCCATTACCGCCCATGCAAAACAAGCGCTGTCTCGTGATTTCACATTAACCACGGCTTTCTTCATCTGTATATCCCTCGGCAGTTTAATATAACATCCTGCACTTAAGGGTTTGTATTTGTTAATATTCACCGTCAAATTTAAAATCCGCATTAACGACCATCCACTGTCGCGTTCTTGAAATTCCTCTAGCAGTGCCAGTGTAGGCTCTACAATTCGCTGCTCATACCATGCATTCAGGTCCGATGTTCGATAAAGTTCAACATTTCGCGCGTTAATACTTTTATACGCATGTTTTTCCCCTGCAGTGAATTCACCATTGAATGCCGTATTCACTTTAACACAATCATACTGCTCAATAGAGTCCCGCACTTTTTCAATCGCTAATTCACGCGCATCCATGAGGAACAGCCGTGGATCAATGAGAGACCGATTGATAACTGCACCAGTTGACACACGATTCTTGAAAGCACTCTCCGTCTCCCGCCAGATCAATCCATTATCACTGCCCGCACCGACGTGTATGAAACGTTGACTCGTTGTATGTTTTAAACCTTCCAAACGCAAAATTTGTGCTGCTACATATTGGTGAAATCCAAGTCTCAATCGTATACGTTTAACTTGAGATTCCGCTTTTATCTTATCAATTAACTCATTACACTTCTTTTCCCACACTGTATATTCTTCTAGCGAATTAATCAACGCGGCTTGCTCATGCAAATATTTTTCTGCACCCGCAAAAGCCATATTAAAAAAAGAAGAAAAAGAGGATAAAGATGTGGGCCACAAGACAACTCGACTGAAAATGTGATAATTTTGTCGGTCCTCCGGATAAAACCTTCTTTTTTTCTCTATATCCTAAATAAGATGTTTTTCCCTGAGAGAGAGAGAGAGAGAGAGAGAGAGAGAGAGAGAGAGAGAGAGAGGGAGAGGGAGGAAAGATATGAAAACTCAGGGACAAGCGAGACCTTCGAGGGTTTTGACTATGAGATTAGAGAAAAGACATTATCGACAAGGATTTTCCGGTGGGATCGGCTAGAAAAAATGGGTTAGACCTCTAGAGATACCCAAACATCATAAAGTTGAAAATTTATCGCTTCCTGTTAAGAGTGCATTTCCCGAGTCGCCGTTGCAAGGCCCAAGCGTGTGCACATGGCGATGCAGACAAAACAAACTTTGAACTTCCTGCAGGAAGAAAAAATGTGTTGGGTCCTGGCATGAATCAACATGATACTCTTGGTTGACATATTTTTTTTCGCTGCATAGATTCTTTGAATGAGAAAAACGCTTTCACAAGATAAAAATGGAAATGCTTGGAGAGAGGGATGAGGGTGAAGACATTCCAGCAAATTTCAAAAATAGTTCATAACTCTGTGAACTTTTTCTCGAGCAAGTCGTGTGACGTGCCGACGAAGCTCTTCCCACAAGCCACATTTCATTTTTCTCCGTCTTCGATAAAAATGACAAGTCAACAAGAGATTCTTTCCATCGAGGAAAACGTAAACGTGTGTGGTGACAGCGGTGTAAAACAATTTAATAACATGAATAATAAACAAGAAATTCTTCCTATCGGGGAAAACGTGAACACGTGTGGTGACAGTGGTTCGAGTCATTATCAACCACGAAAATGTAAGAGGAGTCATTATCGACCACGAAAACTTCGTCATGTGTTCGCGGAAGATCGTAAAAATGCTCTGAACGAAAAAACGAAAATTTGTGCAGTTAGTGTGTACTATCGCAGTGAACGCGGCGATAAACTTTGCGGAGTTTGCATTTTGGAAATCGGCGGAGAAATGTTTTCCTCTCTCTCCGCCATCCGAAAACATGAACGCGATTGTTACAACGCGCTCTCCCTCGGACACTGCCAGGACTGCCACAAAAGGCTATATCAACTATTAACGAGGGATATTTGTCCGGACTGCAAATAATCATCAAAATGAAAAGACGAGTAAGTATTTTTGTCTATATTTTCGTAGCTTATGAGAAATTTACTTTATAATTAAAAATTTTCTGTTTTTGGTCTGTTTCAGAAACTGCAAATCCATCATCGATTTTGGAGGAAAAAAACATATAGTCATACACATACACATACACACACACACACACACACACACACACACACACACACACACATACACACACACACACAATATTTGAGTCTATAAATTTTGTATTATTCTTTTATGTGCATTATATAATTGTTTTTAAACTGAAGGGTTTCAGCATTCATTTTCATATGTTAACCTTACCATCTCTCTTCCACTCATTATCCTTCACATCTAACCATCTCTCTTCCACACACCTCGTTCCCCTCTGGGCCTAGAATCGATTCGAGTTCATTTTTCGTCAATGTCCAGGGGTCTTTCGATGGGTGGATTGCATACATACTCGCACATCTATCCATCTCGAGATCAATTTTGGAAATAAAATTGTTTTTTAAATGATATTGTTTAAAATGCTCCTCCAAGCATACATCTATTTTTCATACTTTCTCTCTCACACTCACTTATCTTCCCATCTGGTTGTCTCCCTCCATCTCTCTCTCTCTCTCTCTCTCTCCCACTCACTGCCCTTCCGACCGTCTCTCTTCCACACTCCCCTCTGGGCCTACTGCCGGGCCACGGCGAGGGCAGGGGAGGGGAGTGCAGTAGAAGAGCTAGGAGGCATTCTGAAGTCGTGGCGAGGGGCATGCGGCGCGGGGGCTCCGCCCCCGCACCGCATACCCCTCGCCTCCATTTGGTCCAGAACCCGCATAGCTCTTCTACTCACGCGCGCGCGCGCATACACGCGCACACACATACACACACGCACACACACATAAACACACACGCACACACACGCGCGCGCACACACACACACACACGCACGCGCACGCACGCACGCACTCGCGCGCGTACACACACACACACACACACACGCGCGCACGCGCGCGCGCGCGCATACACGCACACACGCATATACACACACCAACGCGCACTCACGCGCACACACACGAACACACGCACGCACACACATACACACACACGCATACACACGCGCACGCGTGCGCGCGCACACACACACACGCTCACACAACACACACACACACACCCACACACACACACACACACACACACACACATGTACACGCACGCACGCGCACACACATACACGTACACACACACGCGCGCACACATACACGTACACACACGCGCGCGCACACACACACACGCACGCTCACACGCACACACACACACACGCACGCTCACACGCACACGCACGCAGACGGAGATACAGCTGTAGTAACACATGCACAGATAGAGATACACACACAGCCGGAGATACAGCTGCAGTAACCCATGCACAGCAAACATATAGATGCAGTTACAGATATACACACAGGCAAAGTTTTAAAGGAGTCATTTAAGTGCTGTAAAATAAATGTAGAGCTTCCCCCATTCCAAGAAAAATCATAGTGTTGCCAAGCTTAAAAACAGTTGGTAGCGCCACCATATTTTTATGCACTATCTTCATCAATCAATTTTGTAATATCCAATATTAGGAGCTTTCGTGGAGCTAAGTTGTTAAAAAAAAAGTTGGGAGCTCCACCCTTTCGTTGGAAAAACTATGGCATTATTAAGTATTGATAAAGTTATAATCACGACAATATTTTTTTTATTATAGCCCTTTACAATTTTTAAAAAGCCAAAGTTAACAGCTTTGAAGAAGCTATGTGCTTCAATATGAAATTTGGAGATATACCCATTCATGTAAAAAGCCATGGTGTTGCCAAGTTTTAATAAAGTTGGAAACGTCATGTTATATTTATTTTATATATTACCATTCTTTTTACCGTACTATCAAAATTTGAAAAAACTTTAAAAAGGTAAAAAAGAACGCCAAGTATTAAAAGATCGCGACCTTAGTTATAAAATGAGCATTCAATATTTTTGCTGTTATATGAAGAAAGTTACTCAATTAAAAAAAGTTCATCCAAAAAATCATTCGCTCCGAATGAGACAATTTTTTTACCTTTACAGGAAAGTTAGTAATTATGGCCGTTTTTCAAAAAGATATGAAATCAATCGGAAAAAACTTTAAAAAAGTAAAAAAAGAACGCCAAGTATTAAAAGATTGCGACCTTAGTTATAAAATGACCGTTCAATATTTTTTTTGTTATTACTTAAAACTTCACCTCACCTCGAAAAAACTAAGCAATAAATGTTTGTCCTTAATTTCCAGAAAATGAAACAAATATTAACATCCATTCCACTCCCGTAATACGCGGAAGGGTACTTTACCTCGAAAACGATGATCAATAATGTTCTTCTTGATTTTGAACAAAAATTGAAATTCCACGATTCTTATTTCACTATTGGAATATGCTCATAGTTACTTTATCCTGAAAAAAAAACATACTAAAGAAATTTCGATATTAATTTTCAAATAAAAACGTATTCGCATCTTATATATTTTTATCCTGATATGTGAGAAGTTACTGTACACCAAAAAAAGATCTCGCTAGAAATTGTTGCCCATGATTGAAAAAACAATGAAACGATTTTTTAACATAGCCAAGAATGGTGAATAAATTGCGGGTTTCTGCATGGAATCATGTACACCTTGAATGGTACCTACTAAAGGTTGTTGTCGCCTCAAGGGCTTCAAGAATAATTCTGAGGATATAAAGAAATTGTTATTCTGATTTTATGCTAGCTAAGGACTTATAAACATACAACAAAATTCCACAGAAAATGATACAAAAAACAATTACATGTTTACATATAAAAGTGCAAATACGCGTACAAATGCACGCATTGTATCTGCACGTATGTACCACACAAATTAATTGCAAAGGTTACACACAAACTTGGCGTGCATGGTTTTCAAATGTAAGGTCGGGAAGATGCAGTTGATCAAATATGCTATCCGAATAATATTCAACTAGTTTTTCCATCGTGAGTGAAAATCCATTCCCTGGATAGAACAGGAGAGTCCCCATTAATGATCTGCTGGACGAAATCAATGACTAGGTTGTATTGATGAAATGGATAATCCAATGAGACGAACAGGAAAGATGGATGAATGAAATGAATGAATAGTTGATAGCTGAACGGTATATGTCGACGAACGAATTGGATAATTGAATCGGTGAATCGATGAATGGATGGGATGAATGAAGGGTTGGATTAAATCAATAAAAGACACGGACAATCAGATAAATGGATCGATGAAACGGGTGGATGGCATGAATGAATAGTCCCACCGGCTGAGTAGAATAGGTGAGTTGGATGAATAAATTCATCGATGGAATCGACAGACAGATAGAAAAATGAATGGATGGATGACGGAATCAGATTTTTTGTACGTGCGGACGGACGATTAGATGGGCTAAATGAATAGATGGTTTGGACGAATGAATAAATAGGCAGGAGAGTAAATGGGTTCATGTATATGCGGATGAAGGATGCTGGGATGGAGAAAAAATAAAATGAAGGAGTATTTGAATTCGCCCAATGTACAGATGGATCGAGCGTTCCTTCGCCGAACTGATATTTGAAAACCATGCACGCCAAGTTTGTGTGTAATCTTTGTAATTAATTTGTGTGGTACATTCGTGTAGATACAATGCGTGCATTTGTACGCGTATTTGCACTTTTATATGTAAACATGTAATTGTTTTTTGTATCATTTTCTGTGGAATTTTGTTGTATGTTTATAAGCCCTTAGCTAGTATAAAATCAGAATAACAATTTCTTTATATCCGCAGAATTATTCTTGAAGCCCTTGAGGCGACAACAACCTTTAGTAGGTACCATTCAAGGTGTACATGATTCCATGCAGAAACCCGTAATTCATTCACCATTCTTGGCTATGTTAAAAAATCATTTCATTGTTTTTTCAATCATGGGCAACAATTTCTAGCGAGATCTTTTTTTGGTGTACAGTAACTTCTCACGTATCAGGATAAAAAGATATAAGATGCGAATACGTTTTTATTTGCAAATTAATATCGAAATTTCTTTAGTATGTTTTTTTGTCAGGATAAAGTAACTATGAGCATATTCCAATAGTGAAATAAGAATCGTGGAATTTCAATTTTTGTTCTAAATCAAGAAGAACATTATTGATCATCATTTTCGAGATAAAGTACCCTTCTGCGTATTACGGGAGTGGAATGGATGTTAATATTTTTTTCATTTTCTGGAAATTAAGAACAAACATTTATTGCTTAGTTTTTTCGAGGTGAGGTGAAGTTTTAAGTAATAACAAAAAAAATATTGAACGGTCATTTTATAACTAAGGTCGCAATCTTTTAATACTTGGCGTTCTTTTTTTTACTTTTTCAAAGTTTTTTTCGATTGATATCATTTACACTAATATTCACAATGACTGCGATGCCATATATATCTCAACACAACACAATTTACACATCCATTTCATTTTTTACATACCCATTTCAATTGCATACCCATTTTAATTTACATACCCATTTCAATTGCATATGATTTGCAAATTTTCGTACAAATAGTACACGATATTACTCACACAAATCATAAACAACAAAGAGAATACACCCGTACACAAACATATACAATACAAGACAAGTACAAACTAAGTACTACTTCACATAAACAAAATCGTTGCGACGAGTTGGATCACGGGTTACGATGTTTTTGTGTAATATTTCGTTCATTTAATCTATCTGGTCGAATAAAAGTACATATTTATCGCATCAATATCCCATCTCGTGTTTATTTTTCTTCTTTATTCTCCATAAAAATGTGAATATCCAGCGTGTTTAAGAGTTGATTCTATTGAAAATTGATTAGGGGTGTCTCTCCTCACCAAATAACTCAATAATAAAAATATCGATTACGACGTAATAATACAATCCATTAGTTGATTTTATTTGTCGGAATAAAGTGTTTTTAACGTTTTGAAAAAATATAAAACTTAAATTATTACAGAAAACGTGAAACGGTAATCGAATTAATATCCGCAACTTGCAACATCATCTGCCAATATTAACGAATTACGAATTGTAATCGACCATACGTTATTTGTTACTAGAACTCCATGCAGAATGATTATTCGACTACCGGTAAACCGACGATTATGATTGTTGGGCGCTAGTCTCGTTCCTATTGTACGACGTGTCGATCATTTTTTTCTCTCTATATTACCATTTTGCAATGAATTTTGAACCAGTCGTTTAATCATTTAACGTATTAACCAGTCAACCGGAAATTTTGTTCTTTTTTACATTGAGTCATGAATTATTACAATTTTTTATTTATTTTTCCGTCGCAACATTTGGCTGAGCACTTTGATCCACGTAAATACAATATTAATCGCGAAGAATTCAATCTTTCGTTGTTAATTTGTCGTAAACGGTCGCAAAATCATTGAAAGAGTTGATGATATCTTACTAGGTCTGATAGAACAGGAAATCACTTGGATCGCATATTTTACTTAACTCAAAATTCTAATCGGTTTCCCAAACATTTGCCATTTTCACTCCGTACATTTGAGCGTTCATTTTAATTATTATTACCGGTACTCGCACGTCTTCCGCTTTGATGAAACCTCTAATCGATACGCGCAGGGATCGTATGTGTCCCACTTCTGGTATTATATTACCAATAATTTGAAACCATTGCACAAACATTCCATCAATCCGATTTAGCTCATCTGTTTCGAAGCTGACAATGCTTAATATTTGAGCGTATTTACAGTTATTCGTGTATACGTACTTATCACAACTACGGAGATTTTCTTTGTCAATCCTCCCGCTGGTGTAAATCGTTCCTTTACAAATGGCTCTATGAAATACAGTCAGTTGACCACTGCACGCTAGTCTTTTCTCACGTAATAGATCAGTTTCAAAATCATATGGGTTTCGTCTATTCATCAATCCTAATAGTTTGAAATCGTCGTAATGTTCGTAGTCGGCGTCGTCGCGAGAATGTACTTTTTTACCGGTATTTAAAATTAATTTTGTAATTTGTTTAACTAACGCGTCAAGATTCGGATCGCTTGGGACGTTTCTGATAAAATCGTTCAACAAATATGTGTTCATTATCTGTAGTTGTCTAGCGGTACTACTATTCAACGAGTCTAATATTTTTCGGTTATAGCTTTCAAATCTGTAAACATTATGCGCCCACAGCGTCCCCCAGCATATGACGGAATCGGGCAAGTGCCTTAGAAGGTGCATATTGACAGTCATATTTACTATTCCGAATATTTCTTCATATCGTGTCTGGAAATCATTAATTAATGCACGAGCTCGTTCAACTTGTTGAGGAGTCATAATATCTCCGTTAAGTATGTGCATCGCTTCTGACAGCAGAGAAAATAGACGTAGATATGGTTCCGGAATTAAACCGTTCAAACATGGCACGCAGTAACATAAAATCTAATTACGCCATTCCGAGGCTTTCCACAGATTACACGTTTCAATTGATCTTGGTTTTCTAGCTATTCTGCTCGGCGTTCGTATTTTCAATAATCGTTCATCTATTATTCTACGTATAGCTGCATTAGCACAAAACCAGATTGCTCCTACTGAGCTAATAAGAATCAATTCTGTTAATTTTTTCACAACACCGATGTCGATGCAATGCATAGAGTAGACTACAACCCCTTGTCGAAGAGTAAATTCTGGCAGGTATCTCATTATTGAATTCTTTATCACTCCCCTTATTCTATTTCTTGTACGCGTCGCTTTCGTCATATCTTGGCGAATTTCAGCATCTGTTCGATCTATTATATCTTCAATGGGATATTTTCTAACGTACTTTTCCCTGATTCTTACGTTGATTCCTGGCGCGTAACAAAAATTGCATCCGTATTCACCATTGTACTGTGTCATTTTAAGCACTGAAGTTCTGGCCGGCGTATCAACTGAACAAATTGTTGTAATAAATTTGCTCGTCACCCTTCCGATTCCTATGGGTTCCCACTCAATACCGGTCAAATACAAATCGCGTAATTCTCTTACAATTGGCTCCAACAAATAATTCAAATCAGGGTGTTTCTCATTTACCCAAATTCCCGCTAAAATAATAAAATGTTTTGGCGCGTGGGGAGGAAGCTCGTTGATGCTCAATAATATAGGCCACGCACTTGGTTTCATCGATCTCCCGACTTGGCATCCATCCGTATTAATTGTTAGCGAAAAGTGGAAATGCGAATGTAAAAATTGCCCATTAGTTTGCAAGGTTTTATATTCTTCACCATCGAACAGATCTTCCATTCCGTTTGGATCGATTTTTTGTCGATTATAACGATAATCGAGCAATTGCAAAATATTTCGTACTGAAAAAATTCTTTTCAATTGCGCCGTTATATTCAATTTAACAAAGTACGATACCAATGTCATTGGTTTTTCCGGACCCGATTTCCCGCACGGACAGTCCGATTCAGGTGATTTTCCCATCCCAATTGTGGCGAAACAGTTTTTGCAATACAAGTAACGTTTTTTAAATTTACCTTCTTTTCTACCCAATTTTTTCCACAAGCCAGCTTTAGTGGTTGGTAGAGTGTTGTGGTTTCCAAATTCCTTGAATAATTTTAGGACTATTAAAATTCCTACCAAACTTAAATTAAGACGTAACGCTGCAGCTACTGTTGCAATAAGAATTTGATTTTCCCGCACATTCGGTCTCATTGTCATGATCGGTCCTTCTTCTATTGAGAAAGCTGCTATGTTATCTTCGTCATCGTCGTCATCGTCGTCATCGTCGTCATCGTCGTCGTCGTTGCCGTCATCGTCGTCGTCGTCGTCGTCGTCGTCATCGTCATCGTCGTTGTCGTCATCGTCGTCGTCATCGTCATCGTCATCGTCGTCGTCGTCGTCACCACCACTGCTGCCGTCGTCACCGTCGTTGTTGTCGTCATTGACGCTGCTGCCGCTGTTACGGACATCTCTCAGATCCTCGATATCGTTTTCAACATCCTCATTACGATTTGAATTTTCATCAGTCATATGCTCCGCATTTTTATTACCACGATCTCCAAAATCATCATCATCCTTCCTATGTTCGACGTTGCCGTCATCAACATTACGTTCGTCATTATTACCGGTAGACTCTTCTTCATAATTTTTGGCATCGTTTGTTTTATCGCCGTAATCCTTGTTATGTTCGGTGCTGCCGTCATTATCATTATTATCAGTAGACTCATCTTTGTGATAGATTTTTGCAACGTTTGTGTTATCGCCATAATCGTTGGCTTCTTCGATAGTTTTCTCGTTTGATTCGAAGGAAGAGACGTCAGCATCTGATACCGTCATGTTCGATGCAGCACTCGATGTTCCCTGCTTGTCATAACAAAGAGTAATCCACGATTACCGTTATTGACAGAAAATTGGAATCAGTTATAACTGCCAAATACAATACTTCGAATGCTTTTTCGAAATTAAATTTGCAATACGTAACATTTGAACTTTTTAATGATGTTTATTCTTTTTGTTTTCTCGTTTGTGCCCTTTTTCGTACATATACTCCCGACCAACGAATGGAAATACGAGCCGAAGTTTTAAGCTTCTATTCTTATTGCTGTCTCTAAATAATAAATATATAAATTCCGTTGACGACGTTCCCAAGTGGACGTATTCAGCTCGATTATAGTTTTTTGCATATACTCGATAATTTTTTCCGGATCTATTACGCACTTTTTAACGTGAGCGTTTTTTTGACTTTTTTCTGGCTATCGAAAAACAAAACATTGGTCGAATTACCTGTGGTGCATACTCGTACTCGGGCATTGCTTCTTCAGTTGGCAGACGTCCAGTAGCACCCAGATAATTTCGTGCATATTCTCTCTCTTTCCGTCAAATCGTTCTGATATTCCTATATACTTTTTTCTTGCTTTTACCGTTCTCATTCTTTTCGTCTTCGTCCATCGTTACCAGTAAAAGAGTCCCATTCCTCACAAACGGTTACTTTACGAAAAAAAAACAAATTATTTCTCAATTGTTAATAATTAATAT